>VZRS01004684.1:694118-793550 GCA_013398055.1 Ifrita kowaldi
TTTTTTGGTTTGTACCTCTTGAGGAGCAGCCAGCATGTCTATATTTAAGAATAATCCATCCTAACTTAAAACAACAAGGAAGTTTCCCTGCATGTTCCAACACAGATATTTAGGATAAAAGTTTTCAAAGCTCCTGCCAGCCCCAGTACACAAGTCTGATCCATTAATTAACAGTAATTGTCTAAGGCTCCAAAAACTGAAGACATTTTGAAAAAAAGACAAGGATTACTGAAATTCATAGATACCTTTAGAAATGTTATCTTTTTTGTCAATAAATTCTGATCACGGTGCTCCAAAGCCATATTTGGGTGGCAGTTAAACTCTGGTCTGTGAACTGCTGGTGGTCGCAAAGCTGTGGTAAGTCATCTGCATCTGGTCTGTGGAACCATCTTGCCTTAATTACACAATTTATGATAAGAGCACAGAGTGCTCTGTGTGAAATTCAGAGGGTTGACAGAGGTCTGTGATCCAAAAAATTGGAAACCAGTGGCTGAGACTGATAAGTACAGATTCAAAGCTTTATGATTTCAGTGAGAGCAATGTTTCCCTTCTTTCCCCATCTGCCTATCATTACTTGTCATTCTTGAGTAAGGAGTTTAACTTTTCTTTACATTTTTACCCCTTTGGAGATCAGGTTGATAACATTTGACTGAGCAGTCGTGCCTGGGGTTCAAGAAGTCAGATATACCCATACTGCTCCTGGCCTTTCAGTCTCCAGCGTGGTGTAGATAGCTAGCTGGGTCCAGTTCGGGGGGAGACTTTGGATGGGGCGCTTGGGGGCAGGGAAGAGTCTTTCCCCATTCTGGGATATATCATGACTGCTGTTTCTTGTAATGTGCCATTTTTATCAGGTAGCTGTTAAGTGAGCATTTGCCTTTCTTTGAAATGTTTTGAGGAATAGATCCTTTGGCATCAGTTCTGTATTTTTATGTGTCAGCCTCGTTCAGTGACTTCATACCTCTTGCTAAGTAGGGGAGTTAAATAGATTTTAGCGATCTGCAATAAGATATTCATAGTGCTTTGTCCTTATGCTTATTGTTACTACACAGCATTTTCCAGCAGTTCCTTTCTGTGTCCTCTTTTTTTCTGCTTTAATGCTTTTCCTCATTCAAGCTCTACAGATGTTACAGTTTAGAAAAAAAAGAGGAAAAGGTATTGCATTTCAGTCTCCGCCAAGTTTACACTCACCCGTCTCTTGCATAATGGAACTTTTTCCTTTTTTTTTTTTAAATTTAAATCTTGATAGTAGACTTTATTTTTCCTGTAAACCTTCAATTGCATTAGTAACATAATTCATTTTTTATCTCTGTTTTCTTCCCTAGTTCCTCATCTGTGTTTACTGGCCTTGAGTGGGCAGCAAGCTTAGTTCTGTGCTTATGGCAGTTTAGATTTTGCATGCCAGTTACAGATAAAACTGTTGTGATGGGCTGGTGTGAGGGTGTGTTCCTTCTACATTGATCTGAATAATGAGAAAATAAATGAATTGGTGCTGTTTCTGGGGAGACTTGCTAAATTTCGTTTTGGGATTATCTTTTCCTTCTGTCAGCAGAGAATTCATAGAGGCTCAGTAATTTTGATGGAGATTATATATGATTAAAAGAATTTTGAAGCCTGCCATTATTTGCCACATTTAATGTATAAATTTCTTTACAACGATGTCTTCCAAGTTTTCAAGCTGGCAGGTTCTTTGGTTGTGTAAGCAGCATGTGCAGTGAGTGTGTCACTGGAGGCTTCCACTTGTGTTTTTTATATATTGTGAAGTTAGGATCTCAGTAATCAGGCAAGATATTACTGTACACTTCTTAAAGTGCACATGAAGCTGCCATTTGAATGTGTATTGTCTTAGAATATTTGTCCTTGCTAAAATACATTCATTGAGAGGACAGTCTGTATAAATTCCAAAGTACTGTTGTATATTTGATTTTTCTCTACAATTTTTTAAGTTGATGCTTTTTTCTTGAACTATGTGAAAATATTTTAAGTTGCTATGGAGCAAAATATAGATGCATGATTTTTTGCATTAAACAAAAATGTGCAAAACCTGGTTCTTTCGTGTTTAAATTAACTACATTTTTATTTCATTTTTTTAATGGAAAATACCTTGTGACTTGAGAATTTATGTAATAGTTTGCAGAATATCTTTATGTACAATTGGTTGTAGGTTACAGCTCTATTGATCTAAAAGCTTACACAGAACAATCCTGAATGGTCTGCAGTTTGTGTAAAACTGGTGTTTGCAATTTTTAGTAAGCCTCACAGTTAAAAAATAATAGTAGGAAAATAAAAACAGACTTTGGTTCAGAAACTAGATCTTTTAGTTTAAAACCACAAACAAACTCTGTTTGAAACTCAGAATATTACCGTAGATCGTAAAGGATGGATCAGTTGTCTTCATCCTTTGAGTTCAGTAGATGGTGGTTAACTTCAGGTGGTGCTGTGTGAAATGCATGGGTGTTTCTCTGGAAGAGCCAGGGTTCAGGGGAAATGGTGACTGCCTGGGTGTATTTTGCCTGTGTCTACATAGCCATCATTTCTCTGCTGAGCTTGCCAACAGGGTGTGTGTTCTTGTGGAGTGATGTGTAATCCTCTCCACCAGAACATGGAAGCATGACTTCAAGAAGTTTTTAACCTTTAGAAAAAAGAAGTGTGTTGCCTATCCAAACTTAAATGGTTGCACGTGGGAGAAAAATGCTCAGATGTTTTCTTCTAAGTCTGAAGCTAAAAATGGGCCATGAAGTGTAACTGGGGAGAAGTTAAGATGATGATGATCTGTACGCTTTCCTCCTGCAGCCGGAAGGGTTGAGAATGAGCACGTTGATTTAAAAGTGGTTTGTGGATATGGTTTGTTGCTTTTTGGTTTATTTGTTTGAATGTTAAATACTGTTGGAGAGTACTGCATGAGCACATGGGCAAGGGGAGCATTTCTATAAAAGCTCTTCAGTATTATAATCCTAGTTTCTGCTTCAGTGGGAGTGACTGGAAACTTTAGTGAGGATGAAATTTAGTCCTAAAGGACATAAATTCCTCTTCATATATTGGATTTTAATTAAGATTCACTAAATAAATCTTAAGGGCATGTCTTTTGTGTCTCTGCAGCTCCTGACATATGGGTGGCCTGTTCCCTGTGTGAACACCTAGGTTCAGTTTAACAAAATAGATAATAATGATAAGCTCATATGCCCTCTTCTAAAACTGAAGCACAGTTGAGAAGATGCCTGAGAAAACTCTGAGTGTGTGTGGCTGTCATACCCTCTCAGAGTATGGATGGGTCTTGGGAATGTTAAAAGCAGAGGGAGAGCTCAGTCTGTGTCATTGCTCCTGTAAACTTCTCTGAGGTGGAATGCTGGGAGCTCCACACCTAGTACCAAATAATCTTTACCATCAGCTTAAGAGCTGGGGGATAATGAAAAGGGGAGTCAAAGGAGATGTTATTCACAGATGCCTGGTAGAAGAGCATGAAGAACTCCTTAAAAGTAGAGCTGGAAGCAAGCTAACCAAACAACAATTCAACTAGAAAGTGGAGGTCTCAATTTCAACAAATATTGCTGAATTTTCCTTCTTTCTTTAAGGGCCCATAAGTCAGGTCTGCAAGGAGCTTGTTAATATTCTATCCAGATCCATTCAGAATCAGATGCAGAGCTCAACACAGCAAGACCATTTAGGGAGTTCTGAAGACTGCCTGCATCACACGTGCAACGAGCCTAGTCTTGCTGTGCTGGTGATACAGAGTCATTCTGCATGTCATGATGCATACGGCGAGATCAGATAGGCTTAGTGTCAGATCTACTGTGCATTACCTTCCTGCCGTCCTTCAAAGCATACTCATTGTTCTTAAAGTATGAACTTGCTTGAACTTCTCTGCAGATTCACAAGCATCTCACTGATGTAAGTTACTCTGAGATTGCCAAATCCTTTTCTTATGAATGTCAGAGTCATGCTGAGTTTGAAATTTTGTTGGGAAACCTTAGACTTTCACTTGGCGATGTAGTATATGCTTGCCCAACAACAGTGCTTGCATTACTGAGAAGAATGGACATCTGAAAGGACTGACAGGTTTTCACTCTGTTTTTACTTTCCATGCATCACATACTCAGCCTACTTTTTGAAAAGATGCAGTTTATTGGAAATTGTTAAAACTTTGAAACAGTGTTGGAAGTTTATGCATGTAAGGTAACGATTACAATGTCTTATGGGCAAACAAAATTTTCCACACCCATCATAGTTCATGTTTGTACCTTAGAGAGCTCTGTAATTACAGGAGAAAATGGAAAGAGAAGGAAAAGAGAAAGGAAATACTTAATCTAGAAGCACAGGAATCTGATATCAAATCTTTAGGTTCTGCTCTGCCATGGTGCAACAAAGTCCAGTAAAATTCTGGGCAAGTGCCAGGGTACCACTTGCCTAAGGCTCGTGATGGATTTCCATCCTGTCCATTCCCCAGCCTTGCAGACTCATGGCACCATACATGTTTCCTTTAGAGATCACTTTAGGAAGTGATGGTGTTAAAATATTTACTGCACATGGATAGCTATTAGATCTGTTTTTGCAAAATCTGGCCACGATCAAAAAAGTCACTGCAGGCTTGAATCCTGAGCTAGATTTGGCTGTATATATTTTTTTAAAACTGAACAGGTTTTTCATCAGAAACCAGTAATCTGTTGAAGAAGTGACATTTTAATAGGAAAGTGGTAGATGATGGAGAACTTCTTTTGGAGAAATTTTTGTATATTTAAGGTTATTGCCTGATGGTCATGACATGCTACTGTGCTATAAAATATTACAGTTAAGATCCTTGGTCTGGCCTCCTCTTGCAATTCATGGTCCTTAAGTGAATACTTAAGTGAATAAGGAGCTTCTAGACCTGATTCATAATGTGTAAATTGTTTACTGGAAGAGGAACTCAAAGGTGGGTCCTCTTCATTCCAGGCGAGGTGGTCTAACCATGTAACTGTAGGCAGCACCTCTGCCTCTTTATGTGTTAATGAAGACCAGAACAACTCCTGTAAAAGAAACAGAGATCCCTGTGTCCACACTGTCCTGGGAAATCACATGAAATATATAAAATTGGGAGATAAGGGGATAATAGCTAATGCCTTCAATTGGGGTCCCCTAATTATTTCCTCTCCTTTTCCATGAGGGAATATTCTTTGTTTGGCTCATAATACAATCTTTCTTTTAGGTCTGGGATTCAGCGTGTTGTCTGCTTCTTCTGTTTTCCACATTTGATCGGAGCTCTGAGTTTCCTTTCTCACCAGCTTTATCTATAAATATTTTGTGGTGGTTGTGTGTGCTTCCTAGACAAATTGACTCATAAATTGGAATTTTGAATGAAATATAACTTTGTTTTTAAATCCTGAGTATTGCAGTGGTTAGGAAGGTGCTTTGTGTGAGTCTTAGTGGCAGTGCATGTACAAGGGTTATTTTTCTCGTTTTCCTCAGCCTAGCATGAGGTGACAATGGAAAGTTTCTTTTCCTCTTGCTGCTAACAATTCACACGTTGATGCCTGATAGGAAAAATAATGCTCTCAAGGTTGCCATATTTTTCATGTGTATACACTGTGGCTTATCTCTGGCTTGAGAGTTTTGTTTGTTTTTAAACGCAGGCCAAGTCAAACCCTGCGGTTTAGCAGCAGTGTGTGTTTTGTGTACAGGCGTAACAGGAGAGCAGTCTTATTCCATGATTCCTTCCTTAGCAGTATCCCAGTCTCTTGGGTTGTTTGCTCAGTGGATATGAGTTATCTGTGAACTTCTTTTTTTTTTTTTAAGAACTTTTTAAGACCTCTGAGTTACCTGAAGCAAAGGTTATATATGTGCAAATACAGTGTTATTCTAAGCCTCTGGGATATTACTGCTGTACAAAATCTATGGAGGCTAATAGAAATGGCTGTTTCATGATGTGCTGTGTACTGTTTTTTACTTTGGGACTGTAAAACTTGATTTGCTTGTCAGTCTAAGCAGACACAGTACACAGTGAACAGCCCACACAGTAAATCCAGGTGTCCTGCACTCATATTGTATTCATTTAGGAGAAATATGTGCTAAAGATCCCCCTTATTAATCACAAGACACAATCACAGAAGAGTAATTAGTCAACTTGTGGGTATTTTTCCGCTTATATTGCCCTGTGAAAGTAAATATTTATTTTTCATTTTGTTATTGTTGTTGGTTATAACAAGATCTGTTGACTTGGGATTTACCAGATGCCATTAACTTTTCATGTTGTTGATACTTCCAGATTTCTAATAGTATTCGTGCAGAACAGAAAACCAAGATAAGACATTTATTTCTTGTAATTTTCTTCCACCATTTCCCATTCCCCTTCTTTTCACAGAATATCTCCATGCATAACACGGTTGGAGGAGCAATGGCAGGACCTGGATCCCACCAGCTGACAAACACAAGGATGCCAAACCATGACACCAGCGTTGTGATTCAACAAGCCATGCCATCTCCACAGTCCAGTTCTGTCATTACACAAGCACCTTCCACAAACCGGCAGATTGGGTGAGTCCATTTCCATTTTCTCATTTCTCTGGTTCTCTGTCTCCGGCAGCTGCCTGTGGGACCAGTTGTTGTCCTCATGTCCTCATGGTTCTTAAGGTCCAGCTGCATGCAGGATCAGATGTTGTTCTCATGGTTTTTGAGGTTACAGAGTTTGCACTTGACCCTGCCAGCATGAGCAAGGACCCCTGCAGCACATGCTGCAGGCTGTGGGGAATGTCCGGGTTACTCCAAATGTGGCACCCTGCTTCAAAAAGGACAGAATGCTGTACTTACTGGGAAGTCCTGCTTTCTCCATCGAATATTTTGTTTTTATCTTCTTACGATCGTACTTCATGTTTTTTCTATAACTGCTCTGGGAAGAAAGACAAAGTGTTTGTGAAGCTGATCCTTTAGCTTCCTTCGGTGGGAATTCTGGGTGTTCTATGGGATTGAGCTATTTTCTATGTCCTCTGTTTAACTGAGGAATGCTGGAAGACAAAAAGACCGTTGAGATAGAGTTTGTCACAGTGTGAACAGTTGCTCAGTTTGTAATGATAGATCCATATTTATTACCATAAATTGAAAGTATGGATGCTTATTGTATTGGCTTGAATGCCAACTGAGTGCTAACGTTTGGAGAACTGTGTGAACAAAACCATCCATGTTTAGTACACCTGGTTACTTCCAGCAAGTATGAGATCCTCATAAGTCACAAGAACTTGTTTTTAATTGTACAGTAACTGCCTTGATGGCTTGAGGGTGCAGTTGTTCATCACACAGCTCTGAGAATTTTGAGGGGAGTGTGCATGAAAATGTATGGATAAAAATATATATATTAGTGGACTAAGAAAAAAGCAGCAGTCTAGATTTGTTGTCTGTCATTTGTAATTTGGTCACATCCATTATTTGATAAGTGCAGAAGCAGTCTCTGTCCTCAGTCATTGTCCAAATAATTGATGATCAACTTTCAGTCTTTTCAAAGTAAAACCAAAAAGTGAAATCCTGGCATTGACAACTGAAAATCCAGTTATTCTTGAGTTTTCTTTTAAGATTCTTGGTGTAGGCCACAGGCTCTGTATCTCCTGTGGTAGCTGGGATGGCCCATGGCACTGAGCTCTGGGTCACCCAGCCATGCACAGAACACAGATTTCATCTGCTGCCCTAGTTTTGTGCTCCTGGCCAAGCTCCTCTAGTTTCCTTTGTGCTACTATTTCAGGATTTGGTTCTTAATGTATAAATCTGGTAAGATGGGTCAGGTAAACGTATTTGATAGGTATGCCCTTTGTATATGTTACACATTGACACAACACAGTGTTCACTGAGATTTCACATGCAATACCATTTGCCTGTGAATCCAGCAAAGTTGTTGTCTTATATATGTCCCATTCTGTTCAAAGACAGGGGGCTGGGAGAGAGGGAGGGAGGAAGAAACAGTTTCTTTTTCAGTTTTGGAAAGAAAAACATTAACTAATGCCATTATTTGCGTTAAGGATGATTAAGCTCCTGTTCAAATTGTGACTTAATAGGTCTAGTGGTAATTATGATCCTAATTAAAAGCATAAAAAAACCCCAAACAACTTTTAATACTCAGTGGTGAGGTGTTTTATGTAAGACTGTACTTGGCTTCCAAACAATTGTTTCTATATAATGAGGAAAAAACTGCATGTGGTTTTGCAAGACCCTGTCAGTCAGGTTTTAGGTTTGTGTTGGTTCAGGGCCACGGTGATTAGAATCTCCAAAGTTGGAGGGGTTGAGGATAAAAAGGCCTTTTCCTAGTCAGCGGTGTGTCTCATTTGGGAAACTTTGCCATGACATATCTTAATTCTTCCCTGTGACTGAATCACACAAATGTTTCCTAAGTCTGAGTCTAAAGCTGCTTTATTGGGAGGCAATTGTCAGCATTTTAGTCTCTGTGTGAGTTGGTGTGTGAATGAGACTTATGGTGTGACCTCCAGCATACTCTGCTCCCCATTCTTCCCTCTTCCTAGGAGGTTTTGTTTTTTGTTCGTGGTGTGTCCTAGGAGATAATTGCTGTATTTTCAACTTCCTCTACTTGCCAAAGTGTCGAGCATCCTTGTTTGTCTTCTTTTCCTTCAGTCTTTTCCCTGTGGTGTCTGTTTTACTTATTCAAAGAACATGTCTTGTCATTTCCATTTATCTTCATCTTATCCTTCTAAATGTGCTAAGAATTATATCCACAACTCATACATGAGGAATACAGCCTGGACAATAGTTTTAGTATTAAACAACTGAAAAAAAAATCTGGATGAATTCAGAAAATGTTTGAGTTTTTCAAAGTTTGGTGGTTTCAATTTGGCCTTGCAAAGTTGAGATTGTTCAGCTATTTAACTAGCCCAAATTCTGAGGTGCTCAAATCAGTGGGTTTTGGTTGAGTTCCCCTTTTTAAAAAACCATCTGAAGCTGCCTCAAAGGGTAGATGAGTCCTTACCATGAAGAATTGTGCCAGGGAAAATGCCTTTTAATGAGCAGAAAAACCAGCAGAGAGAAACTGGGTAAAACTCTCACTGAGTTCTGTAAGAGCAGGATCAAGCCCTGAAGGTTATATAGAACCATCTTGTAGCAATATTCTGATTTTTATCACAACCACAAATATTTTAGTGTCAGACTATGGCCAAGCCACCTGCAAATGTTTATGATGGCCTTGCTCCAATGAAAACAGGGAACAGCAATGAAAGTCTTCATTTAGCCCCTGTTTGTAGGCCGTGCTCTAGTAACAGAGAATGGGACCCACCTGTGCCCGCACACAGCTCATTTCATGGCGAGGAGTGGGCGAGTTTGTAGCTGCTGACATTCCCAAGGGATGTAGTTTTTCCCTACTTTTGTTTCTCCTTCTCTTTCATTTCCCTCTCCCTCTAACCTTCTCCCTTCCTCCCTCCCTCTCTCCCTCCATGCCTCTCTTTTTCCCTATCCCCTACTCTGGGGGCTTGCCTATAAAGTGAGATAAGGCATGGGAAAACATGAGAGAATGTGCATTGTTGGGCAAGCCTTACTGGCACAGTGTATATCCACACATTGTTTCAGGTATTAAGCTTCAGCTACTACTGAACAGGCACCCAGCCAGATTAATCAGATAAAGGGAAGAGCATGAAGGTTATTAACTTAAAAAGTAAGACAGGGTGCAGTCCCACTTTCCTCCCACTGTGTTCCTTTTGTTGAGAACAAACAGCAACATTACCATTCCAGCAAGCTGGCAGGTTGGTGTAAGGGTCCCAGATAGTGTTTATGTGGTGAGGCAGTCTCTAACCTTCTTGCCATCCCTCCTCCCTCCCTGCCAAGCCTTCAGCATGTGGGAGGAATGCTGGAACTAGTAACTACTTGTGCTGATGAAAAATCAGTTGAGGAACACTTAGCAGTGAAGGGTGTCTTTGGCTGATTAATAGCACATCATTTCGAGATAAGATACATGGAGGAAAAGCAGTATGGCATATGGAGGAAGGCAAGAAAAAATGATACAAGACATACATTTGTCAAAGGTATAGAAAAGCAGATAAGCTGAATCAGCTCAAGATATGGGACTCTGAACTAGGTTGTACAATAGCAGTGATTGTCTTCTTTTTAAAATAACTGAATTTTTTTCTGTGACTGAGTATACAGTAGTGTGTGAAAAAATTCTGGTCAGACAAATTGCTGACAACACAGTGTGCTGCTTGCTCTATCTAGACACATCTTGTGCTAGAAAAGATGTGTTTTTCAGACTATCAAATACAGTTGGTAGCTGCAACCTAAGAGCTCAGTGTTCACAGAGAAGGTAACCTGCTTTCAAGCTAGTTTTTCAAGCTAGTAGTGGACATAACTAGTAATTATTCCAGTTTGAAACTCACTGGTACAGCTCTGCAGCTGATAAAGAGCATGGGAGGATGGAGGATTGTCACAGATGCAGCAAGCTGTTAACATTGTACTAAATGGAGACTGAGTCCAGTTTCAGTGAACTCAGGCTCCAAAGTGGACGTAGAGCACTAACCATGTGATGTAGATTATCTGTTTTTAAAGTGTTGTAGAGCATTTTAATCAAGATAAGATGGTCTTCTGGCACAGCTCCAAAAGGGAGAAATTGCAACCACATTTGGTGAAATGCAAGCAGGTAGGAGAAAGCAACAAAAGGGGTTTGGAAGATGCCTCTGGTGCCTTGATGTGCTGAAGAATCATGGTACCAGTGGGAGAACAGCCTTTCAGTCCCCACATGCAGCATTCATTTTAACACCTATGCATTGCCTTACCGTTCCTCTCTTTCCTCTCATGATGCCACATGCATCTCTCTGGTTCCAGTTCATCATCTTTTCATGGGTTTGAATGCTTTTCAAACAGAGGGGCATGGGAAATGGAGTAGGCAGAAAAACTGACTACTCCATGCATGTAGTGGGACTAACAGAGGTTTGGCGACCTTGGCCATTTGGAAAATGAAAAAAAACTTCTCAGTCTTAATTGGAGGACCTCAGATGGCAGAAGGACAGATCTGTCCTGGCAGGCATGGGAGTTTCACCATAGCACAAGCTATCTGAGACTGCAGCTGCTTGTTGAGTTCTCAGAGTATCCTGCAATCATCCTTTATAGCTTAAGGAAACAGAAAAGACTCCTGCAAGGGGCAATCACAGACAGAAACCCTTCTCTAATGCAGCTAGTTCTGGAAGGCACTTGGAATAGGTGGGTGACTGAGAAGGGTCTTTGTACATTCAAGAGAAAGTCTAAGCTCTTAGTAAGGTGGTGGAGTGTGTGGCATCAAAGAGGCCATGGAATGATGTGCTTTTATTAAATTCAAAGACTAGTTCCCTTTCCAGGAAATCTGTGATAAAAGCCTCTGTTCCAACTCATGTATTTGAACTGAAGTACCCCAGTATTTTGTGAGATGAGAAGAAATGTGCAGTGAGAGATGAAGTATCTAATGACTAGTCAGTCCCTTGATCAAGTCCTTTCCATAGCCTTGGTTGTGCAGGATGTAAGAACATCAGTTAGATCACTGGAAAGGGGAGGAAAAGGGAGAGGTGGGAAGAGAGATCATCTGAGAGTGTCATTCTGTCCAAATTTTATTTTTTCCTGTCTTTGTACTAAAAGTTGGGCTTCAATTACTGTTTAATGGTCCTGCTTGTTTTTCTTCTGCTTATGCTAAGACATGTTTTCTGTAGTCCCTTCTACCACACTGACCTTGGCCAACCTTGATGTGGAATCCCATCAAGCTACACGTGAGCAGCAGCCACAAAGTCTCTGGGAAGCTCAGGTGAAGTACTTAGGAAATTATTACAAGTGCGCCATTCCCAGAAACAAGTTGCCTCATAGCTTAGCTTAATAGAGAGGGTGATGAGGGAGAAAAAGAGCTGGACCCTCTCAAGCTGTTCATCCCTTTTAGCAAGCTGCTGCCCAGGTCCACACACTGACCTGCAGGCCAAACTGTGCTGCTCTGTCTGTGATGTTTAGAAGCTCTGTCTGCTCTCCAACCTCCTCTGTTGTTGTTTGCATTGCATGTTCAGGACTTGCTGACTCAATTTTTCCCCATAATGCTGAGTCAGGAAGAAAAAAAGCAAACAGCACCAGCCTGTGTGTCAGGCACAGCACAAACAGGTGGTTGTTCACAACATCTCTCTTCTGTCCTCAAGAACATACTCCTCTGCCTTACCAAAAGCTCTTTCTTGCTGTAAGGTCTAGGAAGGGGCTGGAAGGTACTGACATGTATCAAGGTGACTTTTGGGGGATGGAAAGGAGGATCATCAGCCAGGTAATAAATAGCCTGTCAACCTGAAATGAAGAGAGTTTAGTGTGTTTCTTACCTGACTTGACGTCAACTATTATCCTGAAAGTTATGCACTTGTTATACATGTTGGTTAAATTTATTAATGAACACAGTATTTTACACCTCATACTTTCTACTTGACAGAAGTCCTAAGTTTGTTAGAAATGCAGTTTTCTCACAGGAAGAACACCAAAACCAAGGAGTGTAAGGGATATTGTGTGACTGGCTGTCCACTGACTCTTACTAGGATTGTTGTCTTGTGTTACGAGAAGAAACCAGCCCTCTCTCTCCTGATGGTTGGTTGAGATAGGCAGTGAAACCATGCTCGAGCCAATTCTCATGCAAGTGATTTCTAAGAAATTGATCATGATGTTTTTGTCCTGAAAAGCTTGTCCCATCCAAGAACTATAGGAAAACAAGGTCAGAATAGTGTACTGCACCCATAATTGTATCTGAACAGAAATACTGAGCTTTCATAGGCATTGGTTGGCTCTCACATCAGAGAAAGTCATAAATAGGGCTTATATATGGTATACAGAACTTGGAGAATCTAGCACTGATTCCTTAATTTTAGTGGTTGGTATCTCTTACATACCTCCTGTATATATATAATACACACTGTATAAATCTTCTTTAAAGGTGTCATCTAAATTTATGGGCAGAGCTTCTGATTTATATGACTCTTTGAACTAAAACAGATGTAAAATCATTTTCGGATGGAAGAGGACCTCAGAATTGCGGTGGGTTTGATATGACGGATCACGCTTCCCCTAGACCAGAAAAAGATCATTAGGGCACAGCCGAATCACATAGCTCTGCTCTTCATCACAGCTTTGTGCCTAACATGCCCCGATGCATGATTCCAGTATGTGTTTTATCCAAGTGTCAGCCTGTTGGACAGGTAACTAAGCCACAGTAAAACACTAACTCAAACAACACAGACTTTCTTTGGTGCAAGGCTTTTCTAAAATTTCTTTTCATTTAAGAGAATAATTCGCAGGTTCCAGAGAAGTAGCAAGCTTTTGGATGCTGTCTTACACCATGTCAGTTCAGAGAAGGGCTTAAAGGTTTGCTGGGGGTGGCACAATGGCTATAATGAGTAAAAAGTGAAGACCTTCATATGCGAAGAACTCTGATAAAAGATTAGTTGCCCACTAAGAAGTTCTGTTTGTATCTGTTTCAATAAGAGAATTGGCACTGATGTGCTGAACAGAGAACACCTCGGTTTTACATGGTTTGTCTTGCCAGTGTCTTTTTTGAACACTTTCAAAGGAAGATAAAAACATACTATAAGTTAGTGAAGTGTTAACGCTTTGGGCTGGTTTTTTTTTTTTTTTTTTTTTTTTTTTTTTTTTTTTTTTTTTTTTGAGCTGGTACCTGGCTGCAAACCAATTACAATAGTTCATAGGAAAGCGCCTGAGGGAAAACACAGGAATTACAGACTTTGTGTAAAGTGTATGGATCCTATTTTACCACCTGTAAAAGTAAGCCTTCTTATTAATTGATGAGTTGAGTTTTCAAAATCAATGGTACAGTATAGTCCCATTTAGGCCATAAATATATGGTTCTATGTATGTTTGTGGACAGGCCAAATATGCATTTGAAAAAGAAAAACAACCAAACCAAAAAAATCCCCAAAACACCAACAATTTGAATCAAAGGCATGGACAAATCTAAGATGACAACATCACCAAAATTAATTCTTTACAAAAATGAAATTACGCTTGATTTAGAAGGAAAAAAAAGTATTTTAAATAAATCTGTCATTTTGGAGACCTTCTAACAAAGTTCCACGTGGTAAACCATAAGTTTAAATTCTCTTAGCAACGTTTAGTAAAAAATTGCTGATTTGAACAAGGATGGCTAGACAGAACCTGCAGGTAGATTGAGAGTGCAGAAAAAGTGTTCCTTGGAAGAAGGAACAAATTAGAGCGTGTGTTTTAGGAACATTTGCTGCTATGAGCATCTGTGTTCTGCCAACAGAGATGTTTATTCTGAGCTCACATAAATGAAGTGGAATTTTGCCAGTAAAAGAAGGGGTTGTGTTACTCTAGTTGTAGGATCCAGGTCCTAATTGGTTTATGAAATGAAGGGGGCAATCTTTGAGCTATTACCAGCTTCCTCTGCTGCAAGTGAAGTGAATCGCAGCTGTTCTGATAGGGTCCATAAAACTTGGTGAGGTAATAAAATGTTTGCAGTGAACAATTCTCAAAATGAGTGAAATCCAAATCCCTAGCTTATTTGACAGTATTAAGAGAATTGAATGTACTTCCTGGGGAATTCTGAATATTACGTTACTTTTATCTAGTTCTTTAGCTATAAGATCCAGGCTCACTGGTGCTGTAAATGTAAGGGCTCAAAGTAACATTCTTCTTTTTTAACCCTACAGATAGAAATGCAGTATGTACATATATACATACGTGATACAAGAAAAAGCTGCACTTGTTGTTCATTTTCTAATGTTTCTTTGTTTCTTGCTTGTACTTTTTACTTCTTTATACTTTTCTGTCCCCCCATCTCTTGCTCTGTTTTGGTGAGATATTAAAAAAAAAAAAAAAAAAAAAAAGCGTGGTTATCATCAAATGATCCTATACAGAAATACTTGTGGTGCTCCTTCCTAGTCACATGGTTTCTTTAATGGAAACAATAACTTTTGATCTTTTAAGTTTTCTTCACGCAACTTAACATTTTCTAGACCTGGTTAGACGCCAGATATGTTAATTCTAACTTCTTAGCAGAGCAGTTGTTCTGAACCATTTGTTCAGTTCATAGTGGTTTTGACCTAAAGATCTTTGATGTGGGTTCAAGTCCAAACTGACGTTTTTGGTACTGTTGTATACTTTGAAGAATTCACAATTTTCCTTGAAAGCCATTCAGTGTTTGTATAGAGTTCTGTTGTTCTTCTCAGCATTCCCAGAATTAAGCATTTTTATGTGGGGCTTGGATGTCTTTAAACTTCTTTTGTTTTTCCTCTTTTTTCTCCCCATTATAGAAATGTCTGTGACTTCCCAGGCAAAGACAGGATGATTGCACCTTTGATAGTAAAATGACCAAAAAATAATACAAATAGAGAACACAATGAAAAATTTCTTGGAATAATGAATTGGGTTTCCAGGTTGCTTAAGTCTCAGCTGGTTGGGCTTGCTGCTCACACTGCTGTGAGCATCCCCTTTCACACCTGAAGCTGGGCACTTAGACAACAGAACATCGAAGCTCCTCCCTTTATATCAGTCCTTGTGTGACAGATGTTGCTCATCATATCTCAGACAGGCTGTTGCCTCAGGTGTCTGGAGAGTGACCAGCCAGCACTTCAGCCACAAGGTGCTGCTTGAAGGGCCTCTGATCCTTTAAGCACTTTGGAAGGAAGTGCTGGCAACAGTGGAATATCTGGCTTCCTTTTCTGACAACTCATGCCGTATGTCCCTGGCTTGTAACATGCAGTTGGGTTGTCCCATGTATTGCATAGGAACATGTGCAAGAGATGCACAGATCTGAATGGTGATGGTCTCCTGGAGCTTCTGGGCAGAGCTGCATGCAGAAGGCTTTCCTGACATACTCAGGGCTAAAGCTTGTATTGTCAGCAAGTGTTTTTGAGCTGTTATTAGAAACTGTCCCGGGAGAGATGAACTGCTGACTTAATGTGCCTGAAGGAATCTCTCTTTGGGCATGCTGGCCTTCATTAATTCATTATTGCTGTGAGTTGTTGATGTAGCTTTTTTGGGCAGCAGATGTAAATTAACATAATGAAAGTGGGCAAAAGGCAGCAGTAGTTTTAAAATACTCAAACAAGAAGGTCTGTTAAGCTCAGCAGTCTGTTATGGACAACTGATTCTGGTTGAAATACAACTACAACATTTGAAAATGTGAACTGTAGCTGATAACCAAAGGAGACCAAATTTGAACTGATTTCATATTATTTTTCTCAATTTGTGCTTGTTTCAAGTGGTTTTGTCTGAGATTATATGGCACAGGTTATACCAAATCCAGACTGACGATATGTAATCTGTAGATGCCAACTGGAGCCTATCAATACATACACCAAATGGAAGAGTTGTGTGGAAAACTACCTCTTCACAATTAATTTCCTTCTTATTCTGTTTTAATCTCTTCTTTCTCTACAGTCTGTTCCAGGCCCACAGAGGAAAGAGACCTAGAGTGTTGTTGAATTTTTCTGATCTGTAGGGAAATAAAATAGGAAGCAGAATAATATTTCTACTGTGAAGCAGCAATGGAAGTTGAAAGAAAACAGTCAGTGAGTTTCTGTTGTGCCATACTAAATGGATGTGAAGAAAGATATGGATTCTGGGCTCCATGACAGGGAAGAAAATCCATACTTTCTTCCAAATTTTCCCCTGGCCTCTATATTGTTCTGTTGTTCCAATAAGAAATCTGTGACTCAGAGGATTTATTCAAAATCTATATAAAACATAATAGGCAAAGTGCATTCCAGAAGCCATCAAGTGAAACTATATTTCTCTGTGGGGAAAGCTGGGGTCCCTTCCAGTCTGGTCTTTTTCTGTACACAGCCTGGTAGCATGGAGCTTTTTGTTGCACATTAATGCAACATCAAGGGTTGTGGGGCCCTAAGTCCTACCAAGCAAATGCTAGAAACAATATTGGACCCAAGCAGAACCCATAAATGCAGAAAGAAGCAAAAACCCATATATAAAAGAAAACAGGGGATAAGAGAACAAAAGCACAAAACCACATTTCAAGCCTCAAGGGAAAAAAAAATCAGTTTTTGTTTGGGAAGAAGCATCCTTGAAAATGTTCAATTTTCCTTATGACCAAGTTGGGAAGCTGTAAGCTGTGTCCTTGAAGACAGTGTAAATGACTCCAAGCCAAAAAAACTATTCCATGTTGACAATAAAACCCCACTACTGAGGTATACATTTCCTTCTTACTCCTCCTGCTTGCCCATTAGACGAACTGGAAAGTAGAGACGCCCCTGCCATGTTTACAGGCCTTGCCTTGTTATTTGTATGATGGACAGAGAGCAAAGAGCTGTATTGCCAACACTGGTTATTGGAAAAACCTGGAAATAATTAAGGGACCTCATTTGTTATTGCTCGTATGTTCACTGGTGGAAATGACTTGGGAGAACAGTTCTACTGGTACGGAACAGTGCTCGGTAATAGAACTGTAGAAAAATGACAAAAACAGCTTTGGGGAATGGGATGTAAAATATTATCCTAAAAAAATTTGCTACATTGGTTTTGAAAGGTTTTTTGTGTGTGCGTGTGTGTTTTCCAGTAGAGAAAATAGAATGTAATTTGCCTGAACTAGAGGATGACTTGTAATGTTTTTACTTGTTACTGATTTATTCACTTGAATGAAACTTATGAACTACAGTGGAAGTTTCAGTTGAGTAGCATTCAATATTGTGTTATGTTATTTTATTACTGGGTCTGCTGAGTTTTCCTTTCTTTGGTGTCTTCTTCCAAGAGCTATGAGCACTGTGAATCTTCTTCATGTTACTTTTTCAAAATCAAGGCTGTGCATTGCAAAACCAAGAAAACCAGCTACCCAGGCAAAGGGACTTTTAGTATTTCAGCACGCTGCTCCTTTTCTACCTGCACTTCTCCTGAGCTGTCTGCTTAATTCCAGATCTGCTCCCACAGGCCGGTACAGGTCTTTGTTTACAAGTCGGGCCACAGGATATGAGGTGAGTGTAGCTGTTGTACAGTGCCTTTCTTGTTGTTGTTGGGATGTGATGTGCTTTTCTGGGTGGGAAGTGGCAGTACTGTTGTTTCACTCGAGCAAGGCATATGGCAGAACACAGTGCAACAAAGAGGAGTGCTGATGAGTGAATGATGAGTCATTAAGGCAAAGCAGTCTATTGTCAAAAGAAAAAAAAATCAACAATTCCAAATCAGCTTAAGGTCATTATCTGAAGATTTCAGGCTTTGTTGGAATTTCTGTTTGCAGTTGCTTCTCTGCTATGTAGTGTGTGTTGGATGCATTCTTTGCTGTGACATTTGCTGTGACAGTGTGAGGCATACATATGTTTGCATGCTGATGCAGTTTCTCCAGGAGATGTGATCGCTTAGAATTGCACCTACATGCTCTTGTTCCCTCCGCTCCTCTCGTTTTGCAGAGTTGCAAGGGGACACAATCTTTTACTGTAAGTTGTGACACTTCTACTCCCAGTTCAATGGTGGCTCCAGGGTTCAAACTTGCAGCCCAATAATGAACCAGGCTGAAGGGCTGTTACTGTCAAGAATAAAGCCATGTACTGTAACTGAGGGTAATCAGTTTGGATCGAGTTCGCAGATTCTTTGTATTAGCTTTATCAGGTCAGGCCATCAGAGAGCAGATAGACAGGTAAGACCAAAAGACCTCTGAACCCAATTAAAGTTGTACCACAAAGAAATCAAATTCATGTGGTTTACATTTCAGAAAGTTACATTTGGTGGGCTGTACTTACTTTTATTCTGTAACCTAATGCAGACCATGTGAACATTTGAAACGCTTTTAACAGTTAACCAGCTCAAATAACACAGAACCAGAGCAGCAATAAAGAATGAATTAAGACTGATTGCAACTAAAGCCAAATTTTTTTCCCTCATAAAGAAATATAAATGGCTGATATTTTTAAAAACTACCACATATATAGTAATTTCATCTTCAGGTTTTAGCATGACAATAGCTATTCTCTTATCTTTTAAAATAAATGTTTGGTTTAAAAAGCAATCCTAAACCCACGGTCTTTTTTTTATTTGCAGTGTTTTGGGATGAGTTTGGATGTGCTGTGGAACTACTGATAGTCCCATTGATGCACATAGTTTGGGAATTGGTCATACAGCTCTGAGATAATCTCGAGGAGCTGATGACATTTAAAATACTTGGCACAATAAGAGCATGAGCACGAGAGGATAAAAAAATAGGTATTTTATTTGCTGCCCACTTTCTTAAAACCCATGGATGTCTGTGCAGCTTTTCATTTGCAAACACTTCTTGCTAGCTGACATTAGATAGGCCTTATATGTGGAGCAAATAGAGGTTCAGCTGGTGCAGACTATGTGTTCAGTTTTCCTATTTACTAAACAAAGAGTCTGAATGAAAGTCCTGAAGCCTCCAGGAGACTAAGATAGAGGTGGACATTGCTAAATGTGCCTGTGTCCTGCATCTAACTTCAGGAAAGTGATGTGGTTTACATACAAATGGAAGAAAAGTGACTGGCTTTCTTAGCAGCAGAATCATTCAGTGGCATCAGTTTCCTCATTTTTGCTCTGTAACAATGAGTCTTCAGGACTTTGAGAGATCTTCTTGGTGCTGGGGAAAGAGATCAGGCCCACAGCTCTTGCCTATGTGTTACATTCTGTCCTCAAAAAAGAAATTCCTACAGCGCCAGCTCTTTCCTAGGGTCTCCAAGATGCTGGAGTGCAAAGCTCATGCCATTCTGCTTCCTGGCATAGAGCCACCTGGCTATCAGCAACCAAGCTCAGCTTCCTGGCTCTGGAGCATGATTGCTATCCAGGGTGGATTTAGCTCCTTTCCTTCAGCAGCTGTCCTGATGTGCCTGTGTACAGCAGCTTTCCTCACCGCTCCTCGCATGGAGCAGGCTGCTCTCCTGTCTTTGTACCCCCTTTTCCCATAAGCTTTTGGGGCTGATGTGGCAGAGAGAACATTCAGGCATGGGGCTCTCAATTTGGCCGGATTGAAAGCTGAGGTTGTGTATCATCCAGACTCTTTTGTGGCCGCTGTTCTTCCCATGGGCCATAGAAGTTGTCCTTCTCTCCCTGAGCTGAGCACCTTGAAGATCTGTTGTCTTGCTTACTTTTCAGAAGCAGACAAGTAGAGAGGAAAGACCTGTGTGGATTTTTTCTTTCTCTTTTTTTTTTCCTTTAAAATCTTAGTTAAATAGGTGGCAAACCACTTGTTTTCTGTGAAGAAATCTTCCTTGTATCACCGTTTCCAAGCAGTGGGTGATGTACTGCTCATGGAATGCAAGCTGTTTCAAAGTGTACCTGTGGGAAACTGGGGCTGCCATTGCTAATTCGCAGAAGTGCTGGGACGGGGAGAAAATCTGCACCTCCACCAATGCACACAGACTATCCTGCTATGCCAGAATGGGTGGAGTGAGAGGGAGCACACTCAGTTTTGTTATGTACTGGGTTTGGCAGGGTAAACCAAGATGCTTGCATGGAACTAGTAAAAGAAGGATACGTCCTGGGAAGGTTAAATGGCTGCTGCTTCTACTGCTGCCCTGTCACTCAAAAATGAAAAAAACCCAGAAGACTTTGTCAAGTTCTTTACAGAACAGAAACTGTAAAGGGGGAAAACATTTGAGTTCTGACTATAAGAGCAACAGAAGATTCATCAAAGAATAGATCAAATCAAGAAAGCAGTGGCAGAAGTTATTAAAGTGCTAGTCTGGACCTAGGGAAGTTCACCTTGGTTTCTTGCTCACCACTGATTTCTTTTGGCAAATTTCTTGGTCTCTCTCAGATTCGGTTCACCAACTATAAAATATGAAAAGAAATACTCCCTCACTTTACAGGAGTTTTAAAATGAATTTAGGTATTACAGGAGCAGAAGGTAAATAGGTTCCTCTAGTACAATGTCTTGAATATTTGATGTAGTTAAACATCAGGGATTTTACCCAGTTGTCAGTTATTTGCCACAGAAATAGAGAAGAATTAGAGTATTATGTAATCATGTCTAAAATAATTCGCTATTAATTTCCTGGAAGCTAAAATAAACTGCTGAAGATTCTTTAAACAGAGTGA
Organism: Ifrita kowaldi; assembly: GCA_013398055.1. Taxonomy (NCBI): domain Eukaryota; kingdom Metazoa; phylum Chordata; class Aves; order Passeriformes; family Cinclosomatidae; genus Ifrita; species Ifrita kowaldi. The sequence goes on from VZRS01004684.1 coordinate 715,077, forward strand.
GAAAAATGAGAATGCTTATACTAGACTTTCTCCAGGCATCGTATTAATCTAGTCCCCACCTATGGCAGAGGGGTTGGACAAGATAATCTTTAAAGAACCCTTTCAGTGCAAATTATTCTATGATTCTGTGTTTTGCAGAAAATAAATTGAAATGGAAGTTAATCATCAGACATATTTATTAAAAGCAATAAGTTCTAATACACACAAAAAATATTACTAAAAGTAATTTCCTTTAACTTTTCAAAATCAAGATAAGGCAAAACTAATAAACATTAAGATCTGCTTCAAAGGTGTTCAACATATTGAAGTGTAGGAAGGCTTTTGTTTTCTTTCTCTTTCTTCTTTTTCAATTAAAATTTGAACTTTTTCATTAATTCAGTGAACAAAACCCATCCTCTTAAATCTGACATTTACAAATCCTGTAAGGACTGATTTTTCTTCTGAAAAAGTATTATGCTTTGGTTATTTTTCCTTTTCTCATTCCAATTAATTAATTCTATTATAGTAGCCCTCAAAGACTCTAAACCAGACTCCATTATTTGCAAAATACTCAAGAAAGAGTGTTATGTCAAGAGAAGTACAAGCCTGAAATCCTCTCTCTTGTCTTCCATCTCTCTATTACAGGCTTTCTTCTATCTCTTTAGAAGGTATCCATTCATTCATCGTCCTTTGTGTGTGTGTTTTCCTTGTTTTCCCTAGACTGGGCTATGCAAACAGTCTTAGTGGCAGACTCTGAGGAAGCTTTCCATCCTAATTTCTTTCCATTAATGAAAGTTACGAAGCACTGCCAGTGTGAATACTGCCTGTAAACAAGAAGTGAGTGGATTCAATGCGCTTCCCTAGCCCCTCTCTTCCATGGGGTGAGTTGGACACGCAACAGATAAAAGTGACGCTATGACAACAAACGCCGGAGGCGAATCCATGCAGACTATTTAAATGAGACAAAGCATTTTAGAAAAGAGGAGAATTAAGGTTTCCCATACATGCAAAGGAACTCCTTTTGCTTCCTCCCAATGGGAAGAGCCTGCTGAATTCCAGGAGTTCCTGCATTGCCTTCAATGGACAGGGCAACTGGAAAGGTGATTAGAGACCGTAGAAAAGCACGGCATGTGCTCTCATGCCAGCAAATGTGAGCTTCTCATTTGGGTATGAGAGCAGCAAGCTAAAAGAGTAGGAGAGGAAATCCAGTATGCTGTACCCTGAAAATATCCAGCTTCTATGAGCACGGACACACCAAAAGCCAACGCTCAACTATCCAGTAGCCCTTCAAAGTAAAAACCTTTGTAAAATAACTTCTACCTGGTGCACTCCTAGGCTCTTAGAACCGATTGTTCCAAGAACAATCAAGTATTTTGGTTTTTTTCTAGCAGGATATTAGCAGCAGATGAAGAATTACACCCTCCAAACAATTAATGCAGCCTACAGCCTAGCCAAAAAAATCATTATTCCCAAAAAGTCCTATTGACAGAATGCTGCAGCAACCTTTCAAAGCTGGTCCCACATCCGATGACAACAACAATAAAACACTGTGCTATTTTTCTTACCTCATAAAGTTGTCATCTCAGCACAGCTAAACATCTTAGTTGCCACCCAGCCTGTAAACATCCTTATGTGAGGAAGGTTATCAAATAGGTCATGGAGAAGCAGCTCTCACATTATCTAGAGTATTATCTAGAGCCCTCAGGTTTCCTGGAGCCCTTTCCGTCTGGTTTAAGACATGGTAATGTTACAAAAACACAGCTATTTCTTGGCCATTGCTAGTCTCTGATTTACTAGCTTCTACTAATGGATAAAGACTAAGTGCTCAATCTAATCTGACCTTTCAGGCGTGCTGGCTGTCAGAGTGCGTTTGCAGCCACCCCTTCTATTTTAACAGTGTCCCTCTAGGAAAGTGCAGCAATCTCAGAAGGAGAATACATTCCCTTTGGGTTACCAGCTTTAATTCTGTGCCCTTCACAACTTCTACTGTTAAATGTGCTTCTGGGGACAGGAGCAAGCACTCCACTGTCCTAATCCTCTTCTAGCAAGCCCCCTTTCAAAATGTCCTGCACTGGATAGGTAGCATTCTGTGTAGCATTTACACCAGTTTGATAACCTTCTTTAGTACCTATTTGCCATGCCAGCCTTTGGACTGCTGGCTGCCAGGCACTCCCTCCCCTGCTTTCGTCAATGTTACTAAAACAAGGAGACTGCACTGTCCTCTTCTGCAGATTCACTTTTAGAGGTTCTGTAATCAAGTTTTCTGACATTAAAATTGAGATTGCATGAAATATGGATGCCTTGAAGTATTAAAAAATAAAGTGGGCAGGAACACTATCTCTAAAGATCAGCTTTAGCCATTTAGAAGCAATGTATTCCCAGATTCTGGGTCCCCTTAAAGCTTTCTCTCTTTGCACAGCCAAGTGCCTGCACCTCATCAGCAAACAATGGAAAAGATTCAAGTAGCAGGATCCTGCCCAGTTCACATTTATTTAACCCTTTGTTGCCACTATATTCTTTTCACCAGCCTTCCTCTTTATGTCTAAAACAGATGCTGAGATTGTTGGTACCCAAGAGTTAATCTTATTAATAGTTTCTGTGTTCATTGTCAGAGGGACTTGGTTACACTCCCTTCTCTGGGCCAGTAGGTCAGGGGATTCAAGTTCCCCACTGAGGCTTGAAGCAAACCTCTGTGCTGACTGTGCACCTTAGACTGGAAGAGTGGAAGAGGGGGAATATGCTGCACGGGTACAGACTTTGAATTTCCAGTAAGACATTAAAGCAAGGCCTGTCCTGTCTTTTTCAAATCTATTCCAGGTAGAAATTACTGAACCACTTCTGCAGCAGGGGATTTGATTGCACTTCACTCCCTCTACATGATGGAAAGATGTGAATTTCTGTACCCCACACCAAGAACCAGATCTGGCTAATTTACTTCATTGCCTCCCAGCAGGGAAGTGTCCCCTTATATCCCCTAGGAAAGATGGTGGGGAGGCAGCGTTTTAAGTGTCTGGGAGCAGAGCCTGTGCACTTGAGGTACAGGGGTCTGACACACTCATTTCAGACCAGCAGGAAGTAACAGATATGTATTGGAAGGAGGGAAAAACTATGAGTCCAAACTCCTTCATAGTATGGACTAATGACTGAGTTAAAAAAGGTGAAAGGAAAGGAAGGGAAAAAAGCTGAGGAAGATCTTTTCTCTGGGCTTTCCTTGGAACTGTCCCTTTGTCTTCACTAAATGGGAACTTCAGGAGCTCATCTCTGCCTTTCACCCACCACTCCTCTGTGCTGGGAGAAAGCAGCAAAGGGGGTAAGAATGGAAAAGTGCTTGTGCTCAAGCATTTCCAAATGTTTCGCAGCCATAAGCATTTACTGGTTCTCACCCTCCACCCTATCACCACTCCCTCCATATAAAATCAGAGACTGAGCTCCGGCATTCAGGAAAGAAGGAAGCCTTCTTCTCCTTTTTAAAAACCTGCATGTCCCTATGCAAAGCTTATAATGCACTAGCACTCAGCTAGGACAGCTTGCCAAAAGGCAATGTCGGAAAGCTGCTGAAAGAAATGTCGTTCAAAGATATCCCAGAGAGTCAGGTCATTTGGTGTGGAAAGCAGGCAATAGTTCTTTCTGGGCTCATGGATATAGGGAACTTCAGCTTGACTGAAATGAAGGATTAGCAAAATTATTCTCCCACCATACCCCCTGCCTTTTATACAAACCCAGCAGTTACTTTCCACTCCTTTCTGTGTGTAAAACAAGGCTGAAATATGATATTTAAATTATTCCCAAGGATGCATTTGCTGAAAAGGAAGGCATGAGCCAGATCCTCCCATGTGCTTGTTCTTTGTCAGAGTCTTGAATTTTGGATCATTATACGGAGGGAGAGAACACACTAATTCCTAACATTGCTAGTGTTTCAATGAGCACTGCTATCAATCATTTAGGTTCTCACTCTCTCTTAATATTTGGATAAGTAAAATTGCCAATAGTGCAACAAAATCAACCAAAGGCAGCCCACAGAAAAAAAAAAAACAACACCACAAAACAATAGGATTGAATGTAGTCCATTGTCTATTTCTGTACAGAACAGAAATAGTAAACCAGCACGAGCATATGAGAAGAGCTCATGGTTAGACAGAGCTGTGGCTCAGGGGATGGGTGAGGAGCTTATAAATGCAGGCTGCCATACTGCAGTTGCATTTCTCTGCTGGCAGCTTGAATGGCTGTGTGCGTTGCCTGGTCATTTAAGCACTCTGGGTCCGAACCCAGCTTCTCTGCAGGTATTCTGTCTGCCTTACATGGACACTGTGAAGAGACGTTTGTTGATATATCTGAGAATCAAACAGACTTTAGAAACTTTCACTCATGCCGTTATTTTCAGGAAGAAAAATAACTGCTGAAAACTGCATTACAAAACGTGCATTTTCTTCTTTACAATTAAGCCTGTTGCTGTTCCTTGATTTGCCAATAAAGAGAACAATATTGGAATAGCTAGTGCATTTTCATATGCAAGATCTCGAAAAAACCCCCTCAAAAAAAAAAAAAAAGAGAATGTAAGGGCTCTAGAAAGACACCAGAGCTGTGTGCCCAAAGTAGGGTACTCCTTGTTACAGCATTGCCCACGAGTGATTTCCTCACACACCTTGCAATTTGGGGTTCGGTTCATTTAATGAAGCACCAGCTTTTACATTTCTGCAGCTCTAGAAGATGTTTATCTCCCATTCTCAAGACACTTCACATTCTTACAGCTGGAGATAAATCTTGAAAACATGAGCCAACAAGTCTATAAGAAGAGCAAAAAAATGTTTACTTCTTTTTAATCTTTTTGGCTCTAATCAAGAGTAAGGCACAGACATTAATAAAATTGATAATAAAGTAGGTGTTCCTTTTGCTTGACATCTGGTTTTTTATTCTGTGGGAGTATGTTGAGACATGCTTTCAAGTCATGCTTTTAAGGTTTTCTCTGTGTCCATGAGGGCTGGTAATGCAAGTTTTCTTTTTAAATGGAGCATCAAAGTCTTCCAGAGCCAGTACTTGAAGAAAAGAAAGACACAGTGATGCTCTCAGTAATAATACTGACATTTGAACTGAAGTGATAATAATGGAAGGCCAGAAAGGGTCTCTTATCATCTTGGCAGAGCTCAATTACCTCTTTTCTCAACATCTGTCTTGGTACTGTGGTTACTTTCTAGCTCTACGTCTGTAACTTTTCACATCTTCTTCTCAAGTGGCAGAACCAAGTGAACTATTAAGAAAATAATAGAGAAAATGACAGAGAAAAATATATTGAGCTGTTTGACCTAACTCTGAGGTTTCATGATGTCACTCTACATATTTGGTGTGGACCTTCCAGTGAAGTTTCTGGGTTCACTTTCCTGATGGTGGCAGCCACCTCCACTACGTGAGCTGTGCCCAGGAAAAGGGCTGCTGCCTGCATGTCTCTTTTCACCAGAAATTACTTACACATGAAGAAAATAATGGGGATTTTTCCTTGTGTTACAAATGTGTGTATGTATTTGCTTTGCATTTTACAGTGGTAAGCTGCAGTTGTGGGGAGAGGGAAGTGTAAATGACGTTAGCTACTGTCAAAGCCTTTGGCTCATTCCTGGCACCCTGGCTAATGCCTGGATGGCTGTGAGAGGTAAATCACATTGGAATGGTGTGCTTGCTTTTTGTTCTTGCTGCTGCCTATCCCAATTAAGAAGCTTTCCAGCCACAGGAGACGGCTGACTAGAAGGGATGGAGACCCTGCTTTAACATCTGCTCTTTTAAATAAAAAGGAAAAAAAAAAAGCTGGCAAGTAGTCCTTGCCCCAGTGCAGGGATGGCTGGATCACAGCTGAGCACAGCCCGGCCCTCTGGGCAGGGAGGGATGGGTCTGGCTGACACGCTGGCACTGGCAGACTGCAGAGGGACCCATGTCCAACCTCCTTGGCTGGAGGGGAGTTGACTGGGAGAATCATTAGGCCTTCAGGGAGGGAGGGAGAGAGGAGCAACCTGCTAGCTAACACATGGTAAAAGGCTTCCACCTCTAAAGAACAAAGTCCCATGTGTGGCATTCACATAGTAATGCACTAATGAAGTAAAAAAAAAAAAAAATTAGCCGGGACAGAAGTTAATACTTCTTTTAAAATGAATGTATATGTCAAAACTCATATGGAGAGTTTGGAGAATAACTAATGTAGATCTAATAAATACCTCACTGTTTTGAAATGATTTAGAGGTCACCTTCTTCAGCTGGTACATAGTCCCAGTGAAGCTACTGGCAAAACTTTAATTGGTTTCAGCGTAGCTAAAACTTCTCTGTTACATACTACATCCTTTTTGGGGAGCAATCCGGCATATTCAAATCTACCAAGACTATCTGTTTTTGTGAGAACTGAGCACTGGCATCTGCATTTAAAAGGAAGTGCACCTAGGAAGATCATTTTGTGCTGAAAAAATTAATTTTTTCTTTCTCACGTTGGTTTAGTAGAAGTACCACAATATATTTTTTTCAAACCTGTCTCTTTCTGGTCTATTTTACAGAATGTGCTCTGTGAAACACAAAATAGCACAGGGCACAGGAATTTCTGGGCTATGTCACTGGTCAAGAGAATTGTTTATCAGTTCTGACACAGGGGCATAGATATTTTCTTATATTTCTTCACCTTGTCCTCCACAGATTTTCCCAAACCCCCTCTGCTTTTCTTCTCTGTTCATGTTTGTCTTTTCTCTCTATCTGAAATCAGGATGTGGATTTCTTTCAAGTGCCTTTAATGTTCTTTTTCTCTTTTGTTTTGTTCTTGTTGCTTCTTTAATGGTTGATAAGTCTGAAAGTTAGAAGAGATGAAAATATGGGAATTAAGCCCTGTTATCCCAAGCAGAATGAAGCTCAATTTATTGGTTTAAATTTTGGAAAATGGAAGATGAAGTCTAGAAAATTTATTAAATAGAGGCTCTGATAAATGCTGACAGATTTGGGAAAAGAATAAAAACACATTCTAAAGAACCATATTTACGCTAAAGAATTGCTTTTTAACTGTGGTTGGGTTTGCCATAGCTGACTTCTTCCTCTCAAATCATATTTCAGATGCACTTACTTTTTCCCTTCCATGAAGCCTGAGCCAAGGAGTGACACATGGTGCCTGTTGTAGTATTGGATTCTATGTCTGAAGATGGAGACAAAGCCAGTACAGCACTTCATTCTCCCATGTTCACCACCACTGCTCATTTAACACCTTTTCTCTAACCGTGGCCGTGACCACTATTTCGCCTTGAAATCCCTAACCAGACACATTGGTTTTGTTCTGTGTCTGGCTTGTCAAAATCTTGGTGAAAAAATTTTGTCGTGGGCTGAAACTTGTTAGGATAAACGGGAACAAGAATAAATTGGTGTAAGATTTCAGTAAAAACTATTTTGAGGCTGTTGCAAATTTGTTTCACAGGGCTTTTTTCTCTTCAGACATTCCCAGAGCTAGGTCCATGTCCAAATCTGATGCAGCTGAAAATGGCTGTTTTCAGCTTCAGGACATCCAGCCAGGGCACTGTAAATACTTAGGGATGTGAAAACGTCACACATTCTGCTGATTTTGCAGCACTACTTACCTGCTTGCAGTGAAGCCCAAGCTGAAGTAACTTACTGCCTCAAAGCTGTATTGTACTGTTTTGCAAGAACTTACCCTGTACAAACTTACTTGTCAGTAATCTCATCGCCTTAGGTCATTCAAAACACTGAACTGAGGGATATTCTTGAGGTGTTTGACAGTGTTTTAAAGAAGTTTTTTAATTTCACTGAAAATTAATTGACTGTATTCCTAAATAACTTCTGAAAATGAATTTACTTATGTTTACTGAGCCATACCACTAATCCTGCATTTACCTAATTTGATGTTTGTGTGTCACATCTACTTCCACATGAACAAACTTAATGCAGTTGAAATCACTGTGACTACAGAACTGAATTTAAATCAGTCAGCTGCTTACCTGCTGTGCTTAAGAAGGGTGTCTGCAGTAAAGATGAAGAAAGAAAAATCTTCTTCCTCCTGTTGCAAGGGACCTCCCCTTGACATGTCAGTGGGACTGGTACCAAAGTGCCCGCGATGACAGCCAGATGCTGCAGAGCATGCTGCCTTGTGCTGGCAGTGCTCTCCTCCCTCTGCGCTGCCCTTGCTTTTGTGATAGCTCAGGCAGGCTATCACTGTGCAGCATACCTTATCTCGCTCTATCAGTGCCAGCTCCAGGGTGCTCTCTGACCTTTCCCAGTCCTGATGTGTGTGAGCTGATAGCAGCTTAGGACTAGCTTGTGCCAAGATTTTTTTTTTGTTCTGTGATGACGGACAAAACATGATGTAGCTCAGCTTTGTGCTGTGCTCTTCTGATCTGCACAGTGAATGACACTGAACTTGTCAGAGTTCTGAGAGTGTTGAATTGACTTGTAAATAATGGGAACAGTTATTAATAGCCATTAAATACTTTCTTTTCTGCAGTTCTGTCATCTTTGTTTATTCCCTTTTTTTTCTCTGCTCAAAGGCAGAAACTGGTAAACAAGTAAAACTGCAGGTTTCTGCATTATCACTTTAGTCAATTTAAAATCCAGTACTTGAATTTAACTATCTGTAATGTCTTGGATGCCATATTTCTGTTTATGGTGTCTACTGAATATCTTTTAAACATAATCTGTCTTAAAATGAGACTTTTCTCTGCTTGCCTTGCTTCTGTTGGGAGCCCAACTGTGGAACATCAGCAGTGGTTTGGTCTTTCACACCAGCTACTTCTGTTGTGCTGTACCCGACCATACCCGTCAGCCCCAAGCCACATTCGCTGCGTGCCCCAGCCTGCTCTTGGGGTGTTCAAGCTCTTGGGGTGGAACAGGGGCGCCAGGGTGGGTGCCAGTGAGTGGTGATCACAGGCAGAGGGAGCAGACTGTTGGGAGGACACCGCTGCCAGTAGCAGAAGAGCTCCGTCATACAGCAGGAATCTCTGCCCTGGGTGACGGAAAACACTGATTAGAAAAAGGCTAAATGTCAACATTGTTCTGAACTGGTAATTGGCAATTTTCCAAGAGCATTTTAGACATGAGACTTTGGAGATTTTCTCCTCCCAAGCTGCTGTCCCTTCTCCTCCTCCTCCTCCTTCTCCTCCTCCTGCTTCCCCCTCTAACCACTGTAACTCATTCTGTCAAGAACTGAGTGCTGTCCCTTCAGACCTTCAGATAAATCCTTTACAGCAACGATTTAAAAAGCTGCCGTAGTGTCTCTTTCTGTCTGTCTGTCTTTCTTTCTTGCCTTCCTCCTTACTAATGTATTTTGTGGCAAGGGGAAGGTGGCCCTGTGAGCAAGGTGGGGGTGGTGCAGAGCAGAGGGGTGACAGCCATGTTTTGACACGTGGCTTTCCATTTTTGCAGAGGTCATTAGCACTCTGCTTAGTAACCAGAAGTTGATTACAAACACCGTGTAGCAGTGACGCTTCGCCAAAACACTTGGAGAGCAGATCTGCTCTTATGCTCCCCTTGTCCAATTTGTTTTAAAATATATTATTACCAAAAAGATTTAAAGAAAAATTTATTGCTTGCAAAGAGGGACCCAAATCCCCCGGGCAGAATAAATAAAATAAAAACATGAGAAGTGCATTTATAGTCCTCCTGAAAACAAGAGTGCAGTCTTAAAAAGGTTTCCTTAAAATGAAAAATGAATGACTGAGTCGCCAACTGCTACTAATCTAAAAGTTAGTGCTTTTGATAGTGATGACTGTGCTGCTAACTCTTCGTTAGCAAGGGTATTTAGTTGTAGAATAAGAGTGCTTTATAGAACATTTGCTCCCCTGTGGTTTAGAAATTAGCCTGTATATGGAATAAGTGAGCAAAGATGGAACATATTTTCCATTGCCCTAGTTATTCCTGTGTGTGTGTGTGTGTGTTGGTGTGCTTTTGCATGTGTGTGTCTGTGCACTAATAGCTTTGTGGTGATGATGGAGATGATCAAGATGATACAGAATGGAAATACTGTGTGATTTTCTGGAGTCAGCCTTTTAGGACTCCCTTTAGATGGGAAAGGCAGTGATTTCTGGAAAGCAGGTTTGCTGGCAGGCTGCACTTAAGATCCTTAGATGGTATTTACTGCAGAAATGTACATTACTGTGATGTGTTTAAATCTGGAAATAATTTTTCCCACAAGGGAGAAAACACCTTGTCATAAAATATAGTATATTTTACTTGTTTATTCAGTGTTATGTTTTTCCAATAAATTGTGGACTTAGCCTTGTTTTCATTTATGTTAGTGGAAGATTTTCACCTGCATTCAATCTAGTACTATTGACTGTATCTAGCTCTGATGTTCAGTGTAAGATTTGCTTTCCAAAGCTTGTACTGGCATTTCTGAGGGTCAGAAGCTGCAGCTGTTCCTCAAGCCGTCAACAGCAATGTGAGCCCCCGCAGAAAACCTGTAAAACCTTTTTCTCCTACGCACAGTTCATGTGTTTTCAGCCCCTACCACACTTTGGCTGAGGACCCTATCCTGCACCCTCCAGTGGTCTCTGGGCAGAAGGAGCAGAGACATTGAGGAAGAAGTACACTGGTATTTTCCTCCAAGTGTGGCAGAAAAACAACATGTGCCTCTGGGGTAAGAGCCAGGGAACTGCATGGGCAGAACTTTCAGTTCAGCTGCCAGATCTGTTTTTTTAAGAGCAGCTGGTAATGGGGAAATGAGTTGTTAAAACTGACCAAAGTCTTGCTTGTGCTCTAGAAAATGAGTCTATTTTCTTCTGTCTACAGTCTACTGAAGGGAGTACTGTTCTCTGCGCTTTCCTGGAAAAGACCTAGGAGAAATCCCATTTTTCTGTATTGTTTGTTGAGCTGCCCTCTCTGCAGGTGAAGCCAAGCCTTTCCCTGTGCCACTGTACACTTAACATCATCACCTTTTTGTCAATTGGTTACAGTGTTGAACTGATAAATGGCTTGTGCCGTGGAGCAAAGTCTTAATGCAATTAATAACAATCCTTTAAGCAGAATTCATATGTCTTTAAATTGAAAGTGCTGATAGCAATAAGGAAACCTCCCCTTCGGACCCGTGGTGGTGAAAAACCTTGGAGGCAAGAGAAGGAGGTCACTTGGAGAGACTGTACGTACAGTGTCACGTCGGCAGCCTGAGCTGATTCCAGTTATTCCATCTCAGTGCAGCGCTGGACGTCCTTGGCAGGGTGACAGCCAGGCCTTATTCATTGAAACCCTTCCCGGAGCTGCGGCCACAAGAACACCCCAAGTATTTTGAGTTAGCTACGTAGGTCCTATTCTTAACTTTTCATCTCATCAGATACTTTTCTTATTAGAACTTGAGAGCCTTCCCTCTAAGGTAATGATGATGTGCATTAAGCATCCGTGATCAAGTCCTAGCTTGTGTGTTTCTAATGTGTTATGACTGCGATCTGTGCAATAGTTGTGCTCCAGCCTTGCCGGGCCATGTGACATAATGGCGTTTTTAATTTCCTCCTTCCAGTACGATTGTCTGTTCGCATGTAGGAAATTACTTTGTTTTTCGTGTTAATTGGTAGCGTGACCTGTTTCAGCAATTCACCGTCTCAGAGGTATGTCTGAGATCTCCAAATGACTCACTGGCATAAACGCAGATGAGCTAAAGCCACTTGTGTTACAGAAGGGCTGAAAGCCAAAGCAGAGTATCTTGATATCCGAGATAGCCTTTTAGCCTGCAGGACCATGAGCCCGTGGCCCACTTTGTTAATGACTGCATTGAAGTCTAGTGGCAAATGGTAGGTTGTAAGAGGCAGCCTGCAGAAATAGTCATGTTAAATTCATGGCCTCTAGCTCACTTGATCAATTGCAAGCTGGTAGACATTTATTTAAAATTTATACCACATGAATGTCTGAGGTAATAGGTGAATACTGTAAAGGGTTTATTTAAAAGAATATTTGACCAGTAGGGTCTTTGGAGATCAAATATTTCATTTTCAAGGGTGTCCTGCGTATTTGTAGAGAAGGAGGGGGAAGTAAAGAGGGATTTGGATAATGCGAAATACCACAGAAAGCAAGATTTTCCAAGGAAAACACCAGGAAGCTTGGTATGAGCATTTAATGTATGCTGAAGTTTTTAAAAGGAAACATTAATGGTGAAACATGCCCTCAAAGGACAAGCCAGCAATAAATTTTGTGTCACAAAATTACCTGTCAGTGAGATTATGTTTAAATAACGTAGAATTGTTCCTGCTTCTTGAGGGGTTGGGAGAAACTTCACGGGAGATTGTTCAAAGTATTCAGAATTATGTGCACAAATCCCATTAACAATAATGGGATTTGTGTGTTCAACCCTGCTCAAATGGCATTGAAAAATGCGGCTGTTGGTTGTTCTTCCCCAAAGCACAGACATAGCAAGGGAGCAATGAAATCCAAAATATTTTCTCTCAAGATTTCTCTTTTTTATTACCTTCCAGACACAGAGTATCTGACTAGCAGCCCGTGTGTACTGCATTATGATTAAAGCTTGCAGGCAACTCTCCTTTTCCCTGGGTCAGAGGTGGGGTGGGAAATAACAGCAACAGCAAAAAAAATCCCACCAAATAGATTTGACATGTCAGCGTTGCCATTATCTGTGTCAATGGGGAACATTATTACATAAAAGATCAGCAGGACCATGAGCATTTTGAATGAGTGGACTCCAGTAAAAGGGGTTTGGTGTGGTTTTTTTTCTCTAATGTCCTTACTTAAAAAAATCATAGTCTTTGTTTTGACGTATTGTAGATGAGACCGAGTTCTTATAAATTATAGTATAAGGCAGAGAAAGCTCCAAAGGTGGAAGGCAGAGGAAGAAAGGGGGAAAATATACAATTAAGTCAACTATGACTGAACATGTTGCCATGGGATTTGATCTTATCCTATTTACAAGAGAAAACTTATGACTCATGGCTTCTAAATGATCGAGTCATTACTCATTTATGGAGTAAAAAAATGGATACCTTTTATGGGATTTTTATAAATAATGATTACTTCCCCATATTTTTGAATACTGAGCAAAGACATGCAGTCATAAAGCTCTCTGCATGCATGGCTTCTGTGCAGACTTTTTGAGAAGTATTTAGTGTTGAGGGATTGTTTCTGTTTCAAGGTTTATTCTCCATGGGGTTCTGCTCACTGCCAGTGTTAAGTTGTAATCCTTATTTTACAAAATCACAAAGGGAAAGCAGGATAGGCTTTGCCAAAATCCAGACAGATGATACCTAAAGACCCTGTAGTGCAGTTCAGGATGGACATGTGAAAGATACCTTTCTTGAAACTATTTTCTTTCCACCTAAGCCTGGAAGGGCTCTGCAGTATTCCGGCACTGCTGGTTGCCAGTGGTCTGTTGGGATGGTCACGATGCTGCTTACCATGTACTTTTGCCTAGTCAAGATTTTTCAGCTTTTCCTGAGGAGCTTAAAAGATTTTAGCCTGGCCCTGCACCCTTTCTGGACACTGTTGACTTGTGGCTTATCACCCTGTGGCTCTCTGGTCCAGCTTTAGTGCTGTTTCCTTCTGCTGGTCTTTGTTAGGTACAGTTAACGCCTTCTTTTATCTCTGCCACTGCCCTCACTCACAGGGTTATTCAAGGGTAACCATTATGATCTGGTTTTGAACTCTGTCGTTTTGCCCCAGGAGGGATCCGTGCTGTTATCATCGTGCATGTGAAGTGTTGGCCTCTTGTGCTGCTAACCTTACTATATAGGTTTGAGGAAGTTCTCGTAACCATTAAGAGGAAAGAGATCTCTGCATATTAGATTAGAATCTGATTTGGTGCAAGAGAAGTCTGTTTAAGAGCTCGTGTAATGTAGACGGTCACAGAAAAACCCATCTTCTTTTGAAATTTTGATGTATGACAGCTGGGTAGATACATTAGGAAAACGGATTTTTCAAGGGGAGCAATTGTAGTTTTAAATTTTATTGTTTGATGCACAGCCTTTGCAGTAGCGTTCCTCCTTGGGTGGGCAGTAATTTTATAATGGCCACAACTGGCTTCTGGCTGAGTTCAACTCTGGAGTGTTCCAAATCCTAGAGATCAAGCCCAGTTATAAATTTTGCATTTGAAGTTATGCATGTTTTCCTGAGGGAGAGTATGTGAAGAGGAGAGGATGTGGGAGCAGTGAATGCTACATTCAAATCTTGGGTTACAGTCTACCTATAATATCTTTCCAGTTGTGTTTGTGTATCCATTTTTTTCGTATCCATGAAAGTATCTCTCTCTGAAAATCAGACAGACTTCTACAGAGAATTCGTAGATGTGGATTCTTGAAGCAGCTGGCCATGGTATTGAGATAAGCTTCCAAGGCTTTGTGTGATTCTCTGGAGAAAAGAAACAATTGGAAGAGAAGCATAAAATGAGTATGCTCGTACAACAATGACATCCCATGGATGTAGAGCTTGGAAAACCTTTGTTCACATTCATTCCTACCACCTGTCTAGTTGTGTATCTTTCTTGTTAATTCTGTTTCTGTGGTAAACTCTGTGTTTGTGAGAGATTATGGCTTTTAATGTACTGAGCAGTAAAATCTAGTATTTGACTTAATGTGATTCTAGCTGGCCTATGACTTCCTAAGTATTACAATACATTCAACACATTTTAGTGGTTGCTCCAACTCCTACAACCAGTCAGAGTTGCCCTTGACATGGTAACACTGTCCCAGAAAAAATGAGAATTAGAACTTATATTTTCCCTTCTTCTCTATATATATACACCTGTACCATTGAATTGCAATCTGTAGGGAATCCTTTGAAGAAAATGGAAATTACTACTTATGGGAAATGATGTACAAAAGACAATACGTTTGTAGAGAAAAAGAGAGAGGATACTTGAAGCCTGTCTGGAACAGCAAAAGCTTTTTAGTTCTAGTATTCTTTTATTTGCACTGTCCAGTGCTCAGAGACCCTTTTTGTAAGTTAAAAGAAGCATTAAAACTTCACACATGCTTTAACTTGAGGATGTGGAGAGAATTCTGGATGGCCCTATTGTTCCTGTGAGCAAAGCCAATAAACCATTATCCAAATCCTTTTCTGCTTTGGTGTCAGACAAGGAGATCAGCCAAGATGCTGGACTTATCTGGACTGTATTGGGTGTCAGTTATGAACAAAATCTTGGTTCCAGCCACCAGAGTCATATCTCAGAGCTGCTCTCAACAAGTTAGATCGAGAAAGCTGTTGGGTTTTCAAAAAAACATTCTGCTCTGTGCAAGTGAACTAATGTCAGTTGTGTTCTGGACGGCTGTTGGACGTCACAGCTGTAACAACAAAAAGTAAGATTTTCTTTTTAACATCATACTTCAAAAGTTAAATTAAAAATTCTCTTGCAAAAATAGCTCTGTAATAAATAGAGTATGCATCAATAAATGTACCAAGGAAGGGCAATCTGCACCTGATATAATAAAAATGTTTCTCATGAAACTTCTGTTCAAAGAAGTGGAGCATTTAGTTGTGATGGGTGACTTCACTACAGAATTTTGGAATTCACTTATGGGATGGAATTTCTGTTATATTAATGTCCCATTTACACCATTTTGGCTTCATAAAAGGTACTTAAATATATATGAAAATCTGATCTATAGAACATTTTGTACTCCGAGAAGAATCCTTTATTTAATTTTACAGGTTGCCACGGTTTTCAGGTACTTTTCTGTGGAACTTAGAAATTTTAATAATTGTTAGTGTAAATATGGTAGGCACGTGTGGCTTTAATTTGCAGCAAAGCATTCAACACTTCCTGTTTTAAAATTGCACTTAAGCTCAGGCTAAATTTGTGCTTATAACAGCACAGAAAGATGCTGAATTATCCTGGAAACACTTGGCAGCATTCAAACTATATAAACCTTAAATCCTCCTCTGGCCTGTTGGACAGAGGTGATTCTTCTGGCAAACGTTTTTTGGCTTGTAAATACTTAGCATGTGGTAAAATCACTGCCTAATTGAGAACTGTACTAGAGAGGAAGGTATCTGACGTTGCACCAAGTTGGTGTTTTAAGTTGTTTTTTATTTTCTTTCTCTCTTTTAGTCCCCCATTGTGGTTTTCTAAATACTTGTATACAACTCTTCAACTACAGACAATAAAATTATAATAATATTCCAGTATTTGAAAAACACCCTAGATTTATCCTACAGGTCATATATGTGAACAGCTGGCAATGTTGCATGAAGCTTCCAATAACCTTATTTATTGAGAAATTAGGTTTTTTTCTTATGAGTGAATACACCCATATTATTTTTTGGATAATAGTATATTAACTACTGTGACACAGTCTGCTGTGTGACACATCTGAACTTCAGATGTTCATCTTATGTGATGTGAAAAATATCTGTGTGGAGATTGATTTTGAAAGTACACATGATTCTGCAAACTGAACCCAATGATCTAGCACAGTTTAATCAAGAGCCATTTAACCACCCTGTTGTGGTGTACCGTAGTGTCTCCTGTTACAGAAATAAATATCATATCATGATAAACAGAGATAGGCTTTTCATCTGTTGTAGAAACAAGATGTGCCTTGATAACAGAAGTGACTTGCCAAGTGCCACAAGATTTAGTTTCCATACATTAAACCAAAAACCCGAAGAGCTATGGCCTCTTAATACTGGTGCAAGTGGCAAAATGGAAGTGCCTGATTTCTGCTCCTTGTAGTGGAATGATGCCCCAGGAAAGGCGTAAAAAGGTGTGAGGTTCTGCAAGCATAAACCAGGTTATACACATGCTGCTGATCTCTTCATGGGCTTGAAATCCTGCTTACACACATTGCTACCCACTTTGAACAGGGACCACTTCAGGAGAGGGAAATCTTTCACAGTCTAACACCAAGAAATAAAAGATGATGAGGAGCTGTAGGTTGGTGTCACAACTGGAGAGAATACCCCTGCTGTCTCCCATGGCTCCTGCTTCATACATGCATCTCTGTGGCTGTTCTATCACAGCTCCTGACACTGCATCACTTCTGTTCATCACTTTCTCTTCAGTTCTAACTAAATTTAAAGAAGTTTTGATTTATTAGCTATTATTCTTATTTATAATTATTGTTATATTTTTCTATTATTGCTGCATTTTCATCATAGAAGAGCAAGATATTGCTCAGAGGTGCTGTTTTTTCCCCCTTCACTTAAGGACTGCTCTGTCGTTTTTCCCTCTCCTTCATGTCCCCAGATTATTACACTGAGAAAACTTGTCTCTGTCTACCAGTGATAGCATTTAGATCAGGGTATTGTGTACTTCATAGCCTAAAAATAGCTCTTACTCCTTGATCTGACTCACTATTTTACAGTACAGTCACTTACAGATCAGTTTGGTTTCAGATTCTCAAAGAAACAGATTCTATGGGGATTATTTGTTTCTGATCAAGAGATGATACCGAACTAAAGTACACTGCTGGAAGGAATATCCTTTCAACTTGGCCTTTAATATAAGGAACCTCTGACAATTGTTTCATGACATTTGAATATCTGTTTCACCCTTCTGAAAACTTTCTGGGACGAGTTTAAGGAAAAAAAATGGAGAAATGCAGACACTCCCGTGTCCTGTGAGGCATTTTTTACTGCTTTTTTTTTCCAAGATACCTAGGTAATTTCTTTGTGGGTGGAAGATTTTGCTCCTATCTGCTCTATGAATTTGCTTTTTCTAAGAGTGGTGTGGGGGGAAGGAATCTGAATCAAACTCCACATTGTCATACAGTTGTCACTTGGTGTTTGAAGTAACTGTTTAGCAGTTTTGAAGATGGTTTTCTTTGTGTTTTTTAGCTCAAAAGTGGAAGGGTTGGGAGCACTGTGGTACACTCTGTGCTCACTCAGTCCTACCTAATGAAGTGGTTAATTAATGGTTCTTTATTTATTACCTGACATTTCTTGGTGTTTTGGAAGAATGGTAAATACTGCAGGGAGTTTATATTGGTGTATCACCACTACTACCTGACGTATTCCTCTTAATATTAGTTCGGTTTCTAATTTTTTTTTGCCTTTTGCAATTTTTAAAGAAATTATCAATGAAAAGATATTACCCTGCATGGCAGAGGAACAACACACTGTCTGTAAGAAAGGAGGGAGTCCTTGGACCTGCGTACTGCAGACCTCTAACATTCAGCCAGGCCCCATCCAGATGCTGACACGTGATTGAATGTTTCTCTCTGCTGAATCCCAGACAAGCAATGAAAAGATCATGCTGTGCAGTAGATCCACTAGGGAGAAAACACATGTACACATCTAATTATAGAAAGAAATCCACCCCAACCCTGAGTACAGCCCTGTGATGTCCTCTCTGTTTTAGCTGAGGGTCTTACTATTGAAGGGTGTGAGGAATGCTCTAACAGTATTTAGTAGCACTGTTCTTCTGTAAGGCACCTGCTTGCTTCAGATGAGATCGTTGCTATCCTAGGCTGTGTTACTTACAAGTAAAATGTAAGGATAGCTTCTTGTATCCCTGCAGTGTTCTAATGATTATTCTCACAAGTTCATGTTAGATTTAGGTATGTTAAGAGGGTATGTTAAGAGGGTAACAGTGAGACAATCTAATTTTACCTCTTCTCGTGGAAACCAGTGCTGCAGCCTTAACTTGTGAACACTTTTTAATACCAGGGATACACTCAAGGATAAACAGCCAGAACTTGTAACTGCTAAATAATTTTTTTACAGGAATGGCAGAAGGCAACAGTTTGCCTTTTCTTTTTTGAAGAAAGAAAGGGAACGAAAATAAGGAAACAAAACCAGCCACGCGTTTTCCTCCTGAAAAGAAGTGCAGAACACAGTCTGATAACGATGACTTTCTAAAGCAATTGTTTTCCTTGTATGAGAAAGGGAATAAAACATCTACAACAAGTTTGCTTACAGATTTTCCTTTAAGTAGGTGAAGGAGAGGACGTATGGATTTGCATTCTTGTATAGCAGCCTTTTGCAATCCCTCTGACTCTTGCAGAGGCTACTCCCTTCTACTTGACTTGGTATTAAGCACCTGAATATCTGGATTGAGGACCATGCTGTGGTCTGCCACATGCTGACAAGCAGTCAGGCGAGGTGAGAATGAAGCACTTGGGCCTCACGAAACATGTGTTCCACAGATAACCCATAAGGAATTTTCGCAGAGTTAGGGTTGTCCTCAGGCTATCCCAATAGCTTACTGCCTATGCTCTTTTCAGCTAATTATAAGAGATAATGCTATCTCCAGGCTTTTAGTTTCTTTGTGTATCCCCACAAGAGAATCTGATTAATGCCTATTATAGCATTGACTCTGTGAGAAGTCATTTAAATGAGGCTATCAATCTGCTGTCCAGCTGTTACAGATCCAAGTGGAATTTGAATTGACAGCAGAGCCTGAGAGGAGCTGTTTTATCTCTTTGCTGTTTTTGGATGCATCACTTTAAAAGTGCATGGCAATAGATAAGGTTCCCAATCTGTATTTCTGGACCTGATTTCCAAAGGAGGTGAACACCTGCATCTTTCATTGAGTTGTGCTGAAATTGAAGATGATGCCTCTGCAGATCAGGCTCACTGGAATTCTTGAAACAGTATTTCAGATGTGTGCTCTGTGGGCAACTACATCCAGGGATCCTTCTTGATCACCATTGCTTCTCACACAATACCAGCAGGGCTACCACAACCACTTCCTTCTCTCCACATGAGTGAAAATGGGAACTGAGATCCCTCAACAAGCAATTCAGCTTCCCCTTCAGATGACTAAAGCTTCCTTGATGCAATGGTTGCCACTCATAGAGGAGAGTGACCATATTCCTTCCTGCCCACACTTCATCAAGGCCTCCTGTTGCATACTATACTAATTTTTGAGTTACAGGGAAAATCACAGAGGTTTAATGGAGGTCAAGGCAATAAGCCAGCAACTTCAGTATATTTAACTCTAAATAAGGGCAGTAGAAAGGAGATGCACTAGGATGTGAGAAGTAACCAAGCAAAGGAAAGCCCTTTAAAATTTGAAAGAAGTTAATGCATTTACAATGTTGCCTGTATTTTGGGCTCTAGGCAGCAGGAGATGGGAGTGGAGGAAAGGGAAGGGAGGAAATTAATTAATTCTTTAAATAATTTGTTCTTTCCTAGATTGTGGTATTTTTCGAAGGCCAAAGTTCAGTTACCACCCACGTGCTACCACTTCAAGCATATAACATTTGTCTTTGTCTTGCACAGAGATCCATTTGATAAAATTTGTGATCCTTTTCTGTCAATGCTGCACTTCTAGAGTACTGCTAATAAGCTTTGGGACTTGCTTAGGAAGAAAGACCTTTAACATCTTCAAACTGTGGACAGCTTTTGAGGTGGTGGTGATGGTGGTAAAGCCCTGTTACTTTGGGTGTGATCTAAAGCCTGTTGAAGTGAATGTGAGTCTTTCCACTTACTTCAATAGGCTTTAGATCCATACCCCTCCCTGTAAGCAGAGCTAAGTCTTAACCATTTAATATTTGGAAGAAGACAGCAACACAGATTACATTTCCTGGCTCTGGAGTTTCCTTTGTGTTGTCCTCAGGTCAAAACTTGTCTTCAAATTCTGTCTTTGCAATGTTTATTCTCACAAAAGGAGATAAAGGTCTTTGTTCCTCTAGAAGTCCCTAGATGACTAGATTGAACAAACAGAGCAGTAGTGTTCTCACTGTTTTCCATCACCTACTAAAGAGCAGAACCTTCTCCCTCCCCCAGCATTTCCATTTCCTCTACTTCCTGTCTTTGCAGATTGGGTAACAAATGCTGAATATTTCCTGAAGTTGACTAATGACAGGACGTTGGTGTCTGCAGCTGAGCAGTCTGGTTAGTGCTGGGTTGAATTCTTGACTGAAAGGAGGTGCTACAGCTATGTTTATGGAGTCGTTGTGTCACCCCTCTGCCCCAGTGTGCTTCTGTCTTTTTAATACCCTTAGGGTATGGTATCAACCTAGTCTAAGCACCCTGTGGGAAGCAGACTTCAAATTACTTTTAATTTTATTGCACTATTATTATTCCCTCAACAAAAAGATTATTATAGGCCAAACTGAGATACAGTGTTTACATGGGTTTTTTCCACATTTTGCTCAACAAAGTCCATTAATGATTGGGGAAATCCATTAGCTGAAATAAATGGTTGTATC
Source organism: Ifrita kowaldi (assembly GCA_013398055.1). Taxonomy (NCBI): domain Eukaryota; kingdom Metazoa; phylum Chordata; class Aves; order Passeriformes; family Cinclosomatidae; genus Ifrita; species Ifrita kowaldi. The sequence goes on from VZRS01004684.1 coordinate 736,103, forward strand.
TGATTTCTGCGGGTTTTGGTAGCAGGGCTGGCTACAGTGATGGCTTCTGTGAGAAGCTACTAGAAGCCTCCCCTGTATCAGAGCCAATGCCAGCTGGCTCCAAGATGGAGAGCCAAGTCTGAGACCATCAGTGATGGTGATAGTGCCTCTGGAATAACAGATGTAAGATGGAAAAAAAGTTATTGCTCAGAAATTATTACATCCAGAGAAGGTAGGAGTGAGAATGTATGAGAGGAACAACTCTGCAGACACCATGGTCAGTGCAGTAGGAGGGGGAGGAGATGTTCCAGGTACTGGAGCTGAGATTCCTGTGCAGCCCATGGTGAAGACCCTGGTGAGACAGGCTGTGCCCCTGCAGCTCATGGAGGTCCATGGTGGGAGCAGAGATTCACCTGCAGCCTGTGGAGGAGACCCACGCTGGAGCAGGTGGATGCTGGAAGAAGGCTGTGACCCCATGAGAAGGCCATGCTGGAGCAGGCTCCTGGCAGGAGAAGGGAGCCCACGCTGTGCGGGTTTGCTAGCCAGCCTTGTGACCCCTTGGGGGACCCACACAGGACAATCTATTCCTGAGGACAGCATCCCATGAATGGGATCCTACACTGGAGCAGTTTCTGAATATCTGCAGCCTGTGGGAAGGACTCGTGTTGGAGAAGTCCATGGAGGAATGTCTCTCATGGGAAGGACTCCATGTTGGAGCAGGGGAAGAGTGTGAGGAGTCTTTCCCATGAGGAAGAAGAAGCAGCAGAGACAATGTGTGATGAACTGACCACAGCTCCCATTTCCCAAACCCCTGTGCTGCTAAAGGAGGGGAGATAGAGAAATCAGGAGTGAAGTTGAGCCCAGGAAGGAGGTGTAGGGAGGAGGTGTTTTAAGATTTGATTTTATTTCTTATTATCCTACTCTGATTTGATTGGCAATAAATCAAATTATTTTTTCCTCGAGCCTGTTTTGCCTGTGATGACAAGTGATGAGCGATCTGTCCCTGTCCTTATTTCGACCCAGGAGCCTTTTGTTATATTTTCTCTCCCCTGTCCAGCTGAGGAGGGGAGGGACGGAGTGGCTTTGGTGGGCACTTGGCATTCAGCCAGGGTCAATGCAGCACAATGGCCTTTAAAATTAAGAGGAAGAGAAGATAAGATCTTCCACAGGTGGAAATCACATTGGATTTGGTTTACACAAAGTTTGGTTACACACTCCCGAAACTGAGAATGTTTAGAACTAGGTTTCTTAGGTCTCCCAGCTATCCTTTATACTGAGAGTATAACTGCTGAAGGGAAAGGAATTTTATTTTATAGCTTAGGTTTTTCCTCTGAAATGGCTAGACTGTCTCTCTTTTTGTCTGGGGGATTTCTTTCTCATTATGTCATTAAAACTTCAATTGCTCCATTTCTTTTGTGCTGACTGAAAGGCATGGATCTGTGTTTCTGTACGTATCAAATTATATGATCTTCTATGAGAAAAAAATCAAATATCCATGTGTCCCTTGGCCTGATTAGTAATGGCACTGGTGTGAGCAGAGAGAGTCCAGTGGCAAAGAAAAACAGATTATTTCCTTAGCTGACATGCAGTGGCTGTTGATTCCAGTGTCCGAAAGTGATACCATATATGCTTGCTTTGGAGCTGGAAGCACCTCTTCAAAGACAGACCAAGATCAGCAACCAAAACAGTGGGCAACACAAAAGTTTAAGCTCCTAAACAAGGAAGCTGGAAAGACGGGATAGAAATGGGTTGTGCAGTGATATGAGGGTTAAGATAATCAAGGAATTACAAGGAATCTCTCCTGCGTGGCAGCACTGTTCATGGATCTTTGATCTAGAATCAGATTGTTCCTTTGTACATGAATCTAATGGATGGAATTCACACCCTGATACCTGCTGGCAAATATAGCTGTGAAAAAAATCTTAAAATGAGTGGGCTCAACCTGTGGCATAGTACAAAAAACTATTTCTTTAACACATATGCTTACTGTGGTGACATTGGCTTATTCTTGACTTAAACAGGATTTCAGCCTTGTTTAGTAAGTGAAAGTAGAAGACATATATGGGTTTTTAAATAAGTTGAGAAAGATTAAAGTGATCTAAATTTAGGATACACATAGAACACTTGTGACTACTTCTGGGGCATGCTTTTACTTGCTATAACCATTTGTCCTTTTTCAAATTGAATAATATCTTTTCTTTCATATAAATGTTTGTATGTTGGCTATAGCAAATGTAGGAAAAACATGCGGTTCAGTGAAAAGCCCACACACCATCAAGTCCACAACCCTTTTCTTCCTTTTCTCCATCTTCTCCATAACTGTTATTAGCTTTTTCCTCTGCTATGTTCTGATTCTCCAGTGTAGAGACTTTCAAATGAAAGTTAACAGATGCTCTTCCACACAATCTGACTGCTCCTGAGGGGAGCTTGTTCCCACCAGACGTTTTACAACATCTGTTTGAAGCTAAGTTCACGTTCCTTCTGTTCCATCTCAAACTGGAAGCCCTGACGAGAAGAGATGAGAAAGTACAAGTACAGAGGCAGGGCTTTGATCCGCGATGCCACACACTGACTGACATTTCCACTTACACTGAAACATGCTGCTCTCAGATATGTGGTAATAAACAGGACTGTTCAGCTGGCTAACAGAGATGGTGTTGAGACAGCAGGGAAAAAATTTCACCTTTGTTAGCAGAAAAGTTTTTTTTTGTATCTAAACCTTGGAAATACATTACGTTGTTTATACAGTCTGGTATTTCTTTTTCTTTGTTTTATTCACCTTCAGCATGAAATTTTGTGAATTTATTGGTAAGCTAGCACACTTTCTCTGCTGGGTTTTCTGGAGTTTGTAGGCAGAACTTCAGGATTTTTTTCCCCTATACCAAATTTTATCACTTCAAATTTATGCTGCTATAGTGTGTAAATACAATTTTTTTCTCCATTAGAGCAATACAAACTTCTTTGTTCATACTAAACTTCTCTCATTCCAACTATTTTTTCTTTCTGTTCTTAATTAAAATTAGTTGCCTTTGAAATTATAGCATTTAATGCTATCTCTTTAAGAAAATAGGGAAACGAAGATACACATTTTTCAGAGGGGGAAGGATATTGCAAAATTGTTTTCACAATTCTTCAATACATCTAAAAATATAATGCTGCTAAAACAAAGAAATTATTTCATTTCAGTGCCATAATGCACTGAAGTCAACTGGAAACTTTTCCACTGAAACTGATGAATAGAGTTTTCTAGAGATTTTTCCTTTTTAACATGTTATCTTTTGAATGCTGGCCTGTGAGAATAAAGACATTTTATGCAGCATTTAAAAAACTTTGATAAGATATATCTTATTTTCCTGTTTTGAAAACTGCATGTTTTGTTATTTTAATCTATAGCTTGAATGCCATTGAAAAATGGTGAAAATCTTAATTTATTCTGGGCATTTTAGATAAAGGTTCTGGACAACCTAAAAGCTTATGTATTTTGAAAATTAATAGTAGTTTTACCAAAAATTCTCCCTGCCCAGCGATCTCTCATTCTGTTCTGGCTCCTTGAGTTTTCACGAGCTGTTTAATTCCTAGTCATCTGAGACAGGAATTCAGGAATGAATGTGGTCATCTTTCAAGGTAGTAGTATTGACTGAGCAATAATTTCAATAATATTTCATTCATCCTACGTATATTGCTATGGTCTGTTCCAGTCCTCCATCTAATAAGTCATACTTCATTGTGTTGTGTCAGTGGCTGCTGGAAATGGGGATGGCCGACGACGCAGCAACCCTGCCGTGCCCGTGAGAGTCACAGTACTTCCCACACTCGGTATTTGAACTGCTTTTAGTTGAAAAATCTCTTTTAAATTGCCTCCACAAAGTTCTGAGCATATCTTCAAGAGTTCCCAGTTGCTTATATAGTATATTGCATGTGTCATGTAACAGAGATAGACTGAGTGTCTGCTTGAAGGTCGTCACTTGGTCTCACTATGGTGGGCTCTGAGAGACAAAGGAAATCCAAGGAACTCTCGTACTTTGTTCTTCTGCAAACTAATTCGCTAGGACCAGAAGTATCTCCCAAGATCAGCAGTGCCAAATCAGTAAGCCAGGTGGGGAAAGTTGCTCCAAGATGTGAGAACCTGGTACAAGAATTTCTAATATTTTAGCCTATTTGGATTTGATTGAAGCTGATTTTTGAAAGTACTGAGAACCTTAGCTGAAGTGTCTGGCAGGATTGAGGCCCAAGTGAATTTCCTGATCTTCTTCCAGATCTTTTGTGAATTACCATGTCATGGCAGAGAGAAAGTGTGGTGTTATCTTGAGATTCAACCTCCAAATCCGCAGCTCCTTCCCTTCCTAGATGGTTGACTCCAAGAAAGATTGGAGTTTTAGACAGTCTGGTCACGTCACTTCAGATTCATGCTGGTAGATCTAGCAGCAGTGACATGGATGAATGACTTCAATAAAACACAGTGGAATAGCATCTTCCACAAACCTATTTGTACCATATGTCATGCTCCCAAACGCTGCTTTAGTAGAACCCACAACCTTGGGGCCTTCTGCTTGTTATTAGTAACATTTGCTTTGAGTTGCTTGCCATTTTTGATGGTGGTGGTGATAGTGTGGTGTGTGGTGTGGTGTGGTGTGTGTGTGGGGGGAACACAGAATATTTGAAAACAGTAACTCTTACTCTGTTCGTTGACATAAACCGGCTGTCAGTTCCTTGTGGGACCCAGGCTGATAAAAAACAGGGAAAAACTATTTTATTTGCAATGTAAGGAATTTTAGCCTGTGGAGATTTTTTAGTTCAACAGCAGTAAAGGTACGGACAGCAACCAGTGAGGCAGTTAAAGGTTACATTCTCTCCCACCCTCTCTTTTTTCCCAGTCCCTTGAGTCATAATTAAAACTCCAGAAAGTGAGAAGCTGTTACTAATGCTAACATACAGTTTGGCACAACAGAATCATGCATTTACTGACTTGTGGTTTTTATTTAATTTCATTTTTTATAGGTCAGGCTGAAATTTTACTTTACTATTTGGTTTACAAAGGGCTTTTTTCTGAATCTGAAACTTTTAATTTGATTTGAGAGTTTCCCAGGTATAACAAGTATGGAAACAAACACCTTGTTCAGCAGCCTGACAATAATTATCTCCTAATGGAACAATTAGGCACTTTAATCAGATATGACTTTAGTGCTCACAAGTTGAAAATGCTGGAGATGGTCTCTTGTGCTTTTTACTTCTTAGGATTTCTTCCAAGAGATTAGCTGAATGCAGAGATGAATTAGTTACCCTTTGAACCTTTTTGAGAGCTGTTCAGATTTGAAAGAGCAGTTTCGTAACAATGATATGCATAAACTATCTTTCCCAGGACGGAAACAGTATTCAGGGTTACTTAGAAGGCCCCTACTGAGAAAAGACTTCTTGAATTTGGTGAGTAAAGTCTGAGGAAAGGTTTAGGATTTTGTAATGCTGCTTTCACCATTTCCTTGATGCTCCGAAAGGTTTTGTGACTCATTTATAAGAAAAGCTCTCTGTCAACACAGGATTCCTTTGAGTACCTGTTGGAGAGGTTTATTTACAAGCCTTTATGACTATTCATGTCTGAAGTTAACTACTGACAGGTCTCAGAAAGCCATTCCTCAGTAGAAAGTGATTATTTTCCTAAGACAAGCTGAGGTGGCAGCGTGTTGCTCAAACCTGAGACTCGTATATGAGCTTATACTTCCCGTGTACAAATATCACTGAGGCAATTTAAACTGGTCAGTGAGATTCTTGGAAAATCTCACAGTGAAGGAGAAAGAATTATTGGCACCTGTTGGATCACCATTGCCATTTCTTAAAATACATAGCCCCTTTTAAGGTCATCTGTTGAACTACTGACCACCCCTGACCTTGCAGTCTGGTGTGAATTCACCCCAAGGTAATATGAACTACTAGATTAAAAAAAACAGTCTCCCTCCTTCTGCAGATACATTTCAGTTCTTAATAGCCATTTGTGTTTTCTTTTTTCCCTTTCTTGTCTATGGGGTAAGATACCTTTGGTCTCAGAAAGCCTGGAAAGCCTTGGACTGCAGTTCACCTGATGGCATACTGTTCACAATAGATCCCAATTTTTCTTGTGTACTGAGACCACAAAGTTTAGATCAGCTATTCCCTGTTTCCTGATTTCGCATTGCTGTGCAGGATATGGCAAACTGAGGGCACAAGTTTTCATGGATTTACTGCAACACCCCACACATGCAGACGCAAAAAGCAACAGTATCTCTTGAAATGCAGCTATAATCCCTGAAGAGTACTCCAGCTGCCATCCTCGTTCTCACATTATTTCTTGATGCTGCCATTTCTCCATTATGACATGAGAAATGTGAATTGTGGGGAAAGTTTGCCTTGTTTTCATTCAAAGGATAGTGGACACGAGGTTTAGGTCTTCTCCATAGATTAGCAGTAACCAGTCTATTAGATCAAGCTGCTTGCAGAGAACAAGATGTTGCAAACTGTGAAATCAGAGTACATCCCCTCTAGTTGTTTAGATAGCATATCAAAGTGCATCTGTTGCCATATTTAATAAGGCAGAATTTAAATTCTGCATTCAATTATGAGATTGAAACCTAAGTATAAGTGGTTTTTACCTACTGTTGTAGGAAAAGAGAGTAGAATTGCTTGATAAACTTACCTGTGCTGCTGCTGCTTGGAGTACTGTTTCGTAGTGCTTATTTTCTACAAATAGCCATTCATCCATTTTTAATAAGGGTGAATCTCAGACCAGGATACCAATTTCCAGATGCATATTTGCTATCCTGGGGAGTGTTTATTTTCATTTTGAAACAAAGTGAACTTTACTATCATAGAATATTTTAAATTAAAACAAAAAAAAATCTCAAATTATGTATTGACACAGTGCACTTGTTTCTAAAACCTCAGAAGAAGCCAAATAAGTATCCATGCTGAGTAAACAGATTATTTGCTTTTTAAGTATTTTTAGCTTCTGGTACTGCTCCTAGTTTGATGTCTGGCTTCTTGATTATTGAATCCTGAGGGTAGGGTCAAAGAGCCAGATGTTCTCTCTCTTGTTTTAGGTCAGGAGTTCAGAATACTTCTTTCATGTCTTCATGGTTTGTGACCTGTAGACACCTCCATAATATAAGTAATAATAAACACACTGATGTGTGCCTGGTGGAACTCCTCTGAAGCCAGTGGGGTTATGTCAGTATAAGGTAAAAATTAGGCTGATTATTTGCCTTAGAGGCATCCTACACTTTGTGTATCTGTAAAAAATGTTAACAGTTACTCTCTGAGTAGCATTTACAGCTATGGTGCAGCTGTATGAAGTTTTTCTGAAGGTTTTCGTCTTTGTCTGTGTCAACAATACTTAAATACGTGCTGTCATGGAGGATTATCGGTGCATCCCTAATATTGCTGATCACCTTATTCCCTAATGGAGCAGCATTGTAAGTGGCAGTCTGTAGTGCCCTTCACAGCAGTATATCCCAAGCTCCCAGGACTGTTCGTCTACGTGCCATGACAGGAGATGGCACTTGGGTTGACATTCCAACACCTTTCTTGCCCACACAGCGAAGCTCCAGCATTGCCAGCTGACACTTTCTTTTCACACTGGAATTCTGTAGTTATAACTCAGTCTGTTTGCATGTCTCAGCTTCTATTTTTAAGCACCACTAATCCTCAGCTAAGGGCCAGCCTTCATCTGGCCTTACAAGGGTGCGCGGTGGCGAGGGACGTGGCGAGGAGGAACTTTCCCAGACCTTGTGCGGTTGTCCTTGAGAGCCAGGCACAACTGCTACCTTAAAAGCACGGACAGACAAGATGCTCTTGCCTTGTCTCCCCACTGAACACAGAAATGGCAGCACCTGGAGGAGCTGTGCCACACCACATCCCATATGTCCCAGAGAAAGAATGTTCCCTCTCCGAAGGACACTCTGCATATGGCATATAGTGCTCTCTTCTATTGTGAGTGTTGTCTGCAGAGTGCAGCTGGGCTTTGAAGTGGTTGGATATGTATTTTTTTAAAACTGTGAAGGTCCTTATTTTGTGTGCTTTCCCTCAGGTCCACAGAATTGTAGAATGGTTTGAGTTGGAAGGGACCTTAAAGATCATCGCATTCCAATGCCCCTGTCACAGGCCAGGGACATCTTCTGCTAGACCAGGTTGCTCAAAGCCTCATCCAATCTGGCTTTGAACACTTCCAGGGATGGGGCACACACAACTTCTCTGGGCAACGTGTTCCAGTGCCTCATCACCCTGAAAGAATTTCTTCCCAATAGCTATCTAAACCTACTTTCAGTTTAAGCCACCACCCCTTGTCTTATCAAGGTTAACAGTTGTCAGTTCTCTCAAGGAAGTTAGGTCTGTAGTCTGTGCAGACCTATCCTTGCATTTGTTGCATGTTTTCCTAAACAACAGGAAAGTAGAGATAATAGAGTGGAAGTCATGTTGCAAACTGAGCAAGCAGCCTGTGTGCTGCTAAAATGGGTAAGGAAGTTCTTCTGTCTGTCAGGGAGATACTGTTTCTGCTGGAAAACTCTGTTGGGAAGGAGTCGGGCACCAAAAGGGCAGCACTTAAACAAGCAAATAATTGTTTGCTGGAGAGAACCCTACTCTTGCTTTTTTCTGTGTGGTTTTTCAATCCATCTCCTACAGCAGCCCAGTGAGGATAATGTAGAAGGTGACTTTCCTGCCACAGATTTTGACTACCCAGCTGTTGCTGCATCCAAAGAGACCGTGGAGACTGGAGAGCAGATTTTACAGTCTTTTGAAATAGCTGGCTTATTGAAGCAAGGAAGGATCAAGCCTGCTCTCTTTTGTCTTCTGGGAATGTTGAAGACCCTACAGATAGGGAATTATGTTACGCTTTCCAAAGAAAAGAGGGTTAGTACATGCTATTACTTCCTGGCAAAGGCTCTTGTTTGTTAAGTGGCCAGCAGGAATTTAACTGCTAAAGCTTGAAGAAGATATGGTTTCAGCGTGCCTTAGCAATCAAAGTAGCTGAGAATGATGTGGTCTCTTGGAACTTCTATTCACGTTCTGTCTACTTGATATCCTTTTTAGTCAGATGTTGAAATTTGTTTCCTGCAATGTCTTAAGTAGCCCATCTAAGTCTGGAGCAGCGGTTTTTTTAGCCGGGCAAGGCCTTGGCTCATCAGTTGGAAGAAGGATGGTGATTTGGAGGACATACATAAAGATCTCATCAGTAGTGGTATCAAAGCATGTCAGCCAAGCCAGCGTTCACAGGAGGTATAGAGAGAACCTCAATGCCTCTAGGTTGAAAAGCATCTATCCATTAACATTAACCTTTTGTGACAAAGTAAAACACATTCAATTAACTTTTTCCTTCAAGTCAGAGTTTGCAATTAAAGGTTTCTTCATCCAGGCACAAGATGGACCTTTCCATTTCATGCCTGGATCCCTGATACTGAGGGCCAGCTGGGGAAGTCTGTCACAATACAAACTCATCTGCCGTGTGTTACATTCAAAGCCTAAGAAAGAGGGGCCATACATTCTGTGCAAATTAAGTTTAATTTCCAGTAGGTAAGCTTTCTACTCCTGCCAAGCAACTATCTTGAGACTCACCAATTTTTCCATTACTCACTTGCACTGATGTCTAGCAGGATGCTAAAGGTTGTGGAATTTGTTGTGCTCTTTTATTGATATTGTTCTGCTTTATTTACTAACTTCAGTTATGATACTTCCTTGAGTGATGGTAAACTAGTATGAAATTGTCCAAGTCTGGACCTGAATGAAATGTACTCTTTGGTGTCTGCCTCAAATCTGATTCAGTGGTGAGTAGCACACAGTGTTCTGAAAGCACCAACTTTTGAAACTTCATCTTTTTATTTTTAACAGTAGAAATAAGAAAAGGAAATAATTGGCACTCTATGTATGAAGAAGCTATTAACAATACTTTTCTATTTATTATTTTACTTTTTTATTAGGGAAACAAAATATACTATACATTTTGTTTTGCCTGAAATTATATAGGCAGTAAAAGTTTGTGAACGAAGAAACACATTTTGCACTAATACCACAGCACTTCTATTTCATTTTATGATTTTTTTTATTTCACTTCTGAGAGTACTTCTACTGAATTCAGGGAACAGTAGGAAACCCACCTACTGGCTAATTTAACCTTTAAAATTTGTCTTTCTTCAAGTGAAATAAAACCCCATAGCCTGCTGACTATTTTATATACCTAATTTCTGTTTCCAATCTTGTTCAATCATATCCTGCTGAACTTTGATTTTGGCTTTTTGGTTTGTTGTTTTTCTTGTGTTTTGTTTGGTTGGTTTATTTTTTGTTTGCTTTGGTTTGTTGTTGTTGATGTTTGTTTGGATGGGTTTTTTCCTCCATTCATTTCGTAATGTATTTCTGCTGTTAATATAAACTAGGAAAAAAGAGCCAAATTAGATATGTGCTTAGAAATTCAATCAAAAATGTACAAAAAAGATGAACTATATCTATAGATCCAGAATGTATTAAAGATGAACTATATCTATAGATGCAGAATGTATTAAAAAAGGCCAGCTTTTTTCCTGGTCAAATAAAACAAGACAAAACCAGACTGGAGGTGGGATTCTGTGAAGTAAAGCATTCTAAAAGGAAGACATGCATACATTTAACCCTATTTTTGTATGGTTAGTCTCAATATAGTTTATATAGTGAACCTTCATGGACATGCCTGCTTATCTAGGTAAGACAACTTTATATGGCTTATTTGCCCTATTACCAGTTGTCTTTTAAACTCCCATGTGGAATATTTTTGATAATTTGTTATGATCCTGTTTGATGCTGATCTGAAAGCATTTCTTCTCATTTAAAAAGTCTAAATGGAATGTGTCTGCAATCTTTTATTTTACTTGACAATTATTTTACTGAAATATTTGGGTTGCTTTTTCAGAGCAGAGTTTTCTTTTAGCTATTTTCTTCATACAGTCACTGTAGATTCTGCTAATCAGACAATAACAGCTATGGAGTTATAGAGTGAACTTTGAATACAGAAGAGAATAAGGATTTGAGTTTTACATTTAGTAGACATCTTTACACATCCCTTTTCTATTACTGTGCTTTAGTCCGTGATTCCAGCTCATTTAATTTATCACAAGAAAAAAAATGTTTCCTTGTTCTGCTCCTCTTACAGACACATGCATTCAAAAGACTTTGAGCCATCATGTTCCTTCCCATTATTTATGACCCGCAGAAAACATGCTTATTTAGAAAGCTATGTGACTTAGCCAACAAATGCTGTTCAGTGTCCAAAAAATAAGCTGTGGAAACAAAAGAACTTTTATTTAAGAAAGAACTTATTTGATGGGATATTGTACTGAATTCCTGGAAAATTCTTCTTTTTGGGTTAAATTAAAAGTTTATAAAAAGTCTGTGACTGGAATAAGTGTATGTGAAAGTGCACAAGTAATGTACATATGCAGTCACCTCAATCCTGCCTACTGGGCTCCATTTGTGCTTGAAATTAAATGAGGACTCAGTGAGCCTGTGTGTAGCACTGCATGTGCAACAGGTCGGGGTTTGACCCACTCAATTACACGTGATGATAACACAAGTTGGGCTGTGCATCAACCTCCTTACAGGAATAGGAGGTTTATACTTCTGACAAAGATGCATTTTAGGGTGAATTATGGCATGGTTCCTGCTGAGGTTTTACTCTTTGCTGTTATTGTGTGTCAGACTGCTGCCTTTTGCACTCCAGGACAGCCTGGAGTGTGTAGCTGGTGCTGCTGCTTTTTCCAACCACACGGGTAAAAGTTGATGTTTTGTTGTTGGTTGAGCATCTGGCCTGGGTCATGAGGCTGAAAAGAATGGTATTGTCTCATTTTTCCCAGCTCTCTGCCTTCGGTTTGGGTCAAGGTAAGCTTAGCTTAATAGCAAAGGACCCTTGCAGGAAAGCAAAGAAAAACACCCTGCTATTCAAACACCATAGAGCAATGGGTGGTTTCATGTGTAAATTTTTGCTGTCCACTCTATCTGATATGCAGAACTTCTCTTTTTCCCCACACTTCTTTTTCAGTCCTTTCAATTCTTTAGTATTTTACCAAGCAAGCCTTTTGTGACTACTCCATGGTTGCAGCAGATGGTAGGCCAGCCAGCATTAACAGTTCAAAATCTGTGATTAATGGGAGTACTCTACCTAACTTACCTACACAGAGGCTCTGTGAAGAGAAAAAAATATTTGAATTGGTACTTAAGATTGAGAATAAAGTGCTAAGCATAAGTCTTACAAAAAATGATGGGGGATGAGCATAATTGCTTCTCTAAGTGGTATGGACTTCAAATGTAATCGTGCATAGCCCTGCCAAAAAGCTCCTAATGCCAATACAAGGATTTGACTTGTAGTTAATTGACATTCAGCCAGTTTTGACTCAGAGGGTAGAGTGCTACTGACTGAATTGTTAACACTGAGCAGTTCCTGGGAGGCCACTAAGCCAAAAATGTAATCTTGCACAGCAATGCAGTACCTAATGAAACATGATTAGATCATAATTTCATATGCTGTGATCTCCTTGAGGCTGATAACTGTTACGACTTAGGTGACCATCAGATCTGGGCTAATGAGCTAGGCTTTCTAGGATATGAACTGTGATGACTGCAAGGTTTGCTTTTCCACTGTTTGCAGCTGTTGCCCAGCTATGACTGTTACCTGTGAGCTGGGAACATCCATTCTGCCGTTTGTGTGACTCTAAACAGGCTGGCTGAGCTCTTGTCATCCCTGCAGGCTGTGCCACATGGAGGATGAGGGAGTTGTCCATGTTGACCTCTTTACTGTGGACCTCAGGCCTGTGCTGCTTACAGAGCCTGACCTGCACAGCATTAACTGACTCCACATACTCTGTGAGTTACAGTCAGCACAGGAGAGACTTAATCCAAGACTGTGGTGAGAACTACTTGGACCAATCCCAAACCCAAAGGAATACAAGTTTGGCATCAGTGTAGCTTTTTACCTTGAAATATTTGGTTTTAAACCCAAGTTCTTTGTCACATCTAAGGTATTCCCTTACTGTCATTTTATGACGTGACTTTTCAGCCAGCAGTGCACGTGAAGTTCATGTTTGTGTTCTCTGTACTGACACATATTCAATATCTCTTTCTTTATAATGATTCCCTGTCATTGCCATGAAACCTGTTTGGCAGCCCAGGCATTTTTTCATACCCTGCAGAATAAATGACTAGTATGATCAGTGGAACACTAATCTTTAAATACAGTTCTCCAGATTAATATGTAAATGATCTCAAATGGAGCCTCAGTTCATACCTCCTACTATTTGACCCTCTGCATCTGGAGGTGTGTCTGTCTCAAGCTACGCTGATGGTGGGATAGTTTGTTGTTATCTGAGGCTCTGAGTTTTTCCTTGAATAATTAATTTTGCAAAATTCTAGCTGATCAGTATCCTGTGTAATATAGTGGAACCTATCAGCCATCTTAAACTGGCTGGTTTAGCTGTTAGTGCAGTCACATCCTCGTTCACTGAAAAATTCTGAGAGATGTTTTCAGTGCTTTATTATGTTTGTAAATCTCTTTATGCACACCGAACACTGATTGAGCAGAATGATCAACTGCTAGTTATAATTTCCGGGCCGTTTGCTGAGCAGGTATAATAGCCCAGCTTATGACTCTCTCATGCTTTTCAGTCAGCTGCTGCTGACACTGTTCACTCTGTACCTATCACCTCTTTATGAACAGGCACAAAATAACATATGTGGACAAGACTGTGTCTTATGCCGCTTGAGCACTGCTGGTAGTTACTGCTAGTGAAATAACAGAACGTGATGCCAATCTTCTGACTTGCCTCCATCCATCCATCCATCCATCCATCCATCCATCCATCCATCCGCATGCTTCCCTTTACTGAGCCATACTGATTATCTCATGTTCTAGAAGTCCAAAAGTAAGCCCCATTTCAGACTTCACCAGAGCATTTTACAGCTGTTGATAACAGTGGCTGCTAATTTCTGAGCTTTTGGAAACAGTTTCAAATGTGGTCCCTTGAGATGCCTGTCCCTTAGCACTTTTTGCTCTGCACCTAGCCCTTGTGTGTCTTTAATGTAGCTTTTAGTTTTCATTCCTCTGTATCTTCTTTCTGAAAGATCACTCAGATCTCACAGCTGTGCTGGAGGGCTCTGGCATGCACCAAAAAGAGCACATCTGCACTGATTCACACAGAAATGGAGAAGACAGTATCAGATAGACAGCTAGATGAGGTCTAGCCCGCTGGCCCACAGGCAGCTCATAGTGCTCCCAGGAGGACTTAGCCTGGGTTTCTCAGGCTCCAAGCTGATTAAAACAAGAGGTAATGTGAAGGCCATATCGAGTCTCGATTCTGGGGCTAGGGAAGAAGCTGACAGCTGTCTTGCAACTGGAGGTAAAAGGGGCACAGATAGCAGCCACAAGTATGGGAAAATCAACTGTAGGGACTGATAGTCAAGAGCAAATGAAATTCTGGTATGCATGTGGTTTTCTTCAGGGTATACATATATTCACAAAAGAGTCATTACTTTTCTGTGTAGACTTTGAGGGTCAAAATCACACACCAAGTTCTGTGCTTACTGTCTCTTAAAGCAGAGCAGTTCTGGTTAACAAATTTTAAGTGTAAACTTTGCCAATTTACTAAACACCAATTGACTTTACACATGAGTGTGTAGTGTTGTGGAAAACACATGATGTAGACGGCCCCTATCGTAAAGACCCCGTAACATATGCCGTGTCTGACACAAAACCAAGAGAACTCACTGAGAATAATTAGCATACATTCTTAGCATGTGGTGGTGTTTATGTATCTTCTAGTTGTGATGAGCATTGTCACAGGAGATGCTTTTGAAAAAAGTAATCTGCGTGGTTTGTCCTTGGGCATCATGTGAAAGTACCACTTCTTTCTGAGTCACAGGGATGAAAGGAGGCAATGTGTTAGGAAGGCAAAAGCAGGTACTGGTTTGGGGAACTACAGAGATGCTTGTAGGGAAAGTGGGATATCGGTGCTGTTGGCATATCATAAAGCTAGAGATAACTATCAATTTAGAAACACAGGCATATTGTTAAAATAAATACACTTAGGTCTTTTTGCCTTATAAACATACAAATTGTAGGAAACTCAAATGTGAAAATTTACTGAGTATGGCATGGAGGGTTTGTAATTGCGTTTCTTCCCTGCAGCTTTTCTCCTGAAGTATCATTGCTACATTGCAAAGTGTCTGAGAACATTTACCAAAGCTCTGGTAAAGCAGGTACCAAGGCCCATTGAAAATGTATGAATTAGATTTTATGCTCAGTTTAGCTCATGTTACATCCTGTAAGGTGAGAAACTTTTTGAGAATTTGTAATGCTGAATCTGAGAAATGTATGAAGTTCAGAGGACTTGCAGAAAGGATTTTGATTCTATAATGCCTGGGGTGTGAGGCTATCAAATCTTATTGTCAAACTTGTGATTCTGTCTAGACGTCTCATCAGTGACTTCAGTCAATTGCACTTACACAGAAAGTTAAGCATCTCTGAATTTGATCTCTTGGATTTTTTTTTTGTTTCTGAAAAAGCTGGTGCCTAACTTATATTCTTATGACTCCTCCAAAAAGTACAATTAATTGAGTGTAGCGATAAATAGCCAATTTATCCATTTTACTTATTTTCTCAAAGCATTCTTTCCTAACTGACTTGCCACTGTTCTTTAAATTTTCTGCTGTGAAGACTGTTTTTATAGGTAAATTCAAGATCGTGTGGCTTCAGTGAGATTATTGTACAGTTTGCAGTTAAGGATGGGCTGAAGTCACTTTTGCTGTAGTCCTGGGTTTAATTTATCACCCACATAGTGCAGGCTTAACTGCCAGAATATTGAGCAAGGCACTGCATACCATGTCATCTCCTTAATTATTTTACCTGCTCCTTTAGCTGAGTAAATAATGAAAAAGAGGAAGAATATTGACTGCCACCTCTTTCCACTAACCTCTTGCTCCTTGGCTATTTATTCTTTATAATATGAGGTGTCTCGAGCTGCTGAAAATCACCACCACAGCTTGAATGTCTTTTGTAGCAGGCAGATAAATAGCTGCTCTGTCAGGTTACAGGAACTCAGAAAGGTCTATAAAACACTTCTTTCTCCATTCTGTAGCTCACTGAAATCATAGTGAACTCTAGAATCATTCCACCAGTAATTAAGCAAACGTTATGTCAGCCCTTTTAAAAATAAATGCATTTAAAAAAAACCCCACCATAATCAAACCATCAGATGCAAAGATTACTTGCTAGTGTAATGGATTGCCGATATTAAAAGAAAAAAAAATATTTTGGCTGCTTTGAGTGCAAATATCTACTCTACTTTTCATGTACTTGTATTATATACTTCGGGTATCTACATACTTTTCAAAATGCAGCTTAGTTTTGCATGGTTAGTGTAAAATCTCTTTGACATTGAAATATGAACAATTTTTTACTGCAAGCCCTGCAATAGTGTCACAATTAGCATCACAAATGCTCCAAAGTAGCATATATGACAGGTAATAGTGTACTCAAGTAATAGCTAACAGAAATTTTAGGAGAACTTATTCCAGAGAGCGTAATTTCCTGGGCTGGATCTGAGCTGTGGTATCAGCCAGGCTGTCTCAGGAGGGTGGTATAACCATGTGGTTTATTTCTAATAAAAAAAATATATATTTTGCTCACGATTAAAATCAAGCCAAAAATTTCAGTGCGGAATATCTGACTTCTCATTCAACACCCAACAGTTTTGCAGCATCAATTTCCTGTTAGGCTGGGGAAATAAATCAGGATGTTCTTGCGGAAAGCAAACTTTATTTGAAAATGGCAAAATACAAAAGTTCTAGTTTTTCAAAGGTTCTTTCCTCTCCCCAAATTTAGTGAAATGTTTTTAACCATCCCTTACCCATGCTGTTATAAATATTGGTATGGGTTCTTTAGAGATCAGACTCCATGGTGTCTCGTGGACAGTGAGGATGAAATGCTTATTTTTCTAGCTTAATATCTTTTTCTGATAACTTAGTATCTTCCCTGATAAAATGCTCAGTAAGCACAACAAATGTTTTTGCCTAGTCTATGCATGTACGAGGCTGATTGATGTGGCTGGGATTTCTTTCAGGAGCAGATGTGAGGAATGGGAAACACTGCTGATGAGAAATGTTGCCTGAAGGGATGGGATGTACATATTATGAGGATAAAGGAGTGGCTAAGCTGCTTCCTTAAAAGGGAAATTTACCCTAAAGTGATTTTTACAAGCTGTCATCCTGAAAGGAGTCATACCTTATTTAGGAAATGGAACTTTGGGAGCAAGGAACATGTAAAGTATACACCTTGGACTTTACGGAGTATTAAAGAAGCTGAAACAAAGCTGAGAGATTGAATGTTGCTTTGAAGAGCCTGGGAGGAGCTTTTGTAGAGGCTGAAATAAATCTTTCTTCTGTGAAAATGTGGTGCTACAAATGTGTTACTACAAATGTGGTGTTACAAATGTTAGTTATTTAGTTAGCCAGACTCTAAGGAAGACCTTTCTCTTTTCCAAGCTGCACATTGACATGGCATATGTTTGGGAGTAAGTAATTGCAGTCACGTCATGCTCTGGGTGTAACTTCACTGCAGAGTGCAGTGGGAAAGGGTGGTACCTATTTCTTGAAAAACCAGCCAGTACAAGAATATTGGAGTTGAAAAAAAAAAAAAGTGTGGTTTTTGTGGTTTTTTTAACAGAGACATCATATATTGAAGTATGGAAACAAAGTCATCGATTTGTCAGTATACAGTTGGTCTTGTACATCCGTCTTAGACATTTCATCCATGTGCAAGCAATTTAGGCATGTGCCCCATTCGCATTTTGGAGAAGGAGCAGGCAGTGTTGTTCCTGTGCGTGGACTCCATCAGTTCTTGCACAAGTGACTGTTCACACAACCACAGGAGCACCAGGGCCATGCATGCCTGCCTGGCTGCTTCGGTGTCTTTAAAACCACTTCCACAGGTTTAGTCTGACTTTCTACAAGGCAGTTCTCAAAGTGCATGTTCTGGTGTTCTTTCAGCTTATTTTGAGCATTTTTTTCTTCCCCCATCACTGGAAAGCTAAAGATATTCTGCAGGACAAATTACATACATTTTGAGAGGGAGGAAATTAGTTCAAGGGCGCATAAACAACAGAATATTACTGCAGTGAGTTTGGGTTTATAAAAATAGCAAGAATTTCCCTTGCACCCTTGCGATTATTTTGTTATATTAAAAACCAACTAATGGATTTATTTTTCTGGTCACAGAAAACTGACTGGGCTTTATTCTTTTCTCTAACATGGCAGCACGGGTCATATATTTCTGTTGTTATTTTGGAATTGCTACCCATTTTTTGTTAAGAGCTTTCAAAAATGTGTTATAAGATAAGCCATTTGTACTAAAACCAAAGCAAGAATCCCACATGCCTATACATGCATATAAAATACAGTGAAAAAAAGGAAAGTTATGAGCAAATGATAGTTGTCCCTGAAACAACAGGCAAAGCAGCCAGCTGTGAAGGAAACTAACATGATGTACTAAAGCAGAAACACAATATAATGGGGAAATGCGGTTCTTTGTTCAGATCCGTTTCCTATTAACACTTATAATGTTGTGCTTGTGCATGCCATCCCCTGAGGACCACTTGGTCAGCCTTAAATGAATAACAGTGGAATATGTAAAAACTGCTAGATGCATAAAACTTCTGTGCACCCCTAGTCTGTTGTGTGTATGTGTTCCTTTTAAAGGAAATCTGAGCTATTTATTGCATGGAAGTTTGAGTTAAAATGCTGTTGTGTTGCCAGGGGCTAACCACTAGCAGTAATTTTAAAGGGTGAGAGCAGAGGAGATTAGGGCAATTTGAGCATGACACTTAAGGTCTCTCTGGCTGTTAGTGAAGGAGAAAATGTTTTAGCATTGAAGCAAGGGAAGTGGACTTTGTAATGCCACTCAGCAGGGCTGAGAGCAGTGAGGGAGGCTTCTGCGAGGAGCTGCAAGGCTGATGCCCTATTGAAGTCATCTGTTTCTTTGCTCTGTAGGGTACTGAAGCAGATGCTAGTCAGGTGTGTGATGGAGGTTCATGGGGAAGGCTGCTGTGAAACACTACTTCCTGCTGATTTGAAGCTGAAGAAGAAGATCTAAAATAATTGTCCATATGTCTGATCTTACATCCTCTGCCTAATTTGGGGATAAATGTTGAAGTCAAAGGAGTAAATATTTCTCATTTACAAAAATACGTTCTTTTGAGGGAGAGTGGGCGTGCACACAAAAAGAAGACAGTGTGGATAAATGTAGGAATACTTTTTTTGACTGCTTTAGTTGCAGAACTTCCCTCTGGTATAAAGAGCTCACCATTTCAGGTATTTAAGCGTCCAGCATCCATTAGAAGTTTAACACTGTATACAGTCTCTCTGGAAATAATTCTGAAAGAAGCTGAATGTAACAACCTAAACTATCATTGACACAGGAGCTGACATTTATATTCTGAAAAATAAGTGAGTTTGTTGACTGATACATGTGTTGCCAAGCTGAGACGAAGTTCCTCTGGATGTGGGCTATCTCCTAAGGCTGTTTGGTGTTTTAAGGACTGTCCCACTCAGAGCTTCACCAATGCTGCTTGATCCAGAGCTGTGGTCTTCCCTGAAGGGCTCTCTGGTCAGCACAAGAGGATATGATACCCATGGTTTGAATGTAAACTGTTACTAAAAGGAGAGTATTTTTCTGTATTAGCTGTCTGGCTTACTTAGAAGAATAATTGCTGGCCTTCCTTCTAGGGAAAAAATGAATATATAATATATTCAAATAATAAAATAACATTTTGCTATTTAGTCCTATTCTAATGAGGAGAAAAAAGTCGTTAAAAATAAAACAAGCCCTTTTAAGTGTAATGAAATTGGGATCTCAGAGTCTACGAGGGCAAAAGAAGTGCATTTTGTGTCTCAGCTTGTTAACTACCTTATTTATATCACTCCCAAAAGCACAGCTTCAATATGTCTGTAATTAAGCAGAATTACTCCCCTAAAACTCTCTTACCACAAGACATTCTCTCAGTGTCTCCCTGTGCAATACTTCTGAACACTCATCATGTCCATTTCTCCACCCTGAGGTCTGACTAGTTGAGAGTGATGAAGTCTGGACACAGACTTTGAGGGATTTCTAATAGTATAATCAGGAGGTGGCTGTTGAGCTTCAGAACATGTCATTTTAAGGCTTTGGTGTTTGTTTTGAATCCTAAAGGGCACCTTAGGATTCCTAAAAGATTAGTGAACACAGCCTCCCAAATCTGTGCTAATGCTCTTCTTGGTTGTTTTTGTTTTGGTTTGGTTTGCTTTGCTTTTTTACAAAATTGTCAGCATAGCGAAGAACCTGTTAGGTAAAGGAGATAAATATAATGGAATAGCAAACAGTGGGAAAAGAGAGGACTGGTGTGATAACTTATTCTTCCTGGATGTCATAGACCATGTGCAAATAATGAGCGCACCGAAAGGAAGGCAGAACCTGGTTAAGTACTGTGTCAGGAGAGCCTGTGATCTCAGGCTATTAAATACTAGAGCGCTCCTTCAGAGCATCATAATTCAAAAAGAAGGTGACAGTGTGGTACCCGTGAGCTGCTGCCTGGCATCAGGCTGGAAGGGAGGGGGGGAGCAGGATCAGAGCAGGCTGTGGGATGAAAGGAGGTTATCTCATTTTCATAAGGAAGATTGCTCAAATACCTGCTTTGACCTCTTGTGTTAGAGCATGAATTTCAATGAAGGAATAAATGGTGACATCTCACCCCTTTGCCAGTTTTTGAGGATTGAGCTGTGTTATATTAAATCGTGCTTGGAAATCTCTGGTTAATACATTTAGAGAAACAGCTCTCAGGAACATCTACCTCCCTTCCTTCCTCCTTAAAAGAGTAATGAATCCAAATTGCTAATAAAATATAAGAGCTCAAAGATGTTGTACACAGACCCTGTTTCTGGGCTGAGTGTTTTTTTAATGTCAGTTTTCCCACAGCTGTTAAAAAGTTACAATCATTAAGGTATCAAAACTGTCTAGCCAAGAAGAGAGACTTTTCTTGCTTTACGCTCTTGAGTTGTTTGAATATTTTGTTTAGAAGAGCTCCGTTCTTTGTTTCATTCTGTGGAGAAAGTAAACTTGTAATCTGTCTACTGTAAATCTTAGTTAAGAGCCATTCCATGAAGAATAAACTATGCTTTCTCCTGTGAGAGTTTTCTAACAAATTTCTCTAATAAGTTTCTCTAACAAATAAGATTACATGCCTTCAAACTAACAAAGATTAGCAGATACATATTGTCCTGTATGCATTTTGAAACTGTTTTCTTAAATTGTAGAAAAAACTCATTTTAAGGTTATGTTTATATAAAAAAAATTACTGACATTCAGGATTTATTTCTGCTTTGCCATGGGTTGCCAAGCAAAACCAGGGAGGCTGTGCTGTAGTTGGGAATTAGAAAAGGACTTGTTGAAGGGATCAGGAATATCCTGAAGTGTATGTATTTATTGCAGGAAATTAGGTCCTTTTCGCATGAGCATGGGGAGCAATCAAAGGACCAAGGATGTCTTCCCTTCTGCAGTCCCAGACCCCCGGACTCAGCATCCCAACCCAAGAGCATGTTTTTTCTCAGGGCCACATGCCAGTGCTGCTCAGGCTGTGTTAAACCTTTCTTCTAATTACATTTACAGGCTGCCTCTTCATCTCCCTCCAATGTGACAGCAATCAACCCACACGGCTTTCCCTACAAAATAACTTGGCAAAAACCTTTTCCCCAGATCATCCTTATTACTGAGTGGTTTTTTACTCTTTTTGTCTTTGCTCAAAAGAGAACAAAAAAGCATCAACAGAGAAAGGAAGGATAGTTTCCAGGTAGTTTAACCTGGACTTCAGCAATGTATTTTCCGGGACTGTGTTCATCCTTAGCTTTTTTAATGCAGGGTGCAAGAGGCCCCGTCAGCTGAAAGGGTTATCAGCTAACACCAGCACTGTAATTTATGCTCCAGGGGGGAGATCCAAACTGCTCTGAACTCAGCAGCTAGACAGGTACCAACTGATGAGAAAACCTCCAGGAAAAGTTGGTGTGTTTCTTGAGGTCATACATAAACATTGGGAATGTCTCCCTTTTCCCCTTTCCCCCTACTTTCCCCTTTTTCTTCTTTAAATAAAAAAGGATCTGACACTTCTACAAGCATTAATAAATTTTTCATCGTTTGCAGCATTGTTTTTTGATGTAGATGTGAAACTCAGATCTTCTCTGTGATTTTTTGAGGAAAGAATGGTGGAAAACTCTGTTTACATCTATGTAAAAAAGGAGCCAAGTAAGCGAGATAACAAAACTAGTTTTCCTAAGAAATCTTAAGAATGGGTAATTTTTGCAGTCATCCCCCTAAAACCATGACACTGTTTTTTAAGCCTATTTAATGTCATGTGTTTTAGGCTTTTTTTTGGTGGGGTGGAATTATTGTTTTAAAGTTAATATAAATAGGAAGAAATCTGTAATCCCCAAGCTATAAATCTTTTGCTTTCATAAAAATTATGGAATCATTGAGCTATATGGCTGGAGGGGACTTCAAGTGTTCATCCAGTGCTCTGCCCAAAGTAGGATTAAGTAACATCTACATCATTTCTGACAGAAATATCTTTAATGTGTTTTTGACAACCTCCAGAAATGCAGAGCACACATCCTATTGCTGTGCTTAACTCTATTCACTTCGAGGCAAGTTTTTCCTTCAGGCCCATCCCAAACCCTCCCTGATGCAAAAGCAAAAGTCTCTTTTATTTTTGATTCTACCTAATATAGAAATGAAGAGAGATATTTTTTCTTCTTTCTGTCTTCAGCAACCTGTTGTGTATTGAAAAATGCATAATATCCACCCTCTGCCTTGTCTTCAATAGAACAACCAGGTTGCTCAGTCCCTCCTTAGTCATCTTCTGGACTTCAAAGTGTTTCTCCAGCTGTCCAAAGGTTTCTCTGCCTGATCCCCCTTTAGCTAGAAACAGTACCTAAAAGTGGATGTGGTACTTCCAATTGGACATACTGAAACAAAGGAAAGGATTCATACACCTATGTTCAAAAATTTGGGTAGGAAATAAAAAATTCACTTGCTGTTGGTGAAGACCAAAATGCCCAGCAACACCTAGAGATGGTTCCCATTTGAAACGCAATGTTTGCCACTGAAAAAGCTGGAAATAAATTCTTTCAGCTTACCCAAACTAAGGGAACTCTGCAGAGAGGATTGCTCAGCGGCAACGACTTCTTTGTTTTTAATTGCAGAATCCATAGCATCACTAATAAATCATGACAGTGTGACAAATGACTTGTCTCAGCTGAGGATCCTGCCCGAAATCCCATTTGGTTAGTGGTGTTGCACCTACCAAGGTTTCCGCTGGAGCGGTTGGTTCAGAGCTGACTCCAGGGGAAGTGTGCCACCTACTGAATCACCAGCTCTGCTTCCTGAAGCACCCTGGGATTTCCTTGGAGGGCTCCCAAATGCATTTGGCCAAGACCAACCCTGTTTAGCTTATGAGAGCAGACCAGATCACAGCCTGAGGCTGTTATGGCTGCTGGCCACATTACTCATTGGGGATGTTTAGTCATGTATCTCTATGAAGGGAGACCATATTGCATTAAATGTCTCAAGTTAGTTCTGCATATATTGTTTGTAAATTGCTTTGTGAGCCTTTCTGAGTGGAAAGAGCTGCATATGTATAAAATATTAAGACTTAATGGAGTGTATATAACATGTATGTGTACTTTGAGGTAATTTTTATAATAACCATTCACGTATAGCTGTGTCGTTGAAAATGTAATAAAGCAGAGCAGGGAGGCAGCCTCTCTTAAGTTCTGCTGTTTCAGTTCTGAATTATTCTGGTTTAACTGTTGACAGTCTGGCTTCGATACTTAAATGTTGCTAAATTTCAGCAACATGGTTGTTTAAATCTAATAGAAGGTTACGTGCTCCCCCTCGGGTAGGTAGCTTACAGCAGTACTGTACAAGTCTCCCAATATCAGGAAGAGTTATAATCTTAAGAGAGTGGATACTGCTACATTGTATGAGCTATTTGCTCCCTCTCTCTAACTTTTGCAGGGGATAAGAGTTAGGCAAAACAGACACTGGTAGCTGAGTATCCTCACTGTAGGGAGGACTATTACAGTCGGTCTGGTTTCAAAAGTACAGATAAACCCCAAACAACTACAAACTAGCATGCTTTACACCTCTGTCCAAATCACTAAACTTGACATTAATTTTTTTTTTTTTTATCTTCTTTACAAGGTACTAGTATAGGTACTAGCCCTAATACATGTCTTGTTTTCTATCAACAGTATCTGATCCTGGCATTAATACCCCTTTTGACTTCCCTGTCCGCAGTCTTTGCCTCATTGTACCCCTGCTCTGAGTGTATACAGCAGGAATTGGAAATAAAAAAGCATTAAAGAACTGCTGGCACCTTGTGGTAAATGTTTGAAAAACATTTTTAGCAACAGTTTAGACTGTAAAACATATGAATTTTATCAGTCATTAAAACTGTTCTGATGAAAAAGGGATCTATGTTATTCTTTTCTATTTACCTCCCTTCTATGACCCTTCAGTCCATTTTCTGCCTGCTGCCTACAATGATGCCTGACACATGCTAAAAATAAGCTTTTTTAAAAAGCAGTTTGTGAAGTTACAGTGGGCCTGGCTGCTTCCAAATGTTATAATTTTGTTTGCAAGGCTACTGAGTGAGAGGCAAGACTACTGAGCCAGAGCAGATTTGTATGCAGGAAAGAAAGCTTAGCTCAATGGAAATACGTTGAGGCAGAGAAGATAACTCAGATGTTTCCTTGTGCTGGTTTTGCTTCTTATTTACTCAATGCAGAGAGGCAATATGAAAGATGTGACTTGGGTGGGATTTTTAAAAAGCAGAGCAGTGGTTTGGTGAACTGAGTTGGGAGGTTTTACTCAGAAAAAAGAGGAATGAGACTTCAAGGAGCCTTATTTCAAGGGAAGAGATGGGGTGGAAGGGAGCAGAAGGACTACAAAGGTCACAAATGTAGACTAGAGTAGGCCGAGTAAGTGAGAAGAGGAAGAATAAAATTGATATCATAGACCAGAAGAGCCAACAGATTAGATCAAATATATGTGTGAAGAAGACAAACCAGAAAGCTCTTATATGAAAACATTTCTTGGGAACGGGCTGAGCTGTGTTTCAGGCAGTATATCAGCCTGTCTGTCATCCGTGCTTGTTTCTAAATTCACTAGCACTCTGCACTTTACAGACCTTTCTCTTTCTATAAATTTTTTATAGAAGCCAGGTTAGTTGAAATGAAAAACGGAGTTGTTTTTCTTAGGTGCATGATTTCAAGCTTAGCGAGAAAACCTGGGGAAAATATAATTGGCCTGAACAAAGCAAAACTTTGAAGGGCTTCACCAAATAAAATCTAATTTTTATCAATGCCCTTTTAAACATTTTTTTAGTGGACTGCTTTCATGGCAAAGTTCAACTTTGTTCCCAGGATTTCTGACTGTACAACTTTTTACACGTTTTGCTATCCTTATAAAAGACAGAAAAAATGGTTTAAGGAAATATTTTTTAAGATATTCATTATCTGGCAAAGACCAGGCCTGCAGTATTTCAGCCTAAAAAGGGAAAGTTTTGGAAGTTTTTAAAAGTAACTAAAAAAGGGAGATAGAATGAAAATGAAGATACAACTGTCAACAAAAGGTTTCATGTCATTCATCCTGCATATTTTAAAAAAGCTTTATCTTTTTACATAATCACATTTATTGTATATGCATAATGCTTTCTGTATGATAATTATGTAATCTAGGTATGTGTTTGTGAGAGGTATGCCCCTACATATGGGTATTATGAGCACGGCAGTGAGGCAGGTGAAATCAAAACAGTCACAACCTAGAATTAATCCTGGTTTTGCTTTGTGTTTACCTGATTGGCTCTCGATTGACTAAATTCTCAGAGCTGCTTTTTGGTAGCTGCAGCTTGCATTTCTTTTACAGTATTTGCAAGTATTTAATATGTTTTTGTTTGAGCACTGTGGAAATGCTGACCAGCTAAGGAATGAGATGCAACTGCACAGAGATTTTCTGACTTGACTCCAAAATATAGAGGACTAAGAATCTTGTAAGTTGTCCCAGGTAAAAGTTAGGTGATAGCTGTGAGGGCTGCCCATCTTTATGTCTCTTTAGGCTGGAGACACAGAATAGCCAACACGGGTAATCAAAGCAAAATAAAAATACGAGAAAGTGAAGACATTAACTGACCAATAAAAATAATAACATTCATGATAATCAAGCAACCAGACTGTAGCCTGTGCTCTGAACCTTGCCAAATTTGGGGCTGCTGGCAAGCCACCAAGAATAGCACATCCAACAGACAAGGGCCCCTCATCTGAGAGAGCCTCGCTGCGGTCTCCAGAGAGCTTTGCCCTACGAACCGACAGCAAGAGCATCCCAGCCGGTCTGAGCGAACGGCATGAGATCGCTGCGAAGGGAGACTCAGCTAAACTTGTGTTCTGTGTGAATTGAGATTAAATGAAGGGACTCAGTTGTTATTTAGTAAAAACAGTTTCCTAGGTTACCTTGGAGTAATTTTTACTGTGTTGGTATGATGTAATCAGCTGGTTTAACATTTAAAGCTAGTAAAATATGTGCATATAATTTTTTTTAAAAAAGATGTGCCTAATCACTTTCATTTTGCACCCACTTAGCTCAATATTAATTGTTTGCGTTGGCTGAGGATTTACAAACAGGCTTAGGAGTGTAATAATTTAGATTTCTACATCTGATGGCCTGAAAGTTAGAGGGAGTGAAGAGTGTTGTCAGACTCCTAGATCTTTCCTCCCACACATGCTGGCCACCAGATAAATCATGTGTATGAGTTTATAGTGGAGTCAGTGCTGGATGTTAAGCAACACCCAGAAGTGAAGTTCTTGAAATAATTTCCTGTGAAAGCAACAGTAGACAGATTTGTAATCACAGATCACAACATTAATCAAGTAAACAAACCATCCATTTTTTCCTGTGACATTATTGAAATCCCTTTTAGGAACACTGAAAATTGTACATAATGATACTGCCTAATAACAAGCATAACTGGAGCAAAATGGTACGCAGTGCAGGCAGCTTCTCAGGACTGTGGAGCACAGATGTAAAATTCCTCTCTAAAACGTGCTGAGTGCCAGCAGACGTCTGAAATACTGCTTAAATATTCTAGTAGTATTAATGCAACTACTTATCTCCACTGTAATTAAAACATTTTTCCTCTTTAAAACTTTACAAAAAGTTGCTTATCGCACTCTGTCAGCCTAGAGAAATTTCAGGCAGGGCTGAGAGCGAACCTGTAAATAAGGGTAAACCTTGTCCTTCACTCTTATTCACTCTGACGAATTCCCACTCGGTAAAAGCTGCTGGCAGCTGCAGACTGCTCGACAGCTACAGCTGATGTGGAGGAGTCTGTCCTAGGAAATAGGACAGGTAGGTTTCACTCAATGTGCATGAAAATGAGGTTTGCCAGAGGGGAGAGAACTGGGTGGTGTTGAAAGGGAAGGTGCCAGGTGGGGGGAGGCTGCTTGTGGGGCTACACGGTGTCCAGAATAGTCCTGATTTGGTTTAGTGCTGTCATTAATGATGGTAGTGAAAGTATAACAAGTAGTGCTGGTGACGCAGGGTTTGGAGACGTTGGCAATGCCGAGATGGACCTGGATATCATACAAAAGAAAAAAAAAGAAAAACCAACCCAAAAAACACAGATGAGCTTTGAGTACTGAAGTAATGGCAACGGAATGAAATTCAGTATTAAAAAATGCAAGGCTGTGCCTGGGGGGACTAATAAAAATTTCTAGAAGCAGAAGAAGAAGCTGGGAGATCATCATCTGGAAATGTCTGTGTAGGAGGAGGGCTCATGGATCGTGGTAAGTGGTCATGGAGTGGCAGCAAGCTTCTGTGATGATCTGCTCATTTCCTAGGAACTAGCACTTGTAAATAACACTGCATCAGGAACAGGGCTTTCCAGAGGGGATGGGAGGTATTAGACTGGCATGGTGGATTCATCTGGAGCTAACTTCTAATACTGATGAAAATATTGTAGGGAAGGTGGGGGAAGGTTGCAGGAGGAAAACTTAGCTGACTGAAGGACACACTGACAGGGTTGGCATGTTCAGCAGAAAGGGCTGGGAAAAAGGTCCTTGCAGCAGGAGTCTGGGCAGATATGAAAGAGGTACAATTACATTGGTAAAAGCCAGAGAAAATGATGTTGCAACTATTGACGTGCAGGGTGGTGAGACATATGTTCCGGTTATGAAGCAATTACAAGAATATATAAGCCCTGAAGTGTTTTCAAGCTAAGTTCAGGTTAGCATTCCATGCAGAATAATTAACACACAAAAGCTTGAACATAAAGAATGAAGACAGTAGAAAAATTCTAAATCCTACGAAATTAAATTCATGCTTCTCGGAAGGAGAAAAGAAAGGGAAAGTTTTGGGCAGACAAGAGAGAAAGAGTAAAGGCTAAGGATTTGGAAGGTTAAAAACTGAAGGGACAGATCCCAGCTAAGAGGAGAAACTGACTGAAGGGCTGCTTCTCTTGCATCAAAACTATTCAGCTATAATCACAGAAATGTTCACTTACGTTCTGTCTTGGGCTGTGAGTGAACTCTGCAGGTTCTCGGATGAGTTAGTCATCATTGTTTTAATCTGTTTGTCCTGTTTCCATAATAAATATATTTTTCCCTTTGAACAACTTTAAAGCCTAGTTTTTTTGTTGTTTGTTTTTCTTTAAATTGAGTTGTGGATTATTTTTCAACAAGGTGCACTTTTTCCAATACAGAATTTATGGAAGAGCCTTATTGGCATGGGCTGCAGTCACTAAGGACAAGCACGACCATTTGGGTTTGTACAGCAGCAGGAACAAGCTAGTGTTAGAGGGTATCCAAGCAGAAGACTGTGTAAATCTAGTAGGAACAGTTTGTGTGGAATGTGTACGTACTCACTGTGTACTTCAGAGTAGATGCATGTTTTGTATAGATACTTTTTCACTCCAGAGTTTGTTTGGGGTTTTTTATGCAAGAATGGAAAAGCTCTTTGTTTTGATTCATAGAAACTGATGTTGACACTAAAGCAGCATCCTGCACCACAGAATGTGAAAGTAAAGTTAAGAAATTATTGCTCTTTCATTTATCATCACAGTAAAACTAGTGGTGTAACTCTTACTCTAATGTCAGTAAAATGCAGATGCTTTCCAGTCAGTCCTGAAAGCATGTATTTGAGTGTCTGCAATAGATCTGTTTGGTTTTAATATGCTTGGAGTTAATAGATAGCCACACGTTTTGAGAAGAAAAGCACTGGAAGACTAAACAACTATGTAAATCCTAAAACCATAAGTGGGTACAGATGGACCTCACTCGATTTCAGAAAGGATCTATCAGATAATGAATCTGTGGCTGGAGAAGTTCCTACGAAGGAAACTGAAATGGGATTTCCTGGTTATTCCTATTAAAAAAGAAAATGGAAAATACATTAATTATTCCCTTTAAAAATATCTAGTCATGTAATAGCTTTATGTTATCAACTACAGAGTTTTAATTCTTATGATTGACTTGTGACACTGGAAATTTTTGCATCACATTATGTTTCAGCAAGAGTCACTGCAAACAGGCTGGCCCTTGGTTGTGGCTGCATCTCAGTTTCTGTGCTGCAGACCCCTGTGAGGTTTTTAAGAAACATTAAAAAATTCTAATTCACGCAAAAAGGGGCTGGTGTTTAGGTGTCGAGATTCTGGATGTAAATTAAATTCAGATTCTTGGATAAAGCCAAGTTAAAAATGGTACCTCTTGGATCATGAATTTTCATCATCCTGATAGTGATTGAACGCTGTAAAGCCTGTGTGTGAGGATGAGCCAGGATCAACAGAATTACTTGGCTACTTGTAATTCATGGAACTCCAAACCTTAAGTCAGTTTGTTCAGCAAGAGTCCAGAAAAGATTTCCTAGTGGACGGTTATAGCTGTTCATTTTCAAGGAGGAAATATTGTACTATCAGCTGGATTACTAACAAAAGAGGGCGTATCTTTAAAAACAAGTTATCTTGTGTATGTTTTTATCAGATAGCACTATGAATTTGTCCTGCTGTAATGAGGTTGTTCTGAGTCCGAGCACTCTCCTCTTTCAGTTGGAACTGAGTTCCAGATACCTGCATATTTAAAAAAAAAAGTTCCATTAGAATATTAGTTATTGTTATCATGCTGAAAAATAAAGATGAGAGCTAACAAAAATACATGTAGATGACAGTTTAGGGGCAGAATAAAATTTGGTTCAGTGCTAAAATTTGTTTTAGAGCCGTACTATTTATTTTTCAATGCTTACCATACTGTACTTCAGAGCACATATTTTTAATTACAGCATATAAATTTGCTCTTTTAATCCAAATTTTGCTATTTCAGCTTACTTTTCTGCCTGCTAGAAGTAAAACGAGGAAAAGAGCATCAAAACCAGATCCTTTTTCCTCTTACCATCTTTGAGATGCAGCTAGATGTGATAAAGTTTTCACTGTGTCCAAGACAAAGCCTGTAGAGTTTTGACTAAAGATTAAGATATTTATATCTAGGGTCAAAATAGTTAGTGTAGCTGTATGGCAAAGCTTCCTCAAGCAATTCTAAAAAGAGCAGTGGCTCTTTTTAACCAGCGCATACTAATTATCTGTTAGAGTAATTAGAATCACAGTGGGGGAAGGGAACCTCCTATTCACTATGCATGAATATTAAAGATTACACGATGGTTTTTACTTAATTGCAGCTGTTTGCTTCTGCCCTTAGTCAACATCTCCCCTCTGCACCCCTGTGCCGTTGGCTGGCTGGCTGCGATCTCTGGCGTTGGGGGTAGTTGCACCACATGACTTTCAGTGGCCGGCCTGCAAGATGCTTTGGGATCGTTCAGGGTAAAAGGTTCTACTGAAATGTAAAACATTATTAATTATTTGGCATAAATTGCTGTATTATTTGTCTTAGGTGTTTGTGGTTTACAGCTCCAGTAAAGAGGAGGCTGCTCACACTGCATGACTCAGTGATCTCCAACTGGATACAAAGCTCTTCACTCCCAGGTCAGCCACTTGCCACTGGCCCATGGCTATTTGTAGGCAATTCTATTTCCTAGTAGTTGAGTGTTCCCAGCACAAAACCCCCATGATCCCAAGTGGCTTTAATGTGCTTAGAACTGTTAATGGGAAAGTGTTTCTTATCTTGAGATCATTCTTGAAGATTCATTGCCAAAATGTTTTGGGGAAACCTACTGGCCATCATGCCCACTGCACATTGCTGTCTCCAGAGAAGTCGGGCCCAAATTTTGGCTGTTCTTCTTCCTTAAATATTTTCAGTGAGGTGTTTCTA
Organism: Ifrita kowaldi; assembly: GCA_013398055.1. NCBI lineage: Eukaryota > Metazoa > Chordata > Aves > Passeriformes > Cinclosomatidae > Ifrita > Ifrita kowaldi. The sequence goes on from VZRS01004684.1 coordinate 767,444, forward strand.
GTGAAGCAGCACATTTGAGCATGTGTGTGAAAGTGGAAGATCTTTGTTCCATGTTTCATTTAGATTTCATCCAACCCAGTGTCTTAGAGTGCTTATGTCCAAGAAATCTGGGGCAGTTCTCACAAAAGATATTTCCAGATATTTTATTTCATTACAGCTTGGAGAGTTCATAGGAAAACCTTTGATACAGCTCAATGCTGAGCGCTTTGATCTGAGTCTTCTTAAACAAAGAATGTCTTTTTCTGAAGCACCAGAGTGACTTCGGAACATGTGCCCCATTTTCTTATGAGTAACTTGAAGAATCCACTCTTAACGCTGCTTTCCTTTTGTTTCTTCTGAAATTGTGGATATTTACTTTCTTGTGCCCCTGCTAGTGACAACTAGCCTGCTCTGACAGCCTCCCTGTGTAGACACTTGTGCAGACAGTCCCTCTGTCCACTACAAAAACATGGGACACCCAAGTTGAACTAAATGCTGAATACCACCACATGGGTTTGCAGTGGTCTGTAACTGAAAAGGTTCACTGGAAGCAATTTGCAAAGAAATCCTTAGGAAACCACCTGGATGGTTATTTTAAATTAAAAAAGGAAGAGATGCCACTTTAAAAAAATAATTTTTAATACTGGGTTTAAGGTTCCATACATGTGATAGTCATTAAAGCTTATTTAACCCTGAAATTATCTGGCCTCTTTAATTCCACAGGGACTGTAAGGCTCTTGGGTTAGAAATGAAAAATAATGTCAGAATGAAAATGAGACTTTCCTGAGTGCAGGACCATTATTACGGAATATTTTCTTAATCAAGCCTCTTTAAGAGCCAAGCTGTGGAGGAAAAAAATAATCAGGTTATGCTGCTTTCATCCACAGGGTCTTTGCTGATGCTTTGGGCCACTGATTGACATAGGCAAAAGTCAGTCCCAAGGGCTGGATGAGATATACTCACCTAAAATGCACATAGGACCTGTGATTTGTCCATCCACGATTTCAACTGCAGTACACCCAGTTCCTTGTCACAATACGCATTTCGGATAATCCCAGTGCACTCTGACGTTTGGGCTCTTAAAAGTCAGAGCTTTCTGGTTGTTGAGACTGGAAACTTTCAGCAGAAGCAGTGATTTTTGTCAAGCTTCAGTTACACCAAACATCTGTGGTGTGCCCCACCACCCTTTCCCCAAGGATGAAACATTCTGCAGGGAGGGTGTTGCAAGAATTCCTGAACTAGACAGCTAAGCTGGAGTCATAACTGTCCTGGCCAGGGCCCTGGTTTGAAGAAGACTCCCATTAGAATTAAAACATCCCATAACTCTCATCACAACAGCCCTATTCTTGATGAACATGGAAATTTAAGGCTGGGGTTGGAATGGGGGGAGAATGAAAAGACAGACACGTAAACAGATAAAGAGGGAGCTCTTGCATGCAAGTGGAATTTCCTCTGAGCACAGGACATTCTTTATCATTAACTGGTCTGTCACAGGAAGGAAAAGGGGAAAACAGTGTTTCCTGTTAGGGGGAAGAAAAAATCAATAGGCTTTGGAGATACCTGCCTGGAAAGAACTTTTTGTTTTCCCATCAGCAAGAACAAATAAGTTTTTAACTCCTTTGGAGCATGATGTCTGTTTTAAAACAGTTTATTTCTTGAAATAGGACATCAGTGTAAATATGTAATTTAGAAATGATCAGCAGTTCAGACTGCTTTGATCTTTCTTGTTCATTTCAGAGAATGCTCTTACTTCTGGAAATATCTTCTGTAAAACACTGTTTTGAAAGCAGTTAAATTCTTCTGAGTTTATGTCTATGAAAGTAGTAATAATTAAAAGGGCCGTTTGCCATACACATGCAGTCACTCCTGTGATACTATGGTTAAGATGCTCACCGATGGGCAATGGATCTGCTATTGCTTCTGGTGAAAAAAAATTTTCTTTTGGAAAGAGCACAGGTGCTAGGCAAGTGTTCAAAGCCTCAGGATGATGATGAACTACCCTGCAGCTCCTGCATCAAGTCTTTGGTTGCATTTTGCTTTGAATATTTACAGTTGTAGAAGTGTGGGTTTTTCAGAAGAGTGAGAAGAGGCCCAAAGACTGCAGGAATGGATATATATGCACAAGCAGACTCATGATAACCTGAGTTGCTCAGGGTGATCCTTTTTCTCTTTAGGTGGCAGCTTCCTTTTTTGCAAAACTGGACCTGAGGTTTTAAAGTTGTGGCTCAGGTGTAGCCACATCCCCGTGTTCTGAGCCAGGGATCTGTCCTGGGCCCATGACAAAGTTTATAGCAAGGTCAGTGGCATAACTGGATGAGCAGAAGCTATGTAGTCCAGCAGTGTAAATGTAAGAAGACAAAATAAAAAGAAGGAAGGAGGGAAGATGACCTCTTAGACATGCACAAAAAAAGGGGTGGAAGTTGCATTTTTTTAAATGGAGAGGGAGAAGGAGGGTAAGCTTAAAATGAAACTATCAGCAAGGCTAGAATTAAAAGAGGGCTTTAGGAATGATCTAACTTTTATTTTATTACATGACAGAAGACAAAAAATCAATAGCTGGTAATTCAGACATAAATGAGTTATACAGGCCATTGACACAATGGACCAAACTTTATAACAACCACATCTGATGCTGTCAAGCCACAGGCTTCAGTGGCGCCAGTAATAATTATGGCTGATCACCTCTAATTCAGATCTGCCTTGCTTGATAAAGGTGTCACTCTGAGTGGCTGCAGCATCAATATCAATTGAGGATGTCATCCACCAGGTCAGGCTGTTGTGGAGAACTGATTTTTTTTTAACTGAATAGGACAAACCCTTAGTTTTCTCCTCCTCTCATTCTGTCTGTAAAAATCATACATATCTTAAACAAAACATCATTTGAATTCATGACCGAATCTACTTGAATTCAAGACCAAACCATGACAGACGCTAATAGTTTTGATCCATAGAAATATATTCTAAAGATAATTTAAAACCATAGATGTATCCTCAGGAGGAGACTTTGGTACTTCACAATAATCTCTCTTGGACTGCTGCTGTGACCAATTAAAGAACCCACCCAAAAAACCCCCAGTGTGGTAAAATGCTGCTAGGCAATAGAAGTTGATTCTCCATAGACTCACATCATGATAAAGAAGAAAAGAAAGCACATTGACTTTGCTGTTTTCCTACTGTTTTCTAAATTTGGGGGGCATAAGCGCATCCACTGAGTGTTAGGAAACTGAGTTTCACTCTGAGATGTGAGATGAAGTGGCTCTGTGAAATAGTTCTCAGTCTATAAAGAAAAGAGACACTTTTAAATACCTCTTTGGTGTTTCACGTGCTATTACTTACATCTGCAGTTTGATGTTGAAACTATTAGTCTTTGGATCGCTAAGGGGTGCTATATATGCTTAGACATTTTCATTTATTATTATTATTATTATTATTATTATTATTATTATTATTACTACTACTACTACTACTTAGGTTTTGTATTCTGTTGTGGACCAACTGCTTGGTACTGCATTGACTACAATCAGTTGGGAGTGATGAACAGTGAGAAAGCCCTCTGTGAGGGAGGACACGAGGTTTCTCAGCCACGGCTACTGTAGCATTTAACACCAGGAGGACTTAGATGAGGCAGAGCACTTTGCACCACAATTGCTTATCCCTGCGTGCGTGAAAGTTGATTATAAGTTCCGTTTAGAAACATTCTCCATGCTTAAAAAAACCCAGACTTGGGAGAGAAACACCGGAAAGGCAATAAGAGCAGCACAGCAGTGAGTTAGTTAGAAGCTTGCTGTGCTGTATGGCTTTTCTGGAACTTTTTTCTGTTGAGGGGAAAGAAGGTGCCCTGCACCTGGGTGTTTGCATACGGAGGAATACAGTGCAAGAAACAGCTCCGTCGTTTCCCTTCGAAATCCTGGGGCTCAATTCCAGCTGTGCTCTGCTGAGGCAGAGAAATCCCAGTCTAAGGCACAACCTGCAAAGCAGCGCTCTCCATCCTCCCAGACCCCCCGCCCCCCATACGCGCTGCTCCCCGGCTTCTCCGCTGCCCTCCTCAACTCAGGCTCGGTCTCCTCCTTTTCCAACAGCCGGATCTTCCCGTGCGGGCGTTCGGGAGGGATGCGGGATCTTCTGGTGATCCCCGGTCAATCGTGTCAGCCCCGTCCCCGGTCCCAGGGTTTTCCTGCGCTCCGGCAGGCAGCTGCGCAGGCCCTTCACAGGCAGCACTGTTTCTTTCTCTGTTTACTCGTTTCCAATGGCAATTGCACCACCGAGTCTCAGTACGTCTGGAACTTGGCCTGGGGCTGTTTTGGTTACATTGAAGTTTTTGCTTCAGCGCTGCCAGATTTAAATGGTGACTTCACCAGCACTGAGCTAAAAAGGAGAAAAGGGGAGGAGGGAGGTAGTGCAGCGAGCGGGAGCGAGGGAGAGGGCCAGGGCATTACATCATCGCTTGGACGGGAATCAAATGGGAAGGATATGACTCACTCGGGCTAGTTAAGCTTTGGCTCAAGTTCTACATACACTCATTCCAGGGCTCTCATGTTCTGCACCTCAGCAGGGAATTCAGGCTCAGTGATGTCCATGAGGTTTGTTTTTAATTTTCTTTTCCTTTTCTGATTTCTATATAGCTTCCCCCCCTCCTCGCCTTCCTCCTCCTCCTCTCCTCCTCCCCTCCCGAGTCCCCCTTTCCCACTCTTTTCCACTTCCACAGAGTTTGTTTTCTGGTGCGTGTAACCTCAGCTCTTAGGAGCAGAAGCTGTTTTTTCGACCAAACCAAACCCAAACAAGGAGCACAGCAAACTTGAGAGAAGTTTGGTAGTTTGTTGTCGTTTGGTGTCCCCCCCCCCATCATTATGTTGTTCCTAATCGGAGGAGACAGGGAGAGAGTTAAAATGCAGGAACCAATCGCTTGGACGGTGATGTAATGCTGGAACTGCAGGGTTGTTAAGTAATGTGAGAGGAAGGGGGTCAGGGTTGCAAAGCATTTACCTGCTGTCAAGGGGCTTTAAGTTTATTATCAATTGCAGTGACTGTAACTGGCTTCAGACTGCACTCTCTAATTATTCACAGACTCCCCTTTTTTATCTTTTATTATTAAAAGTAAAACTATATTACGGTATTTTAAAAAATGTGATATTATCACAGCTGCGAATTATTTTCCACCGGGGTTTTTTGATATTTTTTAAATAGCTTGAAACTGGATGTCTCTTTCACAAAAAGCCCGGAGAGAGCAAAAAGAAAAGAGAAAGGCAAAAAGGGGTGGTTCTTCGAGCGTGGCTGGCGAATTTGAAACTGTTTGAAGAAAGCAGTTCAGCCTCTGCCTAGCAGAGCGAGTAAAAGCTTCTACTGTTGGAAATCCGCTGTAGAAAATAAAGCGTTTAAGGGAGGTAGATTGCAGAGCTCATCCCAACGAGCCTCAGCGTTTCATCCCTAACACTTCTCAGCAGTATTCTGATCCTTAGCTCACCCCGGGCTCGTGGCTGTCTTGCCTTAGCTGGGACCGCGGAGGTCCCGACCCTGCAGAGCAGATCCCCTCCTGCCACGGGTCTGCTCTCTAGAACTGCCGGGGTCTGGGGGCACCTGCCTACATGGATTTCCTTTGCAGGACAGAGCACTGTGCTTGTCTTATTAAGTCTGTCAGTCTCCGTACAGACCTTTCAGTCTTTTTTCCACATCGCTAACTGTCTCTAGGTCTGGTGTGGAGGGAGAAAAGGTAGCTCTTCCCGGAGTTCACTGTGAGTACAGTGCCCTTAGGGTGGGCCGCAGAGTTAACACAAAGCCCGTGCTCGGGCATTGGTTGTGTCTAGGTGTGGGATGGATGTGAGCTATCAGGTGTGTGTTGGTGTCCTGAGGATACCCGTTCTGCTCGGTGGAGCTCTGCATCAGGTTTCTGTGTCAAGAGCTGTCTGCTCTTAAGGTATGACTCTCAGAAGTGCCTCTTTCAAAGGGAATTTGTGTCTCTTCAGGAAAGCACTGAAGTCCACTGGAAATGCAGTGGGCTACAGATTTGCTTGGTTAATTAGTCTTGAACGTGCTCTTGGGGGTTTGGTAATTTTTTATTTTTTTACAACCTGTATTGAGGACTGACTGAGCCAAATAACAAACAGTGTTGTTCTGCGGTTGGCGGCAAAACCTCCTGCTCTCTTCTTGAACAAGACAAGAGCCCGTGGCCAGCTCCTGCCTTCCCTTCCCTCTGGTAGCCCTCTGCAAAGCTGTCTTGTATCTACCTGTTACGTTCCTGCACTTTATTCACGGGTTTTCCCTAAGTGCCCTGATTTTCAAGCTCCTCAATCAACTGCTCAAGCACAGACAATCGCTCACGGGCCAAACTTGTATCATTTGAGAGCCCAAGGTAAGGCCGCACCCGGCCCTGGCCCACGTTGCAGTGCAGATATACCATATGGATTGGATTGCGCAGTGCTCTGTTGAGGAGGTGTGGGTTGAGGAGGGAGCTGTGCTGCTGCAGGAGTTCCCGTAGGATTTCTGACTCATACTTTCTCCTAGAAATGTTGGGAAGTGCAGCTCCACGGACCATCAGAATAAAGCCTAGTAGATTCTTTCCTTTGCCTGCACGCTTTAGATGCTGGGATGGACTTGTCTTCACTCTTTCCCTTCCTGCCTTTTCCGGCTGGAGACTTTGTTCAGGAAAAGTCCGTCAGTGTTGTCCTAGGATAATGTCTAGCCATGCTGGCAAGATGCTGGGCAGAGGATAACAGGCTGTCACACTCCATCTTTCCTCTGCAGAAATGCATCCCTGCTATTTCTTTTATAAAAACACATGTAAAATACGCTGTGCAGCGTGTCCTGAAAGTCTTTGGGTATCGGATTGCATTCCACAGGGGATCCGAGTCTCACTTGTCTGGTACCGGCTATTAATATGTCACCTGTCTGGAAGGGCAGCAAAAGAGAACATCTTGGTGCTCTAGATGGTGTGGACTCACTGTTGACCCTGCTGTGTACTCAAACTTTCACAAATTATCCACCCTGCTGATTCACGCTTGGTGAAATTAGGTAGAGGGTGTAAAGATGTAAATCCTTCTTGCCTTTCAGAAGTTACAATTTACTGCTGCTTCTTCACTGATTTCAACACAGCACCACAGGAAGAACAGTTGTAAAGGCTTCTTTCAAAAAGCTGCAGTTGTGAATTCTGTATGCATACACACACAGGTGTGCGTATGTATGTATGTATATTGGTTGTTGAAAGCAACAAAACATATAATTAATGAAGTATAACTGTCCAGATTAGAGTCAGACAGCTCTGGTTGTGCTTGACAGGTGCTTTTGAAATGCATGTTCTTTTTGGACAACAAAAAAAGGAAAGTAGCTGCCCATTTGGATTCCTCTGCTGCTAGCTGCTGCTGGGACCCAATGTGTGGGACTTGCAGCTTCATGGTCAGAGGTCAACAGCCCTGACAGTCAAGTTCCACACGTTTGAAGCTGGGTCTTTTGGCAAGAGGGTTTTCTTATTGAAGGATGATATCTTTAGGGACCTAATTTTTAAACAGCAGCCAAGAGAAACATTAACAGTGCTCCGAAAATGAGCATCAGAAGATGTATTCAGAAGCACATGTAACCTGTCAAACAAACCAGAGGCCAAACACACCAGAGCTTGGGAGTGATGTTTGCACTGGAGAGCCAACTGTGCGTGGTCGGCCTGTGAAGAAAGGCAATCTGCTCCGAGCAGAGCCCGGCTGGACGAGTCCCAGTAAATTTTCCCCACCAAGATCCCGAGTAACATTTCTGCCGGCATTGCTGGATGTGTGCATTGGCAGAATATCCGCTCTATAGGCTGTGTGATTTTAAGCCATGATTTGGTGCTCCTTAGCTGGTCTCTGCATGCACAAAAGAATTGGCTCTGTAGTTGCAGTACAAAAGGAAGAGGTAAATATCAGACAGCTTGTTTTTATTTCACTGAATGTGATCCCTCTGCTCCTGAATTCCTCAGTTTTCCTAGCTCTAACTCGAGACCTTTCTTTTATCCTTTTTGGAAGACTTGGTTGATGTTTGTGAAGCCCAGAGAAGCTTTCAGAGCTGGTGTCATGAGTGCTGGGATCAGAGCAGGTCAGGTGTTGGACAGAGGTGGTGGCAGGGCTGGCAGCTCATCAAGTTTTGGACACAGGCAGGAAGACCAAGTTGTTTCCTGCACCTGGGTGGGGGTGCTAGGGCAAAGCGGCCTCCTGTGCCCTTCCCCATCTCTCTCTACTCTCACTTTCCCACCCTTCTTTTGTTCATCCTGCACATGCCTGGGCCGTGTTCAGCCCAAACTGTTGAGATCAGCTTTGCTGAAAATTACACTTCAGATCAAAACGTGAATTAGGTTCCTCCAGTGTGCAGTGAATGCTGGGTCTTTCTCTGCAGCTACAGATAAACCAGATAGGAAGGTAATTACATCTCATTCCTATCTGACTCCCGTATTTACCATAATCTCTTTTAATCCCTTTGATACTCATCATAATAATGTTAATCTTAATGAACTCATTTGGTATTAATGCGGATGTGATTTGTAAGTTCAGAGCAGGCTTGCCATCCTTGTTTAGCGTTCATTAATATCCACTTAACTCTGTTTATGCTCTCTTTCTCCTGCAAATGGACTTGCGTATCTTTGTCTTCCACCTAGATGATGTGGCAATTCCCACAGTGGAACTCTCTTTCCACACTCAGGTTTGTATTTCCTTCCTATTCTTCTTCCTACTTACAAGATCCCAGGGCAAAGAGCTGTTGGAAACACTGCATCCATCTACTAGGGGCTTTCTGTTCTCTGTTGCTTAGTCATTTCTTCCACTTTCGACATCAAAATTGAAGGAACCCTTATCCTCTTATTTCTCATTCATGTGGCATTCCTTCTTAGATTGCTTCAGAGATACTGCCTTACTATAACCCTTGTTTTATTGTCTCAGAGGGTGAACAAGTAAGAGACACAACCCCTAGTCTTGGCAAAGAGTCAAATTATTTGTTGCTTACTACTGTACTCTCCCCAAACGCTCTGTTTATGGGTGGGGTACCTCACCCAAACAGTTTCCAGTGTGACCAGCCAATTTTAGTGAGTGAGGACTACATTTGGATGTTGAGCCTGATCCAGATCTTATTGCAGTGAATGGGAGAGCTGAGTTGATGGGCTCAGGATAAAATCTGTGGAATTATCCTCTTTTCAGTCCTTTGAGCACTCATGTATTTTTCAGCATCTCAAGCTTTGGAATGTGCCCTCTCGGAAAACTACTTGTTCAGCCACAGTGATCCCAGAGACTGATGAACCTTGGATGTCTATTAATGTGTGATTTCCTCTCTACGTGGATGCTTGTGTTTGTTTTTAAATGTGGCATGGAATTTCTGTGTTGTGGTGGTTGCTCCATCTCGTCTTCCTGCAAACACGTTTTTAACGCCTTGATTGTAAAATAGTATGATTTATTTTTCAGTCCCAGTGACACACATTTTGCTTTTTAGGTCTTTTGAGTCCTGACAGAGCCAGGATAGTGTCATTTACTTAACAGAACACTGTTGATTCCATCCTTTCTTCCATTCTTTATTTTATGGCCTGATGTTTCCTCGTAGCATCAACTTCCAGTGTTAAAATGAGTATCTCCATTGGAAACATACAACTTTTAATTTACTGAAAGATTTCTGAACGTTATAATAAAACAAGCCATTCTCTTGGTAAAAAACTACTAATTGAGAGTGAGAATTGGAGTCTCTCAGATCAGCATAAGCTGTTTTTTTGTGGCGGTCTTCATTTTAACATCATATCTTTCATTCAAGAGTATTGCAGGATATTTGGAAAATTGCAACCATTAGTCAAACATATGAAAGCTCTTTATTAGTATGAGTACAAGACATATTCGTGTAAATAGCAAGATGGAGAGTTTTATTGCAGATATCTGCAACTCTTGTGCTGCTCCATGACCATAAAGAATATAGGCAATGTGCTTCAGATGGGCACTGTTTTCTACAGATAATAAATCTGTGCCCATTAGCAGCAGCAAAATAATAACTAGAATAATAGAAGTTCATTATCACAAGCCCTGTCAAAAGTAATGTAAGTTGAATGTTTTACCACACTGGAAAAGCCCATCAACACCAGTAATTTTATTTGTTTGATTTAACACGAGCTAGTTTTTTCCAAATGAAGTCTTACAAACCAGAAGAGAAAAAATGTACTAGACGAGATTCTTCCTTGACCTCAGTTTAAGGCAACTCAGTATCATGTCAGAAAAGTTCCAGTACTGTGTTCTTTGTTATCATTTGGTTTCCAGGTCAAAATGAACTTTTCTTTCACTGCAGCTGAGGACATGAGCTCTGTTGTCTCTTGTATCACAGGACTGCAGGAATTCTCATAGCTCTGAATACTTTCCAGTTTTCTGATACACTTTGAATAAGTGAGTTTCTTTAGAAAACTCATGTAGAAATAAGATTGGCTGAAAAATCAAAATGAGCACTAAATTAAGGTTCAGTTTACAGTTTGCCTCAATCACCAGATTGCTTGCCATTGGAATCCAGTGTTGACAAGTATCTCGTGTGGCCACTCGTATGAAAGAGGGATGTGTTGCACAAAGTGCAGACTGGTACATGGATTTCTGTATGTGTGGATCTGTTTGTGTATGTAGACTGTGTGTGTGTGAGTGTGTCTGTCCCCATCTATGAGACTGCAAGGCAGAATTAACTTCTGCTATTCCTAAGCAATCACACCAGAAAGAATTTATCACCTGCATAAGATTTCAAGTTGCATGACTTAAGGTGGTGATATTGGTGTATAAATTTGATTGATGGTTTCTTTCTTTTTGAAATTGACACTCTATTAGCACTCCTCAGCTCCCCCTCACGTTTCAAGTTTTTCTTTAAGAATGAGAAATCAAATTTAGGGCAAAAATTTAAGCAACAGTTAAAGGGGGACATTGCTGTGCATCACTAAGTGTTCGGTTTGGCTTTTTACTTACTAATCTTATGCAGTATAGAACTTTTCCCAGCTACTGCAATTCAGTAGATACTCTAATATTTAGTAATTAATTAAGTAATTTTTTTCATTTAAACTATTTTGATGAGACTTTGTAGAACCCTATAAAAAAACTGCATTACATACTTCAGGAAAAATACAAAACCCTACCAGCAACATTTGTAAAAATATGCAAAAATAAGTGAATGTTATAGGAAAAAAAATGAGTATAGAGATAGTTGGAAAAACACGAATTTATAAAGGTCTTCTTAGAAGAGCAAACCATGGCTGATTGAAAAGTTTCCAATGAGACTCAGTAATTGTTAAAATTTGGGCTTTTGACAGCAATTTTTTCACGAGAAATTGGGAATTGTTTTTCCTGAGAAATGCCTTTTTTGTTATTAAAGAAAGGTCTTGAAAAAGGATAAGTTTCTCACTTGCTATACACTGAAAGATGATTAAGCTTTGTACATTTTATTTTCTGTTTGATATTCAGTGTCACTTCTAAATGGTTCTGTTACTTCTGATTTGTTTCTGTGGGCAAATGCCCAGAAAGCATGAAGAGTAGCAAGTGATGAAACAGGCAATAATACTCCAGCATCTGCACGTGTTACATTCCAGAGTTTTAAACTTTGGTCTCACCTGGTCTTGCCCAGGACAAGTTCTTGACTGAAAGCACAGACAGCTGCAGCTCTAATACCTCCTTATTTTTCTCCCTTAATAGACAGTTCTTTATCTCAGGGAGGCTTGTTTTAAAAGTGCAATGCTCCAAAACCAGGATGTTTCAGAGTGTAGATTGGATTGAGCTGGATGTAGGAAGGGTCTGTTGCTTCCCCGTGCAGCATTGAGCACAGGAGCACTGAATTTCAGCGGCACATCTGCACTGCCATGTGTCTCTTGTGCAGAGGAATTATCAAATAGGACAAACATTAGATATAGTAATTAACTGATTGGCTCAGGGTCAGATATTTGGGTTTGCCTAAACAATCCCTAGAGGTCTTAGAAAGATCTCTGTTGTGAGTGGAATACAAAATTTCTGCACCCAACCAAAGTCCGGGGCAGTTTGGGGTGAAACCTGCTTGGACTGTTGAATAACTCCAAGCAAATGGGCACCCCAAAATGGCACAAGTGTTCTTGTGTGAGTCTGCAGTGACTTACTGGAAGGGGGGTCAGTTGCATGGAGAACAGATGGCATTATGGACATCTTCCCTCGGCTGAAGGGAGAGAGTAGCCAGAGGAGCAGAGAGCAGGGGAACTTGGTTTATTTAGCCTGAAGAGATGGCTACCAGGGGATCTGATTGCAGCCTTTAGCTACTTACAGGGTAGTTACAGAGGAGACAGGATCTGCCCCACTTTGCAGCGTGAAGATGGAAGACAACAGGCACAGGTTTCAGTGAGAGAAAGTTCCATGAGACCCAAAGAAAGAAAGGTTCCAGCAGGTGAACTCTGGCAAGGCAGAGCAACTGGCTCGAGTCAGTCTCTGCTGCTGTAGATTTTCACACTTTGTCTATAAAAAGGCCCCCAGCAGCCTGCTCTGATACTGCATTTTGTCCTGGTTGGAGCAGGAGGTTGGACAAGGTGACCCTCTGAGGTGCCTCCTGACTGAAACTCTTCTCTGGACCTGCGCTGGGAAATGATGGCAGCATGGGCTGTCTGTACAGGGGGTGGAAGCAGGAAGAATTTTGATGAGCAAAAAGCAATAAGAAAAGCAAAAGCTGAGATAAGAACGTAATGTCATCTAAAGCATATCCTGTGCCTGCTTGTGTCCACCTTGACTTGAGAAATAAAGAATGTATGCATTTCACGCAACACGAAATGTGGACTCTGAATTGCTCTGTGCTTCAAGGTGCCTAACTTTCCCATCATGCTGTAAGTGATGGGCACTCAAGTTTTAGTGGATGCCTGATAACTATGCAAAGATGAAACAGTAATCATGAAAACCAGCCATTTTTTGGCTGAAATGTGAGCCAAAATACAGCCAGATATGTTTTCAGTTTATAAACAGCTAAACAGATCTTGTTCCCTCCTCGACTAAGCATCTGAAGTTTTTGCTTATAGTGAAGAATTGCAAGAGAATTCTAAAATCCTGTGAGAAAATCCTTCTCTGATGTATCCCCAAACTAGTCATCTCTTTAAAAGTACCCTTCCCCCCCTCCTTTCTTTTTTTATTTTCACAAAATAAGGGAATTAAACCATAACAAATAAAACTTTTGAACCCCCCATGGTAATTTTCAGCATGTTTTGAAAAACTAGGAGACAAGCTTTGTCCATAACCATGTGAGGGATCCATTTGCTAACATCCCTGTAAGCTCGAATGTATGTTTTACAGGAACTTAGCTAAAAAAAGCTGTTCCCACTATAAAAGTAATGGCACATTAATGCCTTTTTGCAGTGAACTCCCTGTATACCTTATCCAGTGTTCATGTTTGTCCATTAACTAATGACTATCCAATATGCTGTCACTGCTATCACATGTAAAATCATGCATGCTCAGTTATTTTATTATTGCAAAATTAATAATTTATTATCGAATAGAACATAAAGACTGAGGATCAGTGCCTGTGTATGACTCTTCACTGACAAAAGCTCCTGGAGTGACACTGACTAGGTCTTACCTTTGTCTTGAGCTAAAAGGCTCAGAGGAGGACGTTGTTCATATTTATGAAGTTTCTAAAAGTGCAGTCTCAGAGTGTACAGCCCTGTTCTCACTGTGCCACTGGCACCTTCTTTATTGTCATGCATTCACCTTGTTTGCAAACTCCTTTCTTGTGATCAAGACAAGCTTTGTCCTTTTAAAGTGCTGCGCCTGACGCTTCAGTAAATGTCAAAGATGATTTTGCACCGCTGTTGGATGCAGAGCAAATCACGGAATCTGGACGTGTGGTGAAAACTTCCTGGCTGGAAGAGCTAATCCCCTTGGAAAACAAAACAAAAAGTCCCATACTTTCCTGTAGAATATCGTATTTTCCCTTGAAAACAGCATTCCTACCCAGTTAATTTATTACTGAATCTAATCTGTCTTAAAGATAGCTTTGAAATACCAGTGTTAGTTCTGTTTTTCATTAATACACTGATATTGATGTTCAGGTTTCTAACTAGCTGTTAAAATCAATTAGGAAAAATCTAGGAAAGAAGACATAAAAGAGAGGAATGAGTGGGAATATTGGGTTGTTTTTAATAGAGCAGGAAATGAAGAAAAACTGACAGATTTAAGGTTTCTTTTGTGTCATTTGTGTGCTTCAGGCAGGTGAACTGTAACGGTAACCAGTTTTATGTGAATAACAAGCTTGTTGACTTAGTGGCTGAAATTTAAAATAGTCATTCAGGTTGAGTCAATATGATTTAATTTCTTAATTATTCTCTGCATATAAAGAAAAAAGACATTCTCAGGTTTTCAGGACAATTATATTTTTAAAATAACTAGGTAAATTTCCAGATCAATATGGCATTTCAAACTGGAATGTTTAGAAATGCTAAAAATTTCTGCTTTTCCAAATATTCTATCCTTCTCCACTTCCAAGATTTATCACATACAATTTGTTAGTGAATTTAATAATTTTGGTCAACCTGAAAGTGCTGCTCTAGCTTTTGAGCTTGGCTGCAATTTTCTGCATAAATCACAGCAGTTACAGTGCAAGTGAATTCACTGTGATAGAGTATATTTAATTTGCACATACTCTATAGATAATTGAAGTCTCTATCCTCATATAACTTCAGGGGTTTGAGTTGATATCAGGAGCCTCTAGAAAAAGCTTTCTGTCATTTCTAACACAAGCACGGCACTGTTCTCATGATGAAAAGTAAGGGGGTTGGTGCAGAAAAGGCTTTTGCAACTTAATTTTTTCCAGTATATCTTTATCCTTGCCCAGTGTGGGTTTCAGGGCCAGCAATGCATTGTGCTATACTTTCGTCATCTCTTCCCTCGGTAAAACTAGCTGCAAGTTAGTGTGGCTGAAGAAATCTTGCAAGGTTTGTAAAACTGAGGAATATTAAAGGAGGGCATGTAAATTCATGTAGCTGGATGATTGCAGGATTGGAGACTAGATGTCCACAGAAGACGATTGAAAAAAACTTGTTTTTTCACCAGTGACAGATTAAAAATAACTTTTCACTTTTAACAGCATTTCCAATCTTTCAAGACCTCTGGGAAAGAGCTTCCTTTTTGTGGAAACCTAGTGACCTAGAGAGTTAAATAGACAGTTAAATCTTCTCTTAGGTGCCTTTCTTCCCTGGAGTTTCAGTGACTCGTTATTTTGTCTGTCTGGGGTTCTGATGACTTGAAATACCAAAGTGACCTGGGTTTTCACTTTCATGTAGTCCTAAGGACTGGTGGTCAGTAGGGCAGGTGTGACTTGATGCCCACAATGATAATTGCATTTGAAAATCATGGTTTTTTGTTCCAATGGGGTATTCCTCAATTATTTTTTCTTCCTCAGGTAAGAGTCGGAAGTTAATGAGGAAGCCCATAAAGCTCCATTTTAAGATTGCATTCTTTAAGTTGTAAAATGAAGGTCCTTCAGGTGAGACAAAACGTACTAAATATTGAACACATCATTCAGAATGACTGTTTTTATTCAATGGCCTTTTTTCTCAGAAAAGAGCACGAATGAAAAATATGTAATCCTGCATCTAAGAGGAAATCTACCAAATGCTGCCAAGTTTTCAGAGTTTTTGTTTTCGGTGAATAGCAAGGTTTGGCTATGATATACTTTCAGTACGTATACTTTTTATCCCATAATGCTGGGCTCTCGTCTTGTTATTTCTCTTTGCGCTGATCCTTGATACATTGCTTAAAAAAAAGTCCAAGCAGTTAAACCATATGTTCATAGCTCCTAATGTCAAAATTTTAATTGATTTTCCCATATTCAGGGTTAGGAGGGGGCTGTATCATGTTCCACTACGTCATAAAAACAAAAATATTTAAAATATGTTTCAAATAAAATGAAGGGGGAGAAGAAAAAGTGCTTAACTTAGAAAAGATATGGGATTCATTAACAAAGGAAAATACTGGCCACGGACCAACGGCAAGCCAAATGTTTTGCCAGCAGTTTGCAGTTCACAGTCATCATTGCATGTCATTCTGCCTGCTGCACCAGCCCCTCCAACCATATAGGCCTTCCTTTTAAAGAGAAACCTGTCTGGTTTGAGTTGAATAAATTAATTTCGGTTTACTTAGTTTAAAAACAAAAATATAGAGGGCCCAATTTTATTTCATTATGCCCGTGGGTAAAGCAGTCCAAGGTAATTACAACCACAGTGCTGGTTGCTCTATCTTAATTAAAGAGGGGTTTTTTTTCGCACAGAGGTTTTTGCACAACATAATAAAATAGTTTGTGGTCTGGCTAGCCTCAGTATCACAAGAGTGTACTCACTTGAGAAATTGTCCAGCTTTTCCAAAAGCAGAGGCCCTTCCATTGGAGAGGAAGCATGGAGCTGCTCAGCAGAGCACAGGTAGTTTACAGTAAGGGCACCATCGTAAATCATGCAGCAAACAACCTTTCATACAGTCTCATACACTAAGTGGCAGGCTTGTCAGCAGCAATGAATCTGGACTTCAGTAGGTCTTTAAGCAATAATGTTCTCTGCAATGTGCAGCACTGGTTACACACCTGTGACCAAACCTCTTACTTTTTCAAACTTTCCCGGTAGTGTTTTGGGTTGGGTTTTGATTTTCTTTTCTTTTTTCTTTTCTTTTCTTTTCTTTTCTTTTCTTTTCTTTTCTTTTCTTTTCTTTTCTTTTTTTGGGGGGGGGGGGGGGGTGTCCTATGCAAATAAATATGACTTATTGCTTAGCAAATAATTTTAAAGAAAAGGCATCAAAGGCATTTAAATAATGTACTTGGCATGCTAATTAAAAAATCTCTGAACTCAAATCCCAACAAGCACGGCTCAGATGGCCTATTATTAGAAAAGTCAAAGGAGGCATGTTTGCTGGTTGAATAAATCAAGTAGTGTTGTAAAAACATTGTCTCAGGGATGATTAAGGGTAAGTGATTTTCATTACTACGTTAAGTTCTCCTTTCTGTTGTGGTGCTCTTTATATCACATCAAGCTTAGCTATTTACTTATGCTGCTTTAAAAAGCCCCAGCCCCTCACTTACTTAAATCATGACCCAGTGCATCGATTCAGAAAGACAGCAACCCAAGCTAGCTTGACTTAATGCTCAGGAGCCTGACACGGGTCCTTCCTTTGTGTGCTCTCCCTCACACCGTTGGTACAACTGACTTAAGTTTTGCAAATACCAGTGGACCAGACCCCAGGGTGACTCAAGTCAGTAAAATTTCACTGCTTTCAACAAGTTCTCCTCTGTACCTGATGCTGGTGGTTTCCTTCAAGTGGCACAATTTTCCCTTTTCTTAGATCTGAATACTCTGGTATTAAGGGCCACCATTTGTCCTGAGCTAGATCCCAGCTGTGCTCCCTCGCACACTGGCAAGGGCATGGTTCACAAATATTTATGAAACTAGCAGGAAAGGTCTCAAGGTTGGCATAAGGAACGCAAAAAGGGCCCTGGATGCCTTGCTCGGTGAGCGACCAGCAGTGGATTTTGTTTCTTTCTGTTGGGGACACGGATTCTCCTACAGAGGGACAAGTGAGTGTAGCTTCTACTGCTTGAACTGGCACAGTTTCACCTGAGCTTGCATTTATGGAGAAGGAAATGCCAATGGGATGTGCATTGTGCCCCAAGGCAGGACTCCAGCCAAGGGGAGGGCAGCCCTCAGCTGCATTTGGGCTGCTCTGAAGCACCGCTAGCAGCGGCTGCCTGCAGGACAAGGAGAGTTGGAACATGTGGTGTTTGACAAAGCTGAAGTATCTTCCAGTCTCCTTAGGCATGGCTCAGGTCCTTGGCAGCACTGGCTACATGCATCTGGGAGTGTGATTATAGACAGCTGGGCTTCCTAGAGGTCTTCAAGTCTAGAATTAGGCACGTGTAAGTGGGGACAATTAGCCTAGAGGTGGACCAGAGAGACTTCCATCCCCCACTCTTAAGTTCAGAACCTGAAAATACTGGCTGACTTTCCACTCTGTGTGGCAAGGCTCAAGCAACAACTTCCAAATATGCTTCTAGGATGCAGCTGCCATAGAAATGTTTCACAATGAACGCAGAGGGGCATCCCTGTGGCAGCCTCAGCTGACGTGCTAATGATTTCATAACCTGTTCCTTCATTATGCAAGCTATAATACCTTCTGAGACTGTTCAGCACGGGAGTGCCTGCTGCCCGGGCAAGGGCCAGGGCGCAGTGGTGGATTGATAATGGGTTTGCATGTGGAACAGATCTGTACTGTGTGTTTTACATACATGGCTTTGAAACTACAAGAAAACAGCCACTTTCTATTTCCATTTGCATTAGAGGCTTCTTATGAGTATTTGAAATAGACATTTATTGTGACCATAACCCTACTACAAATTAAAATCAGATCCTAAGTCTCTTGTGAAAAAGAAGCTCATTATAATGTGTGGAGACGGCAAAAACAATAGTAAATGACACTTAACTTTAAATCCCAAGCACTCTGTTTATCCATAACTTAGGGTTAAATCTACACTGGAAATAAGACCAGGAGCTAAGCAATGTTTACAGGGGTGGGGGGGTGTCCCAGTAGATGTATAGCCACAAACTGAAGAATAAACAGCTGGTTGTATGTGTCTGCCAAATACAAAGTGTCTTGCATATATACTGCTGCATTTTCTTTTCTCAAGTCACAGATTACTTTTGCTACATATCCTACATGGACTAGGTCAGATTTATACGAGGTGCAATGTTGATTCAGATGGTTTGTTGCTATAGAGAGAGATAAAGGCAGATTTCTGGTCTAAAGGTACACATATTCCTAAATGATCAGTTTCTCATCAAATTTTACATATGAGCCATTTTAAGGACTTGTTATCTGGCAGGCTAATACAAGGTCTAAATCCATGCTTCACAAAATATAGAGACCAGAGGAGAATAAAATACAGACATGCTGACCTGCAATCTGACTTTGCCACTAATCTTTATGCTCATCATATTTGCCTTTCCCATTAAAAAAAAGAAATAGAACAACAGCAGAAAATGTGGAGCGGAGTGAGTAAGCCATGGCTTCCGACCCCTGGAAATCGGCCATACTCACTGCTGTGCAAATTCCTGCTGCTCTCTGAGCTGAGATCATACTGTTGGAGATGGCAAGTGTATAGAGCACAGATCTGTATCTTTCTTCCATTGCTAAATATTAACAGTAAAAAATAAATGCAGGTGATGCAACAGCCTTTGACTGGGTCTATTTATGTGACTGTTGAGATATTTTAACCAGATCAGTAAAACGTCGGGCTCCCTGTGACCAAACCAAATAGATCTGATGTTAAACTAACTGCCACTTTGCTGTTTAGGTAAAGTTAACATTTTTTAACATGTTCACGTGCAGTGTACTGACGTATCTCAGGGTACATGGGACAAACACTTATTTTATAGGAGATATCTGGAAAAAGACACGTCTCCTTTCCATTATTCATCTTCTGCTTTGTCCCCTCGCTAAGTTAAGAGTCCTTTTCCTCTGTCCTCCCAACAGCTCCAAGCAGTTAAAAAAAAGAAAAAAAACCTTATAAAACCAAATAATGTTTCTTGACTGTCAGCATGCACTGACTGTCAGGCCAGCAGGACAAACAAATTACATTGTCAGAGGCCTTCCACTGGCAGCTCCAGCCGACCCGTTCCCACAGTTTAAATGTGGAAACTCTTGATGCAAATACTGCAGTTGATTCTGATGGCTGTAGTGGCACTTCACTGAAAAGTGGTACTTTGGAGCTGGGTTTTGCAGCATTGGGAGTTGATGGGAGTTGAAAGGATGCTTGTGTTTCTGGGAGGGCTGTTTTCAGTCCTGCGTGTCTACAGAAGACTCAGGCCATGTCTAGATCAGTGGCATTACCTCAACTGTGCAAATGCAGCAAGCGAGGTCCTTCTAGCCTGGTCAGCCTGGCCTTTTCAAACTATTGTATGGAAAGATTATTTCCTCCTTGCTGAATTGTTATGTTGAAAAACATGGGGTACAATATCTTAAGTTATCCAGTACCCTCAGAGTTTCACAATTCACCTGATCCAGTTTTTGTCTCTGCTGATCATAATGCTGCCCTTCTGCTTTCCCTGGCATGGCAGCTTTCTGGTTAAAGCCCTGTTTCAGTGACAGTTCTCAAAGGGAAAAAAGTGGAAGAAAAAAGATGCAGTTGAAACCATGACTATTCATGGAGTATGCATGAACA
This sequence comes from Ifrita kowaldi, assembly GCA_013398055.1. Classification (NCBI taxonomy): domain Eukaryota; kingdom Metazoa; phylum Chordata; class Aves; order Passeriformes; family Cinclosomatidae; genus Ifrita; species Ifrita kowaldi. The sequence goes on from VZRS01004684.1 coordinate 787,574, forward strand.
CTTACGGTTCACGTAAAGACATTAAATAAATAATTAGCAGTTTGTTAGTTCATGCTGCAGACTCTTGGAAGCTGGCAGGATGACTTGAACTTTCTTTACATGACTCTCTACTGACCATTAAGCCCTTTACTCTAAACTGGTGCAGAGGATGTTATTTTAATCTTCAACACAAAGTTCTGGTTTGGGAGAATGTTTCCTCTTTATGACAGCATGTCTTTCAAGACAAAGATAAGATAAAATAGAAAAACTTCCAAACAACAAACAAACGAAAAAACCCCTATCTGTGAAACAGTAAACCAAACACATCAGTACAAATTGGAAGGTAAAGATGTAAAATAACCTTTTTTTTCTTGGTATAATGTAGCATATCGTTAGCAGGCATTAAATCAGTATTCAGGGTATAATTTAGGAAAATGTCTTCGTAGGGGTCATGCATTTTTATGGGTCTCATTCTGTTCTAAATGACTGTATTAGCAGCATTTTGGTGAACTTCAATGGCAAGAGCATCATGCCCAAAAGAACATCTGCCACCTCTCCTTGTCTTTCTCTACTCACCAGTACGTGCTGCACAAGGCAAATAGGATGAACAGAATGGTGGAAAGGTGGTTTGCAGATCAGCAGGGGCTTCAGTGATGGTGTCAAGAAGAGCAAAGGTAGACTTTGGCCACTGCTTTCAAGAGGAATTTTGTGAATATTGTAGTGGTCCCTCTGCTTCACTTCATAAGCTAATCACCACCAGGGGTCAGGAGAATTTACTTGGTAGCAGTCCACAGATGTCAAGGTGGAAGATGGGGATTTTTGTTTTCTTTTGAAGCATAAGACACAGATCGGTGTCAAAGCTTATTCTACAGCTAGATGTAGTGCGTTATGTACTGTCTGTTCATGGAGTGTGTGTGTGTGTATGAGTGGGATTCCCAGTTGGTTTAAATCCATTGTCTTTGGCAAAGCTGTGTGCTGTACACCATCGAGAATTGGCTCTCTTGCTGTTGATGTGTTCGTTCTGTTCTTGGTCGTTTTCTCAAATGATTGTGTTAACTGGGCTACAGCTCATGAGGTCTCTTTTTTTTTTCAGATTTGTATTTCCTCAGCAATAATTTGGTCATAAATAAGCACATTTTTGAGATCACCAGATAGACTAATGTGGAAAGCTTTTTAGGAGAAAGTTTTGAATATGATTTTTGAGTATTGATTGTCTCATTTTAAAGAACAGTTCAAAAGAGAACATCAAATTCCTGGTTAAAAAAACCAACTTAGAGATACTTACCTTTTAATATTTTATTCCATTTCCACTTGCTTCCATTTAGAACATTTCATAACAGTAAATATCGTTTCTGCTTTAAGCTAGAGAGTGAAAAAAAAAGTGTGCTTGGATGTTTGACATTACTGGTCACTTAGACTTGCTGCTCTGTATCATGTGCTGGTTTGTATGCGTATTTTTTTAACCAGATTTTAAGATTTACATGTTATCTGGAATTTGATCTATAACTTGAAAGGCTACTGTAGCCACCGTAAGAATGAAAATAACCCTGAACTGTTGAAAATTCAGCTCAGAGCACCCAAAGTGGTAATGACTGCAATAGTAGTTTTGTCGATATTTATAAATCAATGCAAACCAGAAACTGGATGTTTTAATTTACTACAGTTTTACTGTAACTGATACCCTCAAGTTTAGAGCTTTAAGCTTTGTGAAGTGCAATGTTATTGCAGGGCATGCATCCAATTTTTAAAATATTATATAGATTGGAGACAGATGAGTTTTCAGAATTATTTTAGGCCTATTTTGATTGAATGCCTGAGATGCATTTTCTAGTGGAAATTAATTGCATTGATGTGAAAACAAATGAACCCCAACCTCAAAATTAGCTGCAGGTTCCTGCACGAACCCGTACTTAAAAGAGAGGGAGTGGGCAGAGATAGTGACTGGGAATTACGATTACAATGTACACTTTGTTAGTAGAATAAAATAACCTTTTTTCAATGCCTGCTCTTTTTTGCTGTCTCTCTTAGCATGCATGCATGCGTAGAGAGAGACATTTTCCCATGTGTCTGTGGTTGCACATGAGTGGACAATGGCTTTTCCCAGCTATCCCTGCTTCCCCTTGTGTGCTGCTGGAAACTTTTGCTGGCCTGTGTCAGCAGCTGAAGTGTCAGCAAAATCTCCCACAGCCACTACCTGTAGTGCTTCTGTTGTTGTCATGGGGCGTTTCTGGAGCACACATTTCTTGGGGATTGTGCTGGGTGAATTTACTAGTGAATAGCAGCTAACATGTTTTCCGCCCTTCAGTGAAATTTGCCTTAGCTATGTAAAAACTGTGTTTGGGATTCCTGTTTCTTTGACTGATGCTCTCAATCAGTGGGTATCTCCCAGTGTGAGGTAAGCAGAGAAGGCAATGTGAACCCTTTAAATAATAAGAGCAAGAAACACTGGCTCGGAGCTGATCTCTGTTGAAGTACAGCTGCAGCAGTTCCCCATGACTCTGTTCTATCTGCCTTGAGCTTCACCTCTTCCCTGTGCTTCTCATCATTTGTACTAATATAGCTGTCAGCTGGGATTTTCAGCATGTTTAAGAGATGAAGCGTGTGCAAAGGTTCCTCCCAAGAAATGGCATATATTCATTTTGATCTTCGTGAAGGTTTGAAGGGAATCAGTGAAGTGGGTTGGGGGTGGGAAGAAGGTCACTGAAGACACATAGCTATTTGGCAGCATTAAAATACTTTTACACCTGGAGATGACTTGCTGAACAGATAATTGAGAGCACACCTTGATGTATGTGCTCCTCTCCCTCCACCCACTGAAACCACCAGCAGCTTTGAGACACTGAGCATATTTGGGGCTGTGACCATGGTGGGCTGTGCTAACTTCCCTCTGGGCTGCAGAGAGAGGTTGGCACCACAGGAACAATGTGCTGATGGCAGAAGTGCTTGGGAAGCAATGAGCGTTAAAAAGCACAAAGTTTCTCTATGGTATTCTTGTTGAAGGATAGGATTAGGAGCTGGATTTCGGTCTGCTGCTGATGTCATATATCATCTGAGAGTTTTTCAAGCTTCTCATTTTCAATTTTGCCTCTTTCCTATTTTGTTTAGGAAATCATGTAGAATTATCTTATATAATGCTTTTCTTTGAGATTTCTACAGTATGTGTTACTTTAATAGTATTTGTAGTGTTGAGTGTAGAATTTAAATTTCAGTAAATAAACAATCCCACATACGTATACACCTACATATTGTCTTCATTAGCGACTGTGCTCTGCTAGCCAGAGCAAACTCTGCTTTCCACAGTGCACACAGAAGACTTGTGTCTTGTCAGCATGAGACAGACTGAATCTGCCAGTGGCAGATGCTGGAGTGGTTTTCACTCATTTAGGCTGTTTTCTTTAGTCAAACTATTTTCTAGCAAAACTGTGATCAAATCCCTGCTCCATGCCCAACCATAGCCTTGCAGCTCCGTGTGCTGTGAGCTGTGTTGCCACGTGGTCTTGGGACTCAGCAACACTTGGAGCCACTCTCTTTGTTCAAGCTGTAGACTGATTAAAATGAGCAAGGAACTGATGGTTACAGTTTTATTAATTTATTCATATGGAGCTGAAGAAATGCAAAGATTCAGATTAATTGCCTTTTAATTAATATTATTCTATATTTAAATTGCTGTAAGCTTCTTTTGGGGTCTACTATGTCTTTTTGTTGACTACCCACAGCAGCTGTTTTTTTGTGAGGACCTATGTTAGGTACCTGAAGTGATTTAGCAATGATCACAAACTGGCCTGCAATTTCAAGCCTTCCCTTAAGTAGCAACTTAATTTGATTAATTAATACAGGACCCTTTTCCCAACCTCTTTGTGCAAAGCAACCCTTCCGCTCTAACTTTTACGGCGTTGGATGTGGGGGCCCACGGGGGCAATGCTGAGGAAGAAAAAATCAAGAGAGGTAAAGCCACCCAAAGTATAAGTACAGCAGTCCTGTCTGCCTGCAGGCACATGAAGACATCAGCAAGTACATCTTTCTTAGACACCCAGGCAGGCAAACATCTCTGAAACACGGGGGCATGAATCTGCTGCCGCAGCATCCATCATCCTGTGAGGGACAGTGAAAACATGTGCTGTCATCTTTGACATTTTAATTGAAAAGAAAGCTTACACAGATTTCGACCTTAAGCAGTATGTTTATACAAGTGTATACAGAGAAATAATCTGTCAGTTCAGTGCAGGCTCATTGCTATAGGAGTTGGTTTAGTAGCTGAACAATCCAACATTAGCTCACACACCTTGCCTTGTTCCATGCCTCAATAATTTTTAGTAGAAATACTTTGCCTAGAGGCATGCAGTTATTAAAAAAGAGGCTCAGCTTGCTTAAAGTCTGGAATTATTAGCTCATGGTAACAAGCCTGCACTGGAGAAACTGTTGGTTCTTTGTTTTCATAACTTTGCTGTAATTCACCGTCTTATTTTCAGAGACAAACTTCTACATTGTTTGGGAAGTTAAAAAAATAAAAGAAAAAAGAAAAAGAAAAATAAGTCACTTCAAAAAGATTTTTTTTTCTTTTTTATTATAAAGAGGGTTTATAAAGCTCTTTTATCTTAATATTTCTATTAAGTTGCACTGGTCCAAATAACAAGGGTAAATAGAAAGACAGTTTTGAGAAATTTGTTGTTACTTCATTTCCAGTGTAGGAATCAGTTGGTAGTGAGTACTCAGTGCGAGCTCTCTGAAGACCCTCTCAGCCCTTTAAGAGTAAAATGTGCTTTTTCTCCATCCTTTTTGCAACCTACTATCCCTTTCAGATGCAAAGTTGGGAAGGTCATATAAAATCCATTTGCACTGCTATAACGTGTATGAAAGGAGTCACATGAGCAAATGAGGGCTCCAGCACCTCTAGATAGCCCAAACCTGGCAGAAGAGTTACTTGGTGTTCAGTTGTCACTTTCTCTGGATGCTGGGGGTAGGTTTCTTTCCAGATGTTTAGCCTGTTAATATTTTTCCTCAATGAGCCTCAGATTTTCAAATTTTCTTGATTTTGATTGCCAGGCTGGAATCTTAAGCCCAGATTTTAAAAAGAATGGTCATGTTAAAAAGTGTTTGTGTAAGATTTATTGCTGTTATTATTCCTTAATTATTGCTATTATTAAGTCAGCTGCCATTTGATGCATTTGTGTATTACAGCTACCTATTTTTTCAATGAAAAATTATACACCTTTGTTTGTGGGGCTGCAAAATCATTTGTTTTCCTGAAGAACCAACCTTGGTTCTGTTTGAGCTGAGAGACTGCGGTGGCAGTGGAATCAGTTTGACATCATTGCTTGCTTTTATGATCAAATCATATTTATGCTGCAGTTTTTTGGGTTTATCCCACTTCTTTTTTGCTTATTTTAATACAAGAATATGTTTTTATATGGGCTAGTTCTTTATAATCCCTCAAACCTGCCTTTTGCAGTGTTTCCCTGTTTTGCTTTAACTATGCCATTATCCTTCACATATCATTTGTGAGTTCCAGCTGTGTGCATAACACTGTGCAGAACATAAACTTCTCCGAGGAGGTTATAGTCTAAGAAACCATTCTAGCTTTTCTTATTTTTCTTGTAATGGGTCAGGCAATAAGACCCAGTGAAATATTTAGAGGGAAAGAAAGATTGAAACCAGCAGTTTCTAAGACCTGTAAGAGCCAAAAGGCAAATGTTAATGGGTGTTGTGAGGCTTCCAAGGACCTGCTGGTCCTTGTACTTGTGCTGAATTTGCAGAGGTTCCTTAAACATGTGTTCAGGAAATATAGGTGGCATTAGCACAATTGGAGTTTCTAAAGTCAAGATTTATCATTGACTAAACCTTTAAATAGACTTTGGCCCACTAAATACATGACGGGTCTGCTGATTTGTGGGGCTTTTCTCCTACAAGCTCAGGTGAAAAGTACAGAATTCTTAGCAAATTTTGAAGGCATTTTTCCGCAGGATGATAGTATTTTACTGTATATATATATATATATATA
>VZRS01004684.1:793770-929596 GCA_013398055.1 Ifrita kowaldi
GGGTTTTTTTTTGTTTTGTTTTGTTTTTTTGTTTGTTTTGGTTTTTTTTTTTTTTTTCCCTTCATTTGGGTCTTCTGTTCCTGTGTATTAGAACAAATGATCAAGATTGCATTTCTGATGGAGTTGCTTTGTTTCCAAATGAACAGCTTCTCCTCAAGTGGCATCAAGGGATATGTGAATTGAGAATTAACATTTTTTTTGTTGCTTTTGACTTTGTTCCCTGTCATTTCATATCTGTATGCTGCATCTTGCTCCTTTTGTGATGCTTGTTGCTGAATTCGTACTTCCCCTGTGCCAATGTATAGCTTGTTATCTTAATTGTGCCAGCTCTTCTGAGACACTTACATGGGTTTTCCCTTGACTTCTGGATCAAGCTTCTTGTCTTTAAGACCTTTTGAAGCTTAGCCTTATCTTATCTCAGTCCTCCAGTTTCTCATTACAGTGTCAAGCATCACTTTCACTTTGCCAGTGTCTTTACAATCAGCTGGTTTCTCTTTCCCAGGCAGAAATCTCTTCTTGTCCAACACTGGGGAAATACCTAAAGGTAACACATATATGAAGATACATGCACACTCCATTTAAAAATCTCTAGAGAAAGCCTAGTTTTGTCTGGATGCTTCCCAAATCCTCTAAGTTATGAGCCACAATTTTCCCTCTCTAGAGTGTTGCCCTTCCTGTATCTCAATCTTAGTTACTCCCTTCCTCTTGCAAACTTCCTCAGTCCTGTCATTTCTGAGCATACCAGTTAAATAAAAAACATACAGAGAAACGAAAAAGCAACCAGAGTAGTGCGTCTAAGTTGTCTCCAATTCTTTAGCATATTTATTTGCTTGTGTGTTCTATCTCTGTCTTCTACTTTTCATCTGGTTTGTGTCTCTAGAATGTAAACACACTCTGTATGAATTGTCTCTTATCTGTGTTTGTACAGTGCCAGGCTCAATGGGGTCCCAGTCCCGACTGGGACCTTTGGGCACCACCACAGTATAAATGTCTGCTACTGATAATAATAATCTGCCCACATCATGCAGATGTCTGAATTATCTGAGAAATACAAACAAGGATCTTTACTAGGTTGGCAGGGAGCCATGAATTCTAGGTGCCAGTTTTCTTTTCCCCTGAATATGGTTTGGCTCCCTGAAAAACCTGGTGACACAAACCTCCCACTTCTTGGAAAGCTTGGCTCTCTGGTGGTGATGTGATTAAAACATCGCTAAACATGGGATACAGCAGGTCAGGTGAGGTCCCTTGCAACTATGCGAGGTATTCCAAGCACTGGTCTGATGCTTTGTTGTTGCTTTCCCTTGTGTTTATTTTTTCTTTCCTCCTCTGAATGACAAATGGACAAATTGAAACGAGACAGAACTGCTCTGCATTGAGGGTGGGAAATAATGGATCACAAATGAGGAAAGCTCTAGTTAGATTGATAGGCTTAAATAATAGCAGTGTGGGTCAAAAACCAGCAGACAGCTGCCAGTAAATGAGGCAGCCCCTCCAGTCAGAACACATTTCTCAGATTAAAACATCCCCTCCATGTCTTTGCCTCTGACTGAATTACTCAAATACTGAAGGCCCAGGACAGCACTTGGGCCAGGTACTCTGGCTGCAGTAGCTGCTGTAAAAGCAGCTTGCAGCTGGTCTGTGCAGCCACATGCTCCAGAGAACTTACTTTCTGCAATGAAAAGTTTAATTGTGACAGTACCTGGCTGTCAGTGGGACTTTCAGAGGATAGACTGCAGCCAGCTGTGCTTGTTCTCAGTATGGTAGGCTGCTCGGGGGCTTCAGCCTAAAAGCCACCCAAACCACATGCACATACTGACATCCCTTGAAAAGATCCAGGCTGCTGGCATGCAGTGATTGCTTCTCATTACATTGATCATAACGGTATCATTGCTGCCTTATTCACCTCTGTCTCGCTATTGCTTCCACTCACTCTCCCTTCGTTTTTTCCTTGATCTCCAAGCTTTTTGGGGCAGGACCCACCTCACCCACCAATTTTAAACCAAGGCTTCCAGGCATTGCTGTAATAAATACGTAGATACGTACATGTTATACATATGTATAAAAATGATGAAAGTCTGATTGAGTGTGTTGTGTAACTGCAGTGTGGTACAGAAATCCCTCTGCCAGGGCTGACCCGGCATGGCAAATTGCCACAGCACAACCAGCCACCTGTGGGCTGCTCTGGTGGGAGCTGGCTGGGTCAGAAGGCTGTGGAAAGTCAAGAGATGGGTTCCTTTATTCCAGTGCAGCTCGGTATACTTCTGGCTAAACTTTTTCCACACCAGAGCTAACTGAAGTGGAACAAACAGGGTTGTGATGTTCTCGATGACCTTGCATGAATGCTCCGTGCAGGGGAGTAAGGAGCAGGAGAGAGGTCATGGTAAGACCCACTGACCCAGAGTGCTTTACCATAATAGAAAACATTCTGCAGTGATACTTTAAATAGCATCAGTCCTTTTGCACATAGCCCCACATGGTCTAGGTCAGTAGGAACCTACTCTCATGAGACCTCAGCAGCAAATCGTCATCTGCCCAAATTAGCTTTGAAGACTTCAAGTTAAGGGAAGACTAAATTCGTCTTTTAACAGATGAATGTAGTGTCTAGTCATCAGGCAATCAGTTGCGTCATATCAGATGGAGTATTAGGTATTAATCTAGGAGACACATACTGAAGTATATATCACAGATATTTGACTGCCTTAGAGGAGTTATCTTTAATCATTGGGTAGAGTCACATGATGGAACATGATCGAGTCACCATGGCTTAGCAGGGTACCACCCATCTGTTCAAATGTTAACAAGGGTGACTCACGGTGTTAGCGGGACCATGGAGAGGAAGAGGAGCCAACGTGGTCAGTTACAGCAGCTTGGCTAACATGTGGTATTTTACTAAGCCGCCGTAACGCTGACTATCCAGGCCATGCATGCCCAAAGAGACAGTGTGCAAATGCTGCCCGAGACCTCGTCATGTCCAACAGCAGGCTTCCGCTGGAACACAATGAAAATTCTTAAATTTTGGAAAAACCCCACGGATAGCCAGATTTTTAGTGAGGTTGAGCACCTGCCAGTTCTCTATCATATCTGTCCTGTATTTGTGGGCTGTTTGCCCAACTGCCCTGTTTATTTAGCAGCGTAGGTGCCAAGGGATGAAAATCTCTCAGTCAGCAATATTGACTGACAGGCTGCAGGCAGCACCTCCTCAGCATTTACAAAGAGGGGAGCAGATTCAATATGTCCAACATTAAAAATAACAACTATAAACTCTCGCTGACTTTCTTTGCTGCCAGATAGAAAGCAACAACAAAAGAGATTGTGTTGTCCTTGGAAGAAATGTCCCAGACAAATTGAGTATCTCAGCCTGTACGGTTCTGTGCCACACACATTCCCTGAGGTCTGTGAGAGTGAGTGTGCAGGAGCACGTGCTAAATCCATGGCCTGTGTTCAGTGTAGGAGCAATGGAAGTATCCACGAGTACTGGCCAATGCCAGTTTCCCTGATACAGGAGGGGGGATCCAGTGTGCGTTATGTAGCACTTCTATCGATGGCAGGAGCACTGCAGGCTTTTCGACAAAGAGGCTCAACCTTGAAGTGCAAGGCTTCTCTGACTGCTCTGCACCTCTTTTAAAAGCAGACTTGGGAACAGACTAGCAGGAGCGTAGCAAGAAAACCCACCTGAAGTACTGAAGAGTTTTTCCCTCTAGCTAAATGTAAAGCATGTACTCTCTCCTAAAATGAAGCAGCATTAAAGGTAAAACTGGGGACAGCAAGGAAGATTCTTTGCCATTTTAATAAATACCAATAATTCCCCTTTGCCCAAGCCCCATATTCCCAAACTCATTAAAGCAATTTGGAATTTTTTTTGGCTCTGGAATGTATAAGCAAAACCCAAACCATGCAGTCCCTTGAGAATCACTTGCACAAATTGTATAGGTCAGGCCAAAATAAGTTTCTGTCAAACAGCCTAACACCTAAGCTTATTATGAAACTGGTGAGTTGTACAAAGGGTCTGTATGTGGGGCACTCTCAGAATGAATAAAGGTGTGGGGGGGGCTCTTATCACAGTGGTTGTTTTACTTTGACCCCACTGAAAACTCAAGCAGTATTTTTATTGAACATGTGGCTCTGGCCAGTGCTGCTCCCATGGATTCTGTCTGAGCTGGTGGACTCGAGAGCTGCAGAGTGGGCAGGTGGGTGCACACCTCAGTCTCATTCCAGGCCAGGCAGGAGAGTGCACCAGCGCTTTCTCCTTTCCTGCCCACTCCTCCCTCCTGCTGTCCGGGAGGAAACCCCACGTGCATCCCGAGCAGGGGCTGCAGCACACTCTGTTCTGCCCCTCAGATGCCCCAGCACGGGGGTCCCAGCCCTGCTGTCTGGCACATGGACTTTAAAGCATGAGGTAGAGAAGACCTGTTTGAATTTGCTGTCTGCTGCTCTTCAGGGCAGTAGTTCTGGTGAGGATGGGCCAGTGGGAAGTGGATGCTGCTCATGGGCATCACCACAGGCTCTAAAAACCAAACTAAGATCTCCTCCTCACACTCAACTTGATATCTCCTCACTTTTTTCTTTTCAGAAGAGCACTGAATCTGCTTTTCATGCTATTTTGTTCCTATCCTATTGATTTGTCAGTCCTCATGCGTGAATGAGTGCTGGTACACCGAGCATCTGAGTTTAAGTGGACAGTAGAATGGGTCAGGGTCTGTGTACTTTGAGTGTATTTTCTGAGCTCATTTTTCCTGCACTGCATCCATTCCACTTCTGCCACCTCCACAGCTCCCGTGGCTTAGCCATGTACTGAGCTGACTGTGGAGTTGCATATCCCAGAAATTCATTCATGCTCCCTCACAGAACTTACTGCACTCTCTCACAGCATCACACCACACATTTGGAAAATGTTGTCTTGACTTTTTTAAGGTGATATGAAGATGTAAGTACATCATATTCCTCCATCAGCAGATAACCAGGGAGGCATAGGAAGAACTCCTTGTCTGTGTCTGGGATACTTTTGTTGTTATTTTGGGTTTCTTTCTTTCCCTTCTGAATAAGTACTGTATGTGTCTGGGAGGATTTTTAAAACACCCTTCAAAACACAGGCTTTTTCTCTCCACGGAGAACCAAGACAAAAGGATGGGTTCAGTTGTGTGCAGCTGCTACAAGAGGGCAGCTGAGGGCAGAAGGGTGGGAGGAGCAGAGTGCCTGAGTATGAGGGAATTGTCAGGGCAAGGATTTTGAGGTGGCATTTGTTGGGATAGAAATGTTTCTGGGGAAACAGGGTTGAAGAGAGGAGTGTTGAAGGACTGCAGGTCCAAGGATGGGAAATACTGGTGAGTTTTAAAGAAGAGGGAATTAGGTGATTTGAGGTCTTGGCAAAAGAGAAGGAGACTTGTATGTTAGAAGAAGGTGGTTTTGCTGTCAGACAGACACTTTGGGAGCCTGGATGTGGTGGTCTCCATACTGGCTATCTGTGAATCCCATTTCTCACAGCCTTTGGGCTTTTTGCATGTTGTTAGATAACTGGAACTGACAGCTGAAGTTAGAGGAGGAGTGTATGTATCCATGGTTGCCAGTACCACTTGCAATTAGAGGGACAAAATGTAAAGCCCCATCATACGGTGTGACACAGGTCAGGCCAAGTGGGATAGTCTTCCCCTTGCTCCTCTAGGGTAATGACTCTGCTTCCCTGACCAAGTCAGCTCAGTTTTGGGGCTTTTATGGCTAGCTGTGGATTCATCAGTGAAGCTAAGGATGCTTCTGCCCAGGCTGAAAATCAACCGTGATGTTTAGAGGCTCTAAACATCTTAGACTCCTTCCATGCTCCCCCCTGCAGAGGCTCTTCAAGCTCACAGATTATGCACCCTCTTCTCCAGTCCTTCTCATACCTTTCGGGGGCAAGTCTCCTTCCCAATAAACAATCTAAACCATGTGCTACACAGAAGAGCATCCTGTTCTCTGAGAATTTAACATACCTACTTGTACTGTCAATATTGTTGAGGTGCTGTATGGGAAAACTTTATTTTCTAGCTTTTTGAAAAAGTACCAAGTTACGCTCAACCCAAGCTTCAAGCACCTCACACTTTCTTCAAAACTAAAAGAAACCCCAAAACAACAAAAAAACTGCTAATATCACTCCCAAGACCACGTTCTCAAAGGCTGTTTCCAAAGGGTAGTCCCAGCATTGTTTAATCCATTAATTTTATGATTCTTCTTTGTGAGTGGGCCTGCTTTCTCATGTGCACTGTTTTCCCTGTGCTGTACTTAAAACCTCCTTCTAAGTCTTTTGAACCCCTTTTGCCAAAGTAATTCACTCTGCTTGTCTATAGTCCATATGTTTTGCTTCCATAAACTGCTTAATCTGAACATAATTTTCCTAATTTAATGTCTACTTTTTTTCCCCGTATTTTGTTTCCCCATTTTTTGTGTCCTGGTGATGTGCTAAGTGGTAAAATTAGTAATCTTGCTTTGGAACAAAGGCTTGGTAGAGTTTCACAGGGGAGATTATCAAGGGTGATTTGAAATACTCATTTTAGATTAGCTTGTTTACAGGTGATAAAATTTAAAAATTAACTTGAGAGGTGATTTTCTGTCGTAGTCTGTGAAACTATCATGCAGATATTTTTGTTCCTGAGGGCTAAATTTACAGCAGTGCACTAATGCCAGAAAAATTTCCTGCTTTGTCTGTAGAAATCCTTTGCTGGCCACTATACAATGCAGAGGTGCTCAGACTGAGACCAGCTGATACCTTTACATTCATGTTGTATCAGATGAACTATACTGGTGCTTTGACTGATAAAGAGAAGAAGGAAGGTGATTCACCTTCTTCTTGAAGACTTTATGTTCCACTGATTTTTGCAGGAAAGGACAAACCCTGGACTGGTTTATCTGCACCTGCTTGTCTGGAGCTGCCTGTGCCTACCAATGGCTGGCAGGGTAAGGCTTGTTTTGGTCTCCACAGCCTGTGACAGCTTTCTTTTCTTTTCTCCTCTTCTAGGCCTGTCCCAGGTTCTCTGTCTTCACTACTGCACCTACACAACCGACAAAGACAGCCTATGCCTGCCTCTATGCCCGGCACCCTGCCCAACCCTACCATGCCAGGATCTTCTGCTGTACTCATGCCTGTAAGTTTTCTGGTTTGGCTTTTTTGCTAGGAGGAAAGCTGTGTTGTGTTTGATTCAATCTAAGCAGAGGTGAAAGTCTGCTGCATTTTCTAAAAACCCAGTGTAGTAAGTTAAGGAAGCTGGACCTTCTATGGTGCTTCGTCTTAGACAAGAGTATTTCTGATGAAGTTAATGGCATGCTAATTAGTGTGAGTGATTAGAAGCAGTTTACATGAGACTACAATCTGTGATTCTCATACTTGAGCACATAGGTGAGATCAGTATGTCTGTGCTGAAACAAAAAGATTTTTCGGAATTCAGAAAAAAAACTGGAAAAGCAATGTACATAAGTTATGTCAGTGAACTCTAAGTGATCCTCTTGTGTGGGAGATAACCAGTTAACAAGAAGGAAATGTGACTTACTTTTCTGGCCTGTTAATTTGTACTTATTTAGAACTAGGTAACAATTGCTGCTCATCCTTCCTCATTTCTGAAGGGATGGGAATATTTCCCTTTTTATGGAAGCCAGAGGGCTGCTTTACAATTGTAACTTCAAATCTTAAATGATTTTAACCTTTTAACCTTTTCAGTAGAAGACATTTGGGCAGGTTAGGGGTGGAGAAAAATAAGGATGACGTGGGGAAGAGGGGATGGAGAAAGAAGTTTTTGCTTCATTTCACTGTGTTCAGTTTGCAAGACAAACCTGAGAGCAGTTGACCATGGGAGGGAGAAAAGCACTGCATGTTCTGGCTTTGCTGGATCAAGGGGAACACTCCACAAAGATAGAAAGATTCAGGTTTGGCTACTATTTGAGCAGTCATGAATAAGTTATTAATTATTAACTTGCCAATAAGGCTCTCCTGGAATTGATCAGGAAGTTTAACAAAAAAAACATAAGACATGTCATTGTGGGAAGTTTTTTTCTGGCATGATTTCCAAGGAACCCGAAATGCAGCAAGCATCCAGCAGCAGTGGATGTGACTGATGTAAGTTCAGTGTAAGTTCAGTGGCTTCAGTCTGCTGCTGGGGAGCCCTTTGGGCAGCTTTACTTGCAGAGGAGCAGGTGTGCTCTGGCTGTGAGCCCTGGAGATATGAGCATGGAGGCGAGACAGACCCTGTCAGCGCTGGCTGCCCCTCCTGCCCCACAGCACTCCTGAAAGGGCTGCAGGGGAAATGGCAGTGGGAGCTGCTCCTACCCCATGGAGAGAGGGTAAAGGGGCCTTGGCAGCTTTTCCCTGCCAGCGGGCAGTGGGATATTCACATTTCTCCAAAGCCCAGCACCCATTCTTGCAGGCATCATGGAGGCTGGGAGACAACACCTCACCTCAGGGCACAAAATATAGCTCCCCTGCTTGGATTGCTCAGAAGGACCCAGAAGCGTCTTTTTTGTAGGAGCCAAAGATTTGGGGGACTGGCTCAGAGCAAGGTGGGATGCTCCGCTCTGGCTGGAAGCAGCACTACAACCCTGCTTACCACCCCTGACTAGGCCTAGCAGTGTATAGGGCTTGTCTCTTTTTGGGGAATACCCTCCAGGAAATGATTTTATAGAGGACTTACTGCCGTTAGGTTTTGTTTGTATCGCTCCCTCCCAGCCTAGTGAGATGAGCTTGCAGAAAGGGCTCTGAACAGCCAGGAGAAGCTTTGCTTTGTTTTTTGCTATCTCAGCAGTGCATGAAAGCTTCCCTTACAAGACATATGGAAAATTCTTCCCAGCTGAGCAGTCCGAGTGAAGGAAAAACAGCCAGCTTGTTTTCCATATGCTTGAGATTGTAGATTTTTATTTATGCTTTTAACAAGCTAAGTTGGGCTGCACGGGGAGGGGAATCTACAATTTTATACAGTGATGCTTTTAAAACCACTTAACTCTGAGTGTTGTTATACTGGAAGGGAGAAAATCATTACAAAAAAGCACAAACCTGGGTGGCTGCTACATCTGTTTATTAAAGAACCCCTTTCTTTATAATTGGCTGTGAGTTTTCAGGGCCGATTCTGATGAAACACACACCTACATGCATGCACATATGCAATTCATGACACAGATTGTTATTTTCCCAGTCATGACTTGAAGAAATAAAGCTGAGTCCATTTAAATAGAAACTGAGAGTAAATTATTGCAAATGTCTCCAGATGTTTTCAAACCTTTTTTTTTTTTCTTTTAAAAGATGGAGCGACAAATGTCAATGAACTCCAACATCATGGGGATGCAGGGGCCGAACCTCAATAATCCATGTGCTTCACCTCAAGTTCCCCCAATGCATTCAGAAGCCAAAATGGTAAAAAGAGAATTTTTTAAAATTACTGAATTTTTCTCATATTGCTGTTGCATACCAGTTACCCAGACAGTGGGGGGGATGTAGCCAGACACTGCTTACTTCATTCTTAGTCATACGTTATACTCTTTTTTAATACGCTGCAGTAAATTGCCTTTGTGTCTATGAACTTTCAAGATGTTCCTAGTCCTGACTGATCTCTCGGTGAGAGGGAACTGAAGGGTGAGCTATCTGATCCATACTGTGCTGAACAGGATTTTTGGTGCGGATTAGTAGAATTTATGCAAATGGTCTGGCTGTTTCTGTAATGCTGTCTGTGCTCCACAACTTGACCAAAAGAAAATTGTCAGTTAATAAAGAGTGGGGTAAAAAGTGTGTGCTGTGGAGGGAGTGTACATGGTCCTTGCTTTTTCCAGCTAGGAGCATGGTGTGTCAGGGAAGCATACCAAACAATATATGTATATAGAACTGGGATATTTTCTTTTACTGGAATGTAACAAAGGTGTTCCCATCAAAAACAAGTGTCAGAATTTGGACAAATGTAATTTATTTATAGGAGTCAAATGTCATAACAAAAAACCAAAATTGTTTTTTAAAGTTGTTCTACATCTTAAAAGGTCAAGGCTTCTCAGGTATATGTACTGATATAGGATTAATGTAGGTAAACTAAATTATAAGTGGATATTAGTTCGTTTTCCCCAGCTTTATATGCACTCTTGTGGAGGTATTTGGCACTAATATCCTTGGAATCAAGTTATCAGTGTAGAAATGCTTTGGCTTTTTCAGTTTCAGAACTGCCATTTGCTGCTGTCTAATGGAAATACGAGGACAGAAGTTTTTAGTTTTAACTCTGTCGGGTTTTTATGCTCTCAAGATACCTCATCATAGTGGAAAACAGGAGTAACTTCATTGAACTTCTTTCAGTGGCATTTCGCCAAGGTAAAATTGTCATAAGTGAGAGAATGAAATCAAGCCGACAAAGATTAAGCAACCACATGTTTTTATATATTTCTACTTTGCATGACTGGTACAGCTTTTAAAGTTGTTGTCATCTATCCTGAGGCAAAGAAAAATATCTGCTTGTCTATTGGTATGGTGCATACAGCAGACTCCGGGTTAGGAGAAACAACATATATGAGCTTATTCTACCTCTGTTTTCTTAGGTTGGGTAGGTCATGCCTCTGCCTCACTGTTGGTCTGGGTTAGGCTGTTAACCCAACCTCTGTTAACACTCTGTCTAAAACCACACTCCGTAAACATGCAGCCCGTTGGCCAGAAGAAGAGCGATAGCCAAAAATGCTGCCTCCCCCAGCCAAGGAAAACCTGTGGTCCAGAGTTCTCTCTGCTGTACCACACAGTGACAGTGACATGCCAAATGGCAACAGCATCTGCAGCAGAGCTTGTTAAAAACTTTTTGGAATAGGCAAGTATTTTTTCAGTGCAAGTGTAGCTGAGCCAAGCTAAATACTCCTTGGCTGAATAAATCCAAAACTGGCATCTGTTTTGGGGACTAAAGGTTCTGTAGTTTACTCTCTCCCCACACCCCCTGCCTCTTTTTTACTGGTAGTGTGAGGCTACTTAAGAACAAGATTAAATTATTGGTGCATATGGTGAGAAATCTGTGCTTTAATAACTGAAACTGTACATTAATACAAATTACCTTTTAATATAGGTAAGCAGTTTTTGTCCCTAAATCTAATGTATGAAGGCATTTTAATGTATGAAGAAATTGCAATCAGTTCCAAAATATGGTGTAGTGAACAAGCAGAGCCTTTGCTTCTCAGGGCCTTTCTGCCACTCTTCCAAGGGTAGCAAAAATCTGCACACATTAACTCTTAAGAGGTATATTTCAGAGCTCCAGGACTTTTCTTTTTTTCAAATGCAGGTTTGGTGATTTTAAAATGTTTTATATTTCTATATTCTAATTTTATACTTTGTTTCTGTATGAGCACACATGTAATTTAAAAAGTCTCTTCATTTAACCACTGCTTTGAAGAATATGAATCTATTAACAATACTCTGCATGAATACAAAGTAGAAAAAATGTAGGAAATATTCAGAGCAAAATTATTTCTTACATATAACTTAATGGATTTTAAATCAGAATCATCTGTATTACAGGGATGTTTGTTCTTATTACTAACTTTTTCACTTTTCTTCACACTTAAAACATGAGACTTCACCAACTTTGGTGGCTTTTTGAAAAAAGTTAAAAGTGAAGGTGCTTAGTGCCTTATCAGACTGTGTCCTGCATTAGGAAGGAATTTCAGATTTGCCTGGATTCTGCTAATGCTGTTACTGCTGGTGCATTCAGCATTGCTTACGTTCTCTTTGGCTGGTCCCATCCCGAGAAGAATGTATGTGTCAAACACCAGACAGAGTCATCTAAGATGCTTGTAGCTAGTGACTGAAGTAGCTGGAGAAGTCCAGGGGACTTTGGCACTGATTCATCAAGTGCCCAAATCCGTGGGAGTATCCGCACTTTTGGGAGGCCTACATGAGAGAATTTGGGACAGGCTCCTGTAAATGTGAGACCCAGATGTGAGACCAAATCCTTCTGGCCTCATGGCAGTATGTACCTGAGCAATGCAAGCACAATTTGGTATGCAGGAGTCACAACACTATTTGGTGACACATGTGACGTAATTTGCCTCTGCAAAACTGTGCCGGTTTAGCTAAAATCTAGCAATATATCCTCTGAGAGAAAACCAGGTTACAACCACCCTTCCCCCCACCAGGTTCGGGGAAAAAAGGATATTTTCCTCGAAGGAAAGTGAAAGAGATAAAAACTATTTATTTAACACACACACAAGAAAAGGATAATAATGCTAAATAATGAAATCTCTCGCTGTAGAGAGAAACCTGGGAAGATTTCAGAGTCCTTCTGTAGGTGTGGTCTCTCTTCTCCTCGGAGCTGGGTGAGGGCCCACCCCCTCGGGCCTCGGGGAAAATTCTCCCGATGTGTTCTGATGTTGTTGGAACAGTCCAGAAGACAAGAAGGGAAAAAAAAACCAAAGTCCCAGGAAACAAAGTTCAGCTTTCCGTCTCGCACCGGAGAGAGAGGAAAAGAGCAAAAAAAAACTGGCTGAAGAAGCAAGCAGGATGCTCTCCCTGTGCTACCGCAGCCAGAGCACGCAGAGGAGTGTAATCTCCATGTCCTTGAGACACTGCTTTGAAAAGTTTGCTTGGTCCCTTTTTTTTCTTCCCTCTCAGGCTCAGTTTAAAGGCACAGAAAAGGCACAAAATTAATTGTTTGGCATAAAGCCGTGATAGGGGATATACATGATGGAGTCACCCCAAGACAAAAACGCATATGAATAAATAATATCCGTAGGGATGCTGTGCGATGCCAGGTGTTTTAAAGAAAGCAGATAGGTGGCAAAAGATTCATGCCCTTGATTGGTTCATAATTTGTTTACAGTGGGAAATGGAAGCCAGTCTGATAAATATATGCATTGTCTGATATACATCTACACACACATATAGAATATATGTGGCATTAATGTAATGTTTCTGTAATAAGAAATACGAGTTTTGGTCACCTTGTGTCACCTGGCATTTATGGAAAGCCACACTCTGCCACCCAAGATACTTGCTTCCTGGTTTAGTTTTTTTTTTTCCAGGAGAACGTACCAAGTATTAAGGTATCGTAGATGACATCCCAGAACTGATTTAATTTATCACAGCAATCTCAGTTTCCCTCACAGTGTGCCTCTCAATTAGGTTATCACCTAATGCTTTAAAACTGTCCTAGTAAATGAATGAGTGAACATCTAAATCAATACTGCTTTCTTCTTAGATTCACAGCTGAGTGGATAAAACTCTTATGCTGCCCACCAAAAACACACATTGATTTTATATTAAAATATACTGCATAGGAAAGAGGAGGATACATATAGCTCTTAAGTGTACATGGTAAAAATATGCAGGGCAGCACGTGTAGCATATTAACATGTGGTTCAGTAGGCTGAAAGTATTATGGAGTTGGAAGTGTTGGCAGTGCCTTTGCCTTAATATACTGCCTACATACAGTTTGGTTTTGCAGTTTCAGAGTATTGGAGGTTTCAGAACTCGGAAGTGCAGTACTGTGTGGATTACTGGAGTGAAAGATAAATAGTGTGCACTGAACCGCTGGGAGCCTGTGTGACAGCAGGTCTTTTCGATGGAGCTGATGCCTTTCTATCTGAATTTTGCAAGGCATTGATCTTTACCTGTAGAAATTTATGGCCTCTGAAAGGAGGTATAAAAAGCATGCTGGCAATGAAAGAATTGAACTTAAAAATATAGTTCTCAATTTAGTCTATTATTTTTTCTTTTACAATTTCTGTCTGCCACTTGCTGGATATGTAGTTTTATAAAATTTAAATAAAATATTATATGTGTAGCTTGGCTGTGCCTGTAATCCTGACAGAACGTGTATGGTTCTTTAGAAAATAAAAGAAATTATTTCTGTATCAGAAGTGCACAGGTCTGTGGGCTGTTGTTTTTGCCTTGTAAGCATTGCTAAGTTGAACAGCAAAAAATTAAAAAAAAAATTTGAAAGTGTCTGTAGGTGAAAGACTGAAAATATAACCAGAAAAGAAAAGTAATAAGTTGGTAGAGTGCATGTTCCTAATTATAATAGTAAAATAACTGAACCTCCTAATTTACTTAAGAATGCTGGACAGCTTTGGCAGAGGAGGAGGAGAGAAGTGAAAGAAATTACAGTGAGCCAGTTGTCATCAGCCCTATCTTTTATTCGACTTAATTAGAGGTAAGGGGTCAGATCCTACTGGTAGCTGTGTAAATCGCAGTTGAAGCATCATGCCATCCCAGAGGAAAGGCCAGGCTGCCTGCAGAGACCTGGGTGCGTTTTGTATGGCTCTAAGACAAGCACATATCACTGTCTCCAGGAGCACAACATGTCATCCAGACAGGAAAAGCTCGGCCACAGAGGTGGAGAGCTTCCATGGGATGCAGATTATGGTCTGAGTTTGGATGGAGTCTTCTGCTGCTCCTTGTTTGACAAATGACATGTGTCCCTGTGCCCTGAGCTGTGATGGTGCAGCTGGTGCAAAGTGAGAAGCAGCTGGAGTAAGCTCTTACCCTGGCCCTGCTTCGGTGCTCGGCTCAGCCATTGCTCAGCCCTCGGATGTGCAAGCAAAGAGTGCTGCCCAAACAGCAGTGGCTGGGACAGCTGGTGGCCTTGGGAAGGACATCCCTCTGGATTCCAGCTCCAGGCCCAGGTTTCCAAGGTTTCCATACTGATTTCAGGCTGACATAGGCAGTCCAGGCAGGATCAGAGCCACTGAAGCTCCAGGTTTAGATACTTCACACTTTGTGACTGAGGATACTTTGTTGAACAAAATAAATGGTTTGAAGTCTACGTTTTCCTATCAAGCTGGCTTGGAATGGAATCACTTTAGTAGAACAGCACATATTGCTTCAGGGCCAGATGGCTTTTCTTTGCATGGATTCTGGACTACTGAGCAGAAAGAAAAATGTTGCATCTCTGCAGAGCTTTCAGCAGCAATTGCTCGTCTTGTACTTCACAATGAAGCAATGAAAGCAGCATAAGAGGAAAAAAAAAGTGCAAAACAAGGTCTTCCAAATAAAAAATAGAGTTGTGACGGAATTTCCTGTATCAGTAACTGAGAAGTGTTTTCACAGAAGGGACTGTTGTATAGTTAAAACCCACGGTGCTTCTGCAACTGTTGACAAAACTCACTATTCTGAAATTATATCTCCTGTTACATTTGTGCTTATGTTTTAAAGTCCCCAAAGCCAAACTTTCAGTGTGCTCCTGATCTGTGCTTTAAAACCTCTCCCGGGCAGTAGCTTTGCCTGCAGACAGCGTGCCTTGCTGTGGATTAAGGTATTATCGTGATGGGTGAAGATAATCATATTCTGGTTTGTTTACTGAAACAGGACCTCATACCCGTCATGCCTAAATTCTGGATTATGTACTAGACTGGGTAGGAACTAATTCTTCTTAAGCTGTCAGTGGCTCAGTAAGTTCACTGGGGAAGCACGGCGGTTCAGTTACTCATAGCTGCTGCGAGTATGTGCCGAATATCTGATCTTGCTCTCCCGAGTGCATATGAATTGCGTTGCTTCTTGCAGGCACAAGTTGTAACAATTCCTTGCATTTTTCTTTCTTTGTGTCACTTTATCCTGTGGTGATCTTATCAGCACTATTTCCCTAGAAGAACTTGGATTTTTATTATTTTGTTTGCCTTGATTCAGCTGGGTGTTAAAGTGACCTTGCTTTCTCCCCCACCCACCAGCCCTCACCCTTTCTCCCTGTTTCTCCACCACCCTCCTTCCTTAGAGGATTTATCATCTTTGTAGATTTGTTTCTCTTTCTCCTTTTCTCCCCAGTGTCCACCCTGATTTTGTAACCATAGCAATAACTGAAATACAATCCTAATATTTGCTTGCTGTAGCTATCATCTAGCCCAACAGATGAACTGCTGGCTTTTGTGTGTCATAAGGTTTTGAAACTTAAGTCTGATACATCTGTATATGTGAGGGTAATTTGTTTGGTGCCCAACTGTCCCTTACAGAAAAGGTTTTGTTTGTGTGAAGTTGTGTGTCAGTGGGCGCTGGTGCAAGTAAAAGCAAGCCCTTGTGGTAGTGAAGCCAGGGAAGGAAACTGTAAAAATAAAACCATGGTTGTGTTACCGGGAAGTTCTGCTTCATGTAGATATATTTCGGTCTCTTGCTTGGAATATGTACAGCTTTCGTTTTCTAAGATTTTTTGCAAGATCCATGAATAATGGAAATTGTTTTGCACTTCAGACTGTTGCACATTAAGCCCAGTGTTTGATTGGGATATGCTACTGCATCTCATGACAAGTGATGGGCTTTGGGGTGGAGGAGATGGTTTTACACACTTTACCAGCCCCATATTTTAACCACCGAGGACACAAGAGCTGGAATAAAAATTCTCATGGCAGTAAATCTCTTCTTTATGGACAGGCTTAAAAAGCATTTTCTAAAAACTGTGCAGTAGCTAATGAAGCAGTTTATTAATTATGATAGTCTTCCTGTGAGATAAATAATTTCAGACTGTTGAACTGAGACAGAAAATTGAAGTGACTCACTAGAGGCCACACAATTTGTCAGTGGAAGAGCTGAAACAAGCACAGAAGAATTTCTGGCTGCCAGTTCCAGAAAATGCAATTTCTGTCTGAGAAAAAATTATGTATATATTTTTTTCAAGTTAATATTAATGTTGGTAATATCAATATAATTGTTGAAATACACTCCTTTTTCATGACTACTGAAAGAATGGGAAGGCTGAACTCCTCAAGCTTACAGGGAGTGCAGGCTCAAATTTAGGATTCAAATCTGAATGAAGGTGGCACTTTGTGCTTGGATTTAATGCCCCTGAAATTTCCTGAACTTCACTGATGAGATTTTGGCTCAGAATGACAAAAATTAACTGATCTGCTGAGACTTCTGTCATCTGAGATGATGGAAGCTGTGTGAGATCAGCTTCCCTGGCATCGTGGCTTTCACTGAAATCTCAGGAGAGCACTTACTTTCACATATTGTCAACCATATCCAAACCAGGACTAACGAATACCCCTGCAGAGCTCCTTCGAAGATCACAGACATATTTGAAACACTGCTACAAGCTGTGTGCAGTCTGAGGGAGTGTTCACAGCATTTGTTTTTGCTTCTGTCAGATACGGCCGGTGACACTTCTCAGTGCTGGGAAGGCTATACCCTGTCTTCCAGATGTTCATTAGTGTAACTTCTCATTTATGTTCAGAGGAGGTAATTTAAAAGCTGGGACAGGCTGGGTCTCCCTCCCTGGAAACACTTATGCAGCAAACTATCCTCAGCTCTGGTTTTTACTAGCAAATTGCTGGCCAGTAAAGTTTATCTGAGATTTTAGTGTATAAAATGCTATGAATAATCTTCCCAAATGTGCTCTGTAGTCAGAGTGCATGGGATGTAGCATAGTTAGCTGTGTTCTCTGCACTCTGTATCACCTTTATTCTGTGGCTGCTGCATAGCCCACTCCATGGGATGCCCCCCCAGGGGACCTGAGCTGCCTTTACTCCATTTGTTGCTCCTGTGCTGAGGACTGACTCTGGCAACGTGGGCACATCCAAGTTACTCTGCTTTAGATAGTTTCCTTTGTTTTAAAGAACTTGCCTTACAAAGAAGACAGTGAATTACTGGACGTAGCTGGAATATTGCAGAGGCAGGGGGACTTTGACCAGCTGAAGGTGAACTAGCATGAAGAATTGACTAGAAAACTGTCAGGTTTTTTAGGAAGAGAATTTTTTATGCTTGTAGTCATGGATGTGCTTTTTTCCCTTCCATTTTTTTATTAAAGTCAGACTGAAACCAACTTATTTTCATATTGAAATATGTTCCACAAATCTTACTTTGAGGTAGATCAGATTCTTCTTTTAGTAACAATATCAGCGGGGAAGTACTTTAATTTAGGATTGTTACCCTCATTATATACATTTTCATTCATGAAAGCTTGGTTTTAAAATTATGTTGTTAAAAAAAAAAAAGGAAAGCTGTTGTAAAATAGAAATCAGCAGACAGGATTCCTGGAGTTTTGTTGTTCAGTCTACTGGAAATGATTTAAAACCAAATATCCACCTTTTCACTGCAACTCCTGTCTCTCCATTTTAGTTTTCCAAAATGAGTGTTCAGAAAGGAGACAAGCCCCATAAGCAACTTAAAATAGAATTTCAAAATCCTCTACCTTTAAAATATCAGAGTCAAGATTTTAGGTATAGTCAAAGATTACTTTTCAAATTTAGCCCTGATCCTCAGCTGTACACCTGTATAAGTTGACTTCAAATGAATTCTGTGTTTTTTGGATCAGCTGAGGACCTAGTTTATACTTTTGAATCTCAAAATTTTCTTTAGGCGAGATTTGGTCCTTCCAGAATTTGATGCTGCCAGGTAAGCATTTTGTTTATTTTGGCTTTAACATTATTTTATTTAGAATCCATATTCTATATTTTACAGAATATTCTACAGACTACATACAGTCTGACTACAGAACATTTTTGGGAAGATTGTTCATAGCATTTTATATACAAAATATTTAGTACTTATTTGCCTCTTATACTTGCACACTGGTGTTTTGACAACTGCTCCAGAATCTTATATGAACTTTATCTGACTTCATTCTTCAACCCTGCTTCCTGTAGGTTTTCATTACATAATATTTAAATATACATTATTTTCTCTAATCCCCCAAATAATATCAGAAGATTTTTATAATTGATCCATCATACCAAACAATCACCAGCAGTTTTGTGACAGGTGTCAGTATCTGTCCCTAGTGATTCATAATGAAAAAATTGCCAGATATTTCTTTGAAACTGATGGATGATTCATGTTGTTATATTTAGGTCACATTATTCTGGAATGTTTAAATTAGACTAAAAGCCACCTCTGAATATACATGTGCAAACATAGAGTACATTTTTAGTTTCCCATCTGGAAATACATATAAAGTCCAGGACTGTTTGCAAGTCGCGAGAAATATTGTTGTATTTTTATTTTGGTATTTCAGCTCACACTCATACTAATATGAAAAGTTTAGTAATGGCATATCCTCAATACTGCCCTCAAATGCCAAGGTTACACATGAAGTCCAATGGGATCTAGCAAATGTTTAAACTTTTATTAAAGCCCAAAGCCCAAAATAGACTTTACTAGACCTGTACAAATTATTTTAAATTATGTAAATATTTTTAATATGTCTGGCTTCTGACAGAACACCACTATACACTGAAGTATGACATTCTCCTTACTGTGCCAACTTTCTGCATTTTTTTTTCCTTCCCAAAATACCTAGCATCATTACTGGATTTGACTAGAGTCTGCTTTATGTGCTGCTTGTGGTTCAGGAGAAATATATGTAAAGAGGATGGACTGTGTTCCCCGACTGTTAACAGAGGCTCTTTAGCATGAGGTTAAGCGTGAACTTTGTTTTGGCTGCCAACAAAGCAGCCAGGAGATACCCAGGATAAGGGTGGGGGAAGTCCTGATCTGCTTTCCATCTCATGGCCGTGTGCAGCTGCTCTGCAGGCTGGTGTTGGTGTGCAGTGTGACTATGTCAGAGAGAAAACTATTTATTTGGAGGTTTGTAACAGATACTGCTCTAACTTCATCTTCTAGGAATTTTATTAAATTAAAAAATCCTGCCAAAACATTAATATATGGATGTGTAGAATATCTGGTGTTTTGAGTACTGCATTTAAGCTAGAGGCAGTGGTAGGCGATAGTAAGAGCTAACAGGCTGAAAAGCCCTAGGTTTATTGGTCAGATGTTACATGTGTGCATGTTTGTGCACATATCCATTTTTCTTACCTGTGGTTACGGTGGGTCTTTTTTCCTCCTCCATTGCATGCAGTTTTACTGTGAAAGCATAATCTCATCTAGGCCTGTTTGGCTAACTTTGTCCATCTGTTTATTTGCGTATTACCTTATCTTCTGTTTAGAAACTGCTTTTCCTGAAATACTTTAGAATGACGAAGAAAAATAAATGCCTGAAAATCCACGTGTGTTATCCAAAGAACACTTGCTAATACTTAGGGTGACTACCATTTGCACAAAGAAAAAGCTGTTTTTTCGGCTACATGAATTTGCAGAGGCTTGTCAGTCTTCTAAATCATGTTAGTGGTGGATTAGTTTGATTGGAAACTTGATCCAAGCAATGTTTGAATTAGTTGCATACCGAGTTCCCAGAGGTGATCTAGAGTTTATGTGAAAAAAGGTATATAACCGCATCAGTACTGAGAATTAAAATAGGAATGAATTGCCCTTGGTGAAATTTGTGGTTACTGGGATTGTTCAAGGATACCAAAATCCTTCATTTAAGTAAGAAATAAGAAAATAAGGTAGCTTAATCTCATTTTAAAGATTTTAGAAAGTAAAACTTCCTTTTCTACTACACTTAAAATTCAAGATGTGTTTATGCTAGTCTTAGTAAAACTGGTATATGTGACTCATGATCCTAGTTTAACACTACCCACAAAAATCCAAATAACATAGCTATGACTTGTAATACCCATCCAGTATGTGCTTTCCTGCTATAGGAGTGAGGGAGGAAAGCCATCCCTAGGGCTCCTGGTCACCGCAGCCTGGGTGATGACCAGCTGGATCAAGTAGCCCTAAACTTCCTCCTGTCTTTGGTTTATTCCCTCCATAGTGAAATGATCATGAACATGCATTTCTCTGGAGCATGTAAGATCTCTCTGCAGGGACTTTTCAGGTCTGAAGCAAAAGTGAAGCTCTCTTGAGTTGCAGGTGTGAAGGAGAAGATAAGTGACCCGGATTAAGTCCTGGATGTCTTTAAACAGATTCTAAACTCTGTTTAAAAAAAATCTGCTGAGCCTCCTGCCAGTTACAGGACAGGAGAACTCATGATGTGCGTGCAGCTGGGAAACGGCATTTGCGTGAAGCCGTGAGGTGCCTCCTGTCACTCTCCATCCTTTGTTTCTCAGTGGGATGTTGCCATCACCAGTGGTGGACCATATCCACACTGATGGTGACAGCACTGTGCCAGGAGCCTCCCTCAGAGGCCAAGGAGAAAAGGAAGGAGAGGAGCCCAACAGGCTCTATCCAGGCTCCAGGTGCTTCCAGTGCTGATACTGGGCCACCATACCCAGTGAGAAGAGACAGACCACAGTCCTGGCGCTCCCGAGGTGAAGGAGCATATGTGTCATCTCTGCAGGGAGTAAAGCAGGACCCCTTTTCCCAGAGTGTTTGTAAAAGACTCTGAGACCCCAGTTCTCACCAGCAGACATCTCCTGACCCTTCCCAAGCCTCGGTGTAGGGTAGGCAGGGGCTGGTGTGGGGCTTTGCTTCGCAGGACAGCCAGCAGTGCATCAGCGTCTCTGTGGCTGCTCCTCTTCTTTGGTGGAGAAAGCCACCCGGGACACACCACCAAGGCCCTCCTCTAGTTTTACACACCCAGCAGGTAATGTTAGCATGGTATCAGTGAACATTCTACCTGTCCACTCAAATCTCCGTGTAGCATTTGATGTATCTCCCATAATGAATTATGTACTTTGAGGAGCAATAACAATAGCTGAGATTCTTGAGACAAGAAGAGTCACGTTACCAGAAGTACCAAAAAGGCTGATTAAAATTAAATCGTAGCAGACAACAGTTGTGTTACAAAGGAAGGCTCAATTACAGCCAAATCACTTTCTTTGCTAACCTCTGACTTATTTATTTCTCCTGCATGCTGCAGTCTGCATACTCTTTCTGATTGTAATGAGCATTAATTGATTAGCTGGATCTATGAAGAGCTTGAGCACTCGTAAGTACTATCCCAGTGGGTACACAACTAAATAGTTTATGAGGTAATTAGTATTTTAATGCCTTTTCTAATGAGCCTTTTCAGTAATGAAATCTCATGAGAACATTATTGGTTCATATATATTTCTTCAGACAAAACAAAAGGTAAGCTAATGCTATTAAGAGATTTTAAAGCTAGTTTATAAAATGGTTTTCAGTAACTTATTTTTGAATGCTTGCCTTGGTTCATTTTGCTTTATTAAAAAAGAAAAGCCGTCTTAGTTTTTCCCACTGCTCTGCCTCTTGTACTCCTCTCTTTTGACAGAATTCTTACACTATACTGCAATTTCAAATAATTGGGATAATTTCTGAGGCTGCTACCCGATCTCCTAAGCTCAGCTGTAAGTAAATAATACCATACTGTCTGAGTGTGTTGTTTCAGATGTGTTCTCATCCTGGAAAAAAAAACAACTCTGTGCCTGGCTGCACAGTGCCTTGGATTTATGACTCTGTCAAGTCTGAGAGAACGACCAACCTCTACAAAGATTTTCAATGTCAAGATGAGCTCTATTCTGGAGGCTTGAAAGCAGCACAAAACTTGCAACCGTACAGGCAGTCTTCAGCTTTGTTGCTTATACTCCATTTTACCTATGTTTAATCCATAGTGGAAAGGACAAGGCCTTTGCCTTGAATTTTAATTTTTTGGTACCTAAAAGAAGATAGCTGAAGATGGCTTTTCTGGGAAGAGTTTTTTGCAGTGTGTGAATGGCTCATTTTATCATTGGCCACAGAGATTTTTGTTCTCTGTAGATCACAAAGTCTCAGTAGCTTTTATGTTCTCATCTCGTAGAGCTCACTTCTTGTAGCTGGGAACTGCACTCTTACTCTGACTGGGACTTCAACTGCAGTTTAACAGCAGATAGAAATGTGGGGAAACAGCCTGAGCCAAACAGTGAAGCATCTGTGTTTTGGAAACCTGTTTCATAAATTACTTTTATGCCAATGAAGCATCTGTGTTTTGGAAACCTGTTTCATAAATTAGTTTTACATAATCTAGGTGATGTATGCCTTGAAATGCTTTAGAAACTTCATTTAAAGTTAGGAGTGTACAAATCCTATTTAATACTAGAAGCTGTAGGAGTAAAACTGTAAGAAATTCCCCTATACAGATCTCATTATGTAATGTAAGATGTAATGAGTCTAATTCATCCTTAGGGTGTCTTTAATGGTGTCAGCACAGTTTTTGCAAAGGATGGATTTGGCCTAGGGACATCACCACCATAAAACCTGTCTTCCACTGGCATTTCTCTCTCTGTCTCCAAAGCTTTACTGAGACGTGTCACTGTGATGTATTAGTAGCCTAGTACTTTTTGATGACTCTAAGTTATTAGTAATGTGGATCTTGTTTTCTTCAAATGAATATGAAAAGCTCCATTTTCACTTAGGGCAACCCTAAAAGCCCCCTGCAGAACAAAGAGAAATGGTGTCCTTCGGCTTCATGTGTGTGACCTTACTTGCAGTACCATGCATTAGCAACGTTTATGAGATGAAGAACGCCCAACACTGACCACTTCTTTCCACATTGCCTGCCATCTCCACACCCTTCTGCAACTCAAGGCCCAACAGCACAGCCGAGGTTGACGCCTCCTGTGTCATCTCCTAACAGCGCCTGCAAAGTGTCAGGCTCTCAGTGCTCACCCGTGGTGTGGTGAAGCCCTATTGTCAAGGCACAGCCCAGCACATTTTTAGGATGGAAGCTGAACAGCCTAATCTGTTCCCTCGGCTAAGATGAGCTTCTTGCGTCCATGTTAATGGTTTGTTCGAAATGCAGAGTAAATCAGACTTGCCTGCCTTGCCTTCTGGGGTGAGCCAGCCCCGTGGTTGCTCTGGGACCCTCTGCACGGTCTGCAACTCGACAGGCTGTGACCACACAAGTGCCCGGAGAAGCAAGTTCAAGAGAGAAGGTGCACATCAGGTTACCAGTCCAAGAGCAGAGGAAAAGTATCCTCAGAGAAATATTTTGGTTTCCATTCTGGAAACTTCACAGAGGGTGTTTCTGCTCTATATTCAGAAGCTTCCTTAGGGGACAAATGATCCCTCATCTGTCTGAGGGTAGGAGCTCCTAACTGCCTGTCTTTCATGGCCTTTGGACTTTGCTGAACACTAATGGAGCACTGTAGGAATTAAATTGGGGTGGTGCGGAGACCAGTTGCCAGATGTTGCTTTTGATTTGGTAATATTTCTTTTAAACTTGAAACGGGCTACAGTTGTTTTCCTTACTTTTTCAGAGACTCTCTCTATTTGTTTGTGCTTCCTGAGTCATCACCTGTCTCTGCCAAGACTTTATTATATCTAACAAAAGGTATATTATTGGTGCACTGTGGCATGCACAAAGCCTTTCTATGAACTTCACTAGACATGTGTTCCTTCCAGATTCATTTTGCTTCCTGTCTCTGCTCCTGAGCAAGCCCCTGCTCCAGGCTCTGCTCTGACAGTGTGTAAATGCTCAGCAGGCTTTGACACCTCATCCGCTTGAAAGCACAGCTTTCTCAGCTTTTGATGCATTTAGATCAGTCCTCTTACCTTTCTATAATAACACGTATGTATACACATGTAGGCACTGAAGAAATGTCTCTGTTAGAAATACTTGGAAAGAGCAAAAGGCACTTAAAAGAGAAGTTTGCCACTCTCTTTCTCCTCCTTGTGTATACCATGAGATCATGATTAATGGCTTTGCTGATGTTTGGAGGGTAGAAATCACTTGTATGTTCAATTCAGGAAGACCTCTGAATCGGCAAGGCCAGGGGAACTGGCAGCTCTGGGGCTGGAAGGACCCGTGATGTCATCTCACGTGGCCACAGGGGATGCAGCTATTACTTCTTTAGGCATTGCTCTTGGATAGTGCTAAGGTGTGTGGGTTTTTTTGGCCTTGCAAACACATTATCTCTGCCCTGAGCAATGGAAAGATTCCCCACCCTCAGGGGAGGCTGTTTAGGATGGAGTGAGTCTTAATGTGCAGGGACAAGGGGCTGTTGGTGTGCATGCAGGACAATCAGAGGACTCTAGACTTTGCAGATAAATTTCTAGTGATGCAAACTGAGTTCAAGGGAATGGGAACCTCTAAATGAAGTGTACTTGAAACAAAGCTACTATGAGACGGAGAAATATTCACATAAGAGAAATAGGATATCTTGACACTTTTTCATGGCTTTCCTGGGATGTCTTGGGCTGTACAAACTCACTGCTATTGTGTTAGTGAAACCCTAGATTCCCTGAGGCCATAGTTGTTACTGAAATTTAACTACTTCTGCTTTGAAGAAAAAGGAGAAAAAGTAAATTTATTACTGTAGTGTAACTCCTGTCAATCCCACACATAAAGGAATTATGAAAAACACATAATTTAAGAAATTATGGACAAACTCATAATTTCTTGACAATTTCCTTCCAAATAACATGCATTTTGAGAATATATATTTTCTATATAGAAGGAAAAGAAGGAGGAGTGGAGTTGAATGCCTTCTTTTTTTTTCCGCCTTTTGTTTCAGTAAAAGAAGATGCTATTGAAGACATGTTGGGTAGTCTGTCTGGTGTCATTGAGGAGTTCTGCAAGAGACATGCTAGCTGTGTTTTGCTTTTAAGATAAATGAATACATTCAGAAGGCATGGATAGTGTAAGCGTCGTATTCTCAGGATATCTTATTTCCTTACAATCTACTAAACTTTAATTCAGAATAATTATGCATTGTATTTACAGTTCAATTTAGATAATGTTTACTAGTGTTTATATATTGTGCCTGGCTAATAGGTGGCAGATATAGAATGAAATTAAAATACAGAGAACCCAGACAATAAACATCCCAGTTCACAGTTAGACTGTGAGTCTTTGTGCTTCTTCATAGTGTGATTTCAGAATCTAATTTAGCAGATGCTCAAGTAGCTTGGGGATCCAAGCCTTAAATTGCTCTATTAAATTACTTTTTCCTATCAGCACGAGCTTAAGTGTCAAGGATAAATTTACAATAAGGAACAAATATTTAGGATGAAAAGGATGACATCAATTAAACCACCTCAAAAAGCCAGAAATAAACTGTTAGCTAACAATATAAAATGCAAACTGGAAATGTGGGAAAGTACAGTACATTATACAACAGGATTTCTTATTGTGAAGAAGATAGAGCAAAAGATATGCCTAAATGCCTAATTGTTTTCTGGGAATATGGTACTATTTTGCATGCAGGTGTTATTTACATTACTAAGTAGGTTCATTTCCTTTCTCACTCATCAGTCACATCTGAGTCAAAAAATTGTCCCAGTGCATTTGGGAGGACACGAAACAGCTACTGGCATAAAAATTAAACTAAGTAGGAGAAATATCCTAGTTTATGTGTAAATAAAGTAAAAATCGGGGATGTCTTACATTGTTACGTTTCTTTATGAATATCACTGTTTTATTTCATTAACAGTGTTATTCCTCAGCAAAGAAAAAAAGATTTCTGGATTTTTAAATGAAGCTGAAACCATGGGGTTTGCAGTATGAGGGCCACCCTGAGTACAATGTCTGCATTAATCTTTGCTCCTTGCACAGAAGGCTGGAGCTGCCTGCCAGAGCTAATGAATGGATTCTGACTCTGCCACGTTAGGCTATTACCAAATACAAAGGCTGGTCACAAATTATAGTTTGTCTGATGGCATCAGATATAAGCATTAGAAAAACATTTGTTCAACAGTAATAATTAGTCAGCAATAGAGGCAAGTTTTACAGATTGCTTTGGAGCGCTGAGGGAAATGCAGCTTTCTGTGGGAAAAGGCCTGTTGCCTGTCTAGTGATTCATAAAAAGCATAAAAAGGCACTTTGGTTGCATCTCTTCTAAAGGTGAGACCAAACCACAGCATTTCTGCAAAGCCCTAATAACCTCAGTCTTTACTGCGAACACTGTAGTATTTTAAGAGCACTGCTTTTCCCCAACTAAACAACAAAAAAATCTTATTGGAGAGTTGTTCCTGGCTTGGATTAGGGTCATGCTTGCACAGATACAGTGCTTCACTGAGTGGATTCTTTTTAGCTTAAACCTTAACAGTTAAATTAGAAGAAAACTCACAACTGGCTCAGAGGAGCTCAGCAAATCACCAGGCAGCCTGGGCTGCTGAGATGCTTTCGTTCTTTAGCAATGAACTCATACCTTGGGCTTTTGTGTTCTCGGGGAGAAGAAGCCGTAGTTCAGAGAGCTGCTAGAAACAGGATGGTTAAATGAAGCCCAACAGTAAGCAATTCGTGTTACTGAATCATGTCATTGAAACTTGGCACAGGTGCTAGGTCGGAGCTTGTGCTGTGGAATGGCTTTAAGTGCTTGTCATCCCACAGATACCGCTGCAAATGTTCTGTATTGTCTCTCCTTTCCTGCGCTGTCTGGGAGAGTGAGTACAAGAATAAGTCTATGTGTTTTCATTTGTTTGACTTTGAGTTTTCTGTGCTTTGGTTTCAGTAGCGTGGCTATCAGATGAATGAGGTTGAATCCGTGCCAGGAGAGATGCAAAACAGCCCATTACTTCATTGTGTGGTTGATTTGCTTGTTTGTTTTAAAAGTTTGCATGTCCTGGTGAATGCAAGGGGACGATAGCATCTAATAATTGTAGTGCTGGCAGGAGCGATGCACGTTTACCCACACAGCCTGCCAAGGTACCTCTAGTCTGGCTTGCAGCACCTTCTTTTTTTTCCCAATGGTTGTCCTGCTGCCGTAGCACAGACCCAGAGAGCAGCTTTAAAGTACTTACAACTGGCGTATGCAGGGAGACCACCAAATTAATTTTCCTTTTTCATGTGATTAATTTTTGACTGCTATGTTGCCATATCTTGTGCCAAGGTATTTAACAGGGAGCTCCTGCTGTGAGAGTCCTCATTTCCACTTGTCCGCTGATGCAACTAAAGGGAAATTATTCCCTTCCCAAGATGATCGTTCTGCGAAAGATTTTGAGAGGGATCTGCCAAGAGCAGAGAGTATGAATAGATTAACAAATGCTGGTTATCCCTGCATTGCAGAAAGATGGACTTGATCTCTGTATATTTGCAGGCTTGTGTCAACATTCCAGAGAAATCTAAGATTGTCCTAAAGAGCTGGTAATAATTTCAGTGCATATAGTTTGCTTCAGTTGTCATTCTAGAGTTCCGAGTATGAATTACAGGTGTCACGATGAGGGCTTCCTCCGGTGCCCATATCCTCTTGACGTGGACTCAGGCATGGTAAGGACTTCACTGTAACAGTGACTTCTGTCATTTAGAGCAACAGAGCATGGTTAGTCATTAAATAATCAATTTTTTTAAGCATGTCTTTACCAATGCTAATTAAAATATCTGTAATTTTTTAATTATTTCATTAGTTAAGATAAATCTCCAGATTATTTTCTGTTTACTGGGTTGCTAGGGGTACCTAATACATCAATATGTGTAGAAGTGTTCAATGACTCTGCCAGGTTTTTTGAAAGATAGTTTTACATGCTTCAGAAGTAGACTCCAATTGGCTAAGGAATTGGCCGAAGACTAAAAATGTGACATCATTCTTGGCAATTCATAGAGATATTTTTGTTAACAGACACTATATAAAAAGTGCACTATACTACTTCTAAGCAAAAATCTGTGTGTAAGAAAAATGAAGTATCTTCTAGTTAAGAATCATTTTTCAAAGAAATGCAATTTGTCTAGTCCTGTGTACG
Source organism: Ifrita kowaldi (assembly GCA_013398055.1). Taxonomy (NCBI): domain Eukaryota; kingdom Metazoa; phylum Chordata; class Aves; order Passeriformes; family Cinclosomatidae; genus Ifrita; species Ifrita kowaldi. The sequence goes on from VZRS01004684.1 coordinate 822,113, forward strand.
AGTCTGTTAATGCAATGTATTTGTTCTTCTATATCCTTTTTCTCTTTAAATACAATTAATGTGTATGACCTGAATACTTTAAAATCAATACCATTGTTTAGCAGATAAATGTAATTATTCACTATTAATTCTTCCATCAATTCCATGTTTGTGTAATAGACATACTGCAATTGTCTTCTTGAGTCCAATCACATATTTCAACTTCCAACAATTACGTTTTAACTTAATTCCAATGACTGATTAAAACCATGTGTATTCAGGTTTAGATAGATGTGCTTACTATGGGATTGTTAGACCTGCAGAAAATATGTTTTTAATAATCCATTAGTATTTAATTAGCATGCAATAACTGTCTTATTAAATCTAAATTAAAACCTTATTTGAAGCATGTAATTGAAAGTGCCACTGGGTAAAACCTAATCTGTCAGGGATAAATTTACATTGAATAACAATGCTAAAATTTTATTTTCTGCAGTTTTTAGGGTCTTCCAAACATTTGCTTAGTCATCACAGTGGAATCTTGCAACAACCAGTTTTCTGCAAGTGTAGCATTTAAAATGTGTTTTGGGTCAGAGTTGCCATCTTTTGAGAGTTCATCTTGGTTTGAAAGATGACTCTCTTGGTGGAAGATGAGGACTTCTTAAACCTTTACCAGATGCCAAAATGTGTGCAAATGTTTCCCACTAGCCAGTGAAGAAGGAGAGGTGGTTTGCAGCTCACACCACATGAAGTGTCCCTCAGCATACCCTGCAAATACGAAAGGGAAAGAGGGTTTTGTGACTCTACCTCTTCATAATAGAAAAGTTATTATCATGTGTTGCTGTGTATGAGGGGTCACACAACACAGTTGGTGAGAGCAAATTACAGAAAAACTAGACTATCGTGACACTTTTCACTGTTCTGGGATAAAGGGGATCCATAATCCATCCAGAAATGTGAATTCATAAATTCTACCGGTGGATTTGCTTCAGCAGGACAGCTGAAGGAGTCTGTGTAAACTATCAACCCAAATTGCTTGTAAAATTCTAAACATCACTGGTTTGAGATTAATAGCTACTAGAGTCCCTGTAAAGATGTGTGTAAGTAACTGGCTAACAAATTTATAGCAAAAATCTCCTCTTAGATCTGCTTTGCAGGGTCCAAGTTTGTTGTTTCCTTTTCTCGTGGTAACCCTGTCCCTCCTTGGCAGTAAGTGGGAAAACTGCAAATGCAGGAAAGGCAAGACAGAAGAGCAGTGATTTAGCAGGTGAATCACAGGAGATAATTTTCACAGGGTACTTTGTATTGGTGCTTACCCTTTGTCAGCCTCAGTCTTTACTGGATGCTAAGGGAAGACTCCATGGACATCAAGGTCCCATTTGGCAGCTAACCATTATCTTGTTGTATCATTATTATTATGTTGATCCGGGCAATGTCCTCATGAACCTGAGACAGTTCACCAGATTGGGATTTGGCAGTAAAGGATGGGGTAATTCCAGATGTTGATGGGACTGTCTAAGGATCCAAGACTGTGGTTAGGGAGGGAATAAAAGATTACTGAGGATGGAGAGCATGAAGAAGTAGCAAAATATTTTGCTGATTCCGTAGACAGTGTTGGCCAGCAACGCCTAGAGTGTTGACAGACCTCAGTTCCTGAGTTGTGGTGGACAGTTCTGTCCCTTCTCAAACTGCTCACAGGACAGAAATTCATCTCTCTTTTTTATTAACAAGCTGAGGAGGATGAAGACCAAAAAAAAAACCTCAAAGAAGGATGTAAACCAAGGAAACTTTCAAAGAAGAAGGAAGAAACTTGAGAACAATCTCATCTATAGGCAGAAACTTGGCCTTTGAAGGGAACAGGAATTTGCAAAGACATATACAGTACAGAGAGTCAGGTCAACAGAAAGGCATCAGGGCTCTTTTGAAGAGGGCCAAAGAAAATCATGTATCCAGTGATGGGAACAACCCCCAGAATTACCCAAGTCAAATTAAATGGTTCCTTTTACTTGTAATATGTTTATGCTCAGGCCACACATGAATAGCTGTCGTGGTGAATGCACTACATGTGTAAACCGTGATCTGTTTATTTGAACTTAGACTCCAAGTGTTACTGGACACCCATGCAAAGCTGGAGTGCTCTTATTCCAGAGCAGTGAAAAGTGTCACAATTTCTGTAAATAGCTCTATTTTGCTGCAGTTTACTCCCACTATCTGTGTTATATGGTTGCTTATTCACAGCAGCATGTGATAGAAACTCTTTTGTTATGAAGAGATACAGCCCATGAAAAGCTCATGAAAACCCATGGGCAGCAGAATTCAGTCAGACCACCTAAGCCCTGGAGTAGTAACCATACAAGTACATGAAACATGGTCAACACAAATGATTGTACCCCATGGAGTTGGTCAGAATCAACACTGAGATGTTGACATGGCAGGGAGGTAGCTAAGGCTGAGAACCACTGAGCAGAGAAAATAGGGTGCAAAACGATTTAATTGCTCATCTTCATTTGAAATTGGTGGAATGTCAGGACTGGCTATGGAAACTCTCTGGGGTTTATGTACATAGCCCAATTTGACGCACCTGTCTAAATCAGGAGCCAAAGTTCCCAATAGGGTTAATAGGTTAAGAGCTAATTACAGCCTAATGTGAGGTTCTCTGAATGGCTCTCTAGTGGCACCAGTGGACTGGGGGCAGCTGAGGTTCCCCAGCCAGGGGCACTGATTCAGGTGGTGTAAGTAAGCACTCAGACCCTGAGCTTCAGAAAGTTCAACAGTGGAGTAATACCAAATTAATTCTAAATTAATTCTATACTTTTCATGACTATCTGCATGGTTTAAAAACTGTGCAAGTCTCAGAGAGAAAGACATTAACCACTGAGTGAAATGGCACATATGTTGCTAGCATCTTGGGGTTAGGATTTCAGCAAGGGGTAAGTAGTATCTATAGAGCTGTGTTGACTTCAGAAACACCAGTTTACACCTGCTGAGAATCAGACTCAGGGCTGTTTTTTAAACTTTAGTCTTCTATCTACTCTTGGTGCATGTTTGCAATTTTTGCTATTTCCTTCTCTTGCTAATATTTTTAAGCAAAAGAAGCTGTTGTGCCATCACTTAGGACAAGGATATTAACATGGTTATTAGAGAAATTATTGCATGTGGTCCATTGTCTTGTTTTTCAGTGTTGGCCTGTAAAATCAGGATTACTAAAAAATACAAAAGTCTCTTGCAGATTGCAAAAAGTAGAAGCATTTGACTTTCATTTCTAATCAAACAGGCTAAATATTCATGTTTATGTGCCTAAATGAAACTTTTGTATGCAGTCTTCCACCCCATCTGCATGAATAGTGGCATTGTAACAGGGTGAGGTCACTGCAGAAGGGAAAGTGAGGTAAGAACACAGCTGAATCTACAGCCTCTCTGCTGCATGGTGCACCAGCTTGTGCTTAAAGGAATACAGTGCTTTTGCCCGAGCCAGAGTCGCTGCGGGCACTGCCTGCGGAGCTGAATGCCTCTCGCAGGGCTCGAGATGCATTCCTGGCTCTGCTGTATGGTCTGATGCACAGTGTAAGTTTCCTCTGCTTTTACAAACTGCTCTTCAGAGACCTCTTTACACATCTAATATAAGTGAAAATCCATATGGCTTATTTTAAAGCCTTCATTAAAAAAAAGAAATAAACAGTTATCAGGCCTCATTCTGCTTTGACTTATGTGGCGTAAATCCTGAGCAGCCCCTTTGTCATATTCACCGATGTTCAGGAATTATGCCAGCATCAGGGAGAGCAGTGTTTGGCCCATCAAGGGGCTTTTCCCCTCTCATTCTTTTCAAAAGATGTGACTCAACTTTATAAAGACTGATGGCTTCCTATTGGCATCACCTCTGTCCCTAGTGGGAATTCTCATTACAGAGAGAATGGCATAACCCAGTGTGTGCCTCTGAGAACTGGGCAGTGGAAGGGTGACATAGTAAAGCAGTGTTTGAAGGAGCGTGAGATTTGCTAAATCTGTGTGTCAGTCCATATTTTACCTATTCCTTGTATTAACTTAAAAGGCCATATAAACAGATTGCCATGGGTACACTGGCAAATCGCCGTTCCTCGCCCACCATCATAATTAGAATTCTGAGAGCTTGGAAAATCCTGCCTAGTGAGCAAGCCCTTCTCGCCCTTTTTCCACAAGGTTCTCCAAGCTCACAAACCTGGGCAGAGTTGGAGCAGCTGCTGCTTCAAATGAGACTGTCCATCCTAGTCTCACCACCTAGCACGGGAGCCAAAGGGGCTCTATTTTCATCCCACACTGCCTCTTGGTGCTTCGACTTCCCAGTGTAGTTCCATGAATTCCCAACAAATTTGTCTGCAATAAAAATACCCTCTTGATTGCCTTTGCCACATCATGCAGCAATGAACCCACTAGGCTTCCCAACCCAGGTTTACTGGAGCAGCCTGTTTCTATCTCCCCTATCATTCCCTTCCCTCAGTCAGCCGCTGATGACCTTGGGATCAGACCGATATGCTGTCAGATGCTTCAGAAGCAGGACACTCAGTACCATGTTCCTGCTGCAGCAGGCTCAGTTCTGGTCAAGCCAACTCCAGGGGTTATTAACCAATTCTGTCTCTTTTTCTACTTTTTTTTCCCCCCTCATATCATGGGCAGTGGGTTGAGCCACGAGTGTTGACAAGGTAAGATTGTAAACATTTTAGAAAGGTTTTTCAGCTCATTTGGTACCCTCATCTTTGCACAGCACAGGAAAAACTGGTAGGAGCTGGTGCGGCAGTCTGCAAAGCTTGGAGAGTCTTTTTTCTGTGAAAACTAGGCTTTTTTGGTTACCTGAGCCAAGACATTGTTGACCTTAGGTTGCCAAGCAGGACAGTTTGTGTGTGTGTGTGTGTCCTCTCCAAAGAAAAAGTAGCTCAGAGGCTCTTTCATCTTTGTTCCATGAATTCCCCAAACACCAAAATAATTTGTTTTTCCTGCCCCTACAACATCCAACTTACTCATGAGCGCTGGAGCTGAAAATGACATCTGTCCCTGGTCGGTCCTGGTCTAAAATCTTCTCTTCCTTCAGCCTCTCTGATCCATTTGGGATTGTGGCAGCACAACAAGAGAGAGGGAGAGAGAGAGGTACAAGCCTGGGTGATAGGGAAAGTGATGGTGGGATGTAAAATGGTGTAAAAGTAGGGGAATAAGTGAAGCAGAAACTTAAAAAAACGTAATTGTATGAAGACCCTGCAAAAGGAAAAGGGTGTCCAGAGAACTGCGGGCAAAAAACAAGTATCTGTGTAGCATTTCAAATAGCCACATTCAGTCTATGGAAGCTAGACATGCACCACAAGCTGCTTTTAATTAGGAAAGCACAGTAAATGTGACACAAAAGAGTAAATGCTTGTGCTTCTTTCCAGTTCTGTCCTTTGGTGTAACTTGCATCTGACTCTATTATAGCAAAGGAAACATTATGGAGCGGAAGCAAGAGAAACTTGCAGGGCTGCCGGAAGGAGCAGGCTGTCTGCTTCCCTTCCCTCTCCTTCCTCCTCCTCCTGCCTTTGGCCACCTGTTAGCATCCCCTCACCCTCCCCCCCCACAATCCTCACTCCTGCCAAAACCTCCCTTTATCTTAATGTGCATTTTAAAGCCTGGTCTTGTTATGCTTTAATTATATTTTCTGGTGGCTGCTGCTTTTTTCCCAAATGTCTGTGGCCTGTTTTTGTCAGGACAGGAAAGACTGAGAGTCAGAAAGTGGAGGGGGAGGAATTCGGGCTTGTGCAGCCCGAGCATAAAGGAGCCTTTTGCTTCCAGGTCAGTAGTTCAAACCCAGGCTACAGAAGTCAAGTTGGAAAGTGATAGCTGCTTTGGAGCCTGCGTGTAAAGCATCAGTTGGTGGTCTCATTTGGGTTCAGAGCAGACAGGTGTCCAAATCTCTTCTGGCCCTAATTGGCATCTTTGCTGGCAGTTTCAGAGGCAGGGCCAAAGACTCTGTGGGCACCGAGCCTGCGATACCCTCGCCTGGGTGGTCCTCCTAAGTCAGCATCCAAGCAAGCTGGCAAGGTAGCCAGGGGGGCTCAGACTGCTGTTGTCTGTGTTGTACCTCCTCTGTAAATAAACAGGGATATTCAGCTCTAAGCGCTGTTCCTGCAGCTTTGATTTCACTTTTAAGAAGGTAATTTTTCTTGTCTTTGCAATAATTTCTTTCTTTCTTTACCTTTGAATAATTACTCTTTGAGGAAACTAATGGATTAGAAATATAGAACTAAATTTACAGAGAGGCAGTTCAGGCAGGGACTGCATTTTGGGGTGGCTGATGGAGATGGATAAACTGAGCTACTGGAACAGCCTCAGTCTAGGACGTTTTAAATTATTCTTGTCTACCAAAGTATCCCAGCCATGATACCTTCCTGTTCTTGGTGTAATCACCCATGTGCAAGTCCAGGATCAGTGATGTGATGTGGAGCAGAATTATGTCTTTACTATGGTCCATGATGATCCTACGCCATCTATCTATGTCTGCTTATAAATAGTAGCTTCCAAAAAGTTTAGGCTCTGTAGGGTTTTTACATGCATTTCTGAAAGCCTCAGGGGATCTTACTTTAAATACGTGCACTTGTATCCTTCAGCTTCCCCCTTTTTATTTTCTTTGCATTTATGCAGACCTCTCAAGTCCTGGAAATCAGGTGCATGACACACTAATGATGGGGTGGTAGAGGCTATTAGGCTGTTCTTGATGATGATGATGTCTTTTAGTGCTGCCTGACTGTTGCATAACCTTCCTGTCCCTCTCTTGCTCCAACACCCTGCATGGTCAGGTAGCTGCTGCAGGTAAGATTTCAGACTGGTGGTGTCCAGATGAAATTCCCTGAGACCCTGGTGGCCCCAAACAATGGAGCAGGAAATGAAGCTGAAAGTTTTGAGTCCCTTGGGAACTAGCAAGTCTGTGTGCTCACTGAGCACAGCAGGGTCAGTTCCCCTGGCCCTGATGTACAGGTCTCTTAGTGCATGTCCAGGCAGTCAGGATAAACAAAATAATCCCTGTGGCCTCCTCCTGGTCCTCCGCTCATCTCAGGGGTGCTTGGGGAACTCTCACCTTGTTCTGCCCATGAGCCCTACAGTTTTGTCTGCCACAGCTTCCAGGGTCCTGCTAGGGACAGGGTTGAGCAGCCTGTGGGAAGAGCCATGTCGGAGTGTTACAGAAATGGGGAGCAGTAGGAAACATCGCACACGATACACTCAGCTTTGTCTGCTGTTGCAAATCATATTCCCAAAGCAAATGTAAATTGTCACTGTTTGATTGACTTCAGCATTCTTTCATCCACACACTCAGGTGTGGTTCTGCCCCATAATCTTTAAAACAGTAAAAATAAATTCAAAAAATGTTCCCCACCTTTGCTCTGCTTTTGTGAAGTTCTTAAGACAAATTCTGCCTGGGCCTCACCGAGTATGGCTGCTATTTGTAGACTGTTTAACTCTTGCAGTGGTGCTGTCATTGCAGGATGCTGTAAAATTTGCTTTTCGTCTTAGTCCAGGCTATTGTTGCTAATTGTACATTTTCATCTACAAGTGCCAAGCTCCTGCTTTAAAAAAGAAAAACCCACCCAACCATATGCTAAATTCCTAGCTGTGTAGTAAAGATTGATTACATGTGTTTATGTGTAATTTAAAAATTGTTCATTCAGGAAGTGTATGGTCTTTTAAAGGCAAGTTTAAAATCTTCAATTTTACCTAAGTTTATTTATATTAGAGAAACGGGCCTGGAGTACTAAGCAAACCCCCATGATATATAGGGTTCAGCCTGAGAATTCTCTGAACTGTTTTATATATTTTTATTCTATCAATTGCTCTTTCATGGCTGCTAATTAGTTTTGTTAGTTGACTTACAGAAAAGCACATATAAATAAGGAGTATGTAATTCCATAGCACTAACAGTATTAATAAAAAGCACAAAGTCTGGAGGCAATTGTAAAAGCACTACTTCAACCAAAAAATAATTCTCATTTGAACTAGCAAGATTAATTGCATAGATTTTCCTTGTCACAGCACATTGAAATTGAAATAGTGGGGATGTTCTAAAGCTTTCAGTGTATGATTCTAGTATATGTTAGAAAAAAAGGTATATACACATTGTGTACACATGCATAAAATAAAGCTATAAATAAACGAGAAAGACTGAACTTCAGTTCTACTTTTAGCTGATTGTTTTAACTTGAAACGGTATTTGGTTTAATTGTAGAGGAAAGTAAATGTGACTGTAAGTTGGCATTGGTTGCTCCTGTGTCAGGCAGAGGGGTATTTGGATCCCACAGCTTTTGCACTACGTGCCTAATTGATTTACACGCTGGATGCATTCATGCGGGCTGCGGCTATTTTGCCTGGAGGGATGAAGAGCAATCACCCTGTTTGTTTCTCCTGCATACTATCTGTAGTATTTGCTTACTGAATCTATCGACTCTGTAAATGTCCCGCTGTTTGCTGTTTCCGAATGCGGGCTGACGGAGTGCTGGCTGGCTGGGGCATACAGGGGGTGCTAGCGGGTGCCATCGCTCCCGTGTGCAGCACCGGAGTGCGAATTGTTCTCTGCAGCACCGCCCATCCTCACAGCGTTCCTGACGTGCCCAGGTTCCCCCAGGCCTGCGGTGTGCCCTGGGTGTTTATTATGTGGAAAAAAGGGAAATCCTGCCAATCCACATCACTAATGCAAGTTTGTCAAATGACATCAGCAGCAGAGGAGAATTTAGTTTCTAACCACATGCAAATAGGTCCCAGACTGCTGGTTATGCCATGATGCCAGCTCTGATTTCTCATCCATTATTTGAAGGGCTTCAATGCGTAAATGCCAGATACGTTCCTTCTCCTTTTCCTCTCTTCCCATGCAGAACTTCTGGGTTTGTTTTGACTCTATTTGTGGAAAAATGTGTTTTGAACAACAAACATACTTCCTCAGGAGAAGTTTATTTCAAGGATGATTTCCTACTCAAGCCTTCCTTGTCTTTGTTATCATTTTGCATTATGGTGAGCTGTTCATTACTAGAAAAATTCAGATATTTTCCCAAGGGATTCAACTAAGTGTTGGTAACAGTTCCAATGTTCTTTGTCATGAATTGGCATTAACTTTGTTAATAAAAGCTACTGTATGATTTTGGCCACGTGAAGCATGTCAGCCTGCCTGCAGGTATGCCAAGACACAGCAGCAAATCAGGTCATGTCATGCAGGTTAACATCAGGTTAGATTTTACAGCATGTAGGACTGCTTGAAATGGCATGGGCCTCCAGACTGTGTAATTTGGGATACTGGGACATGGAACTTGTCACTGCTGGGTCTAAGGGTTGAAGCCAGCTGAGCTATGAAAAGCGTGTCTCTTGTCACCAGGCATCAGCTGTCTTGTTCAGCCTGGATGGAACTCCTCCTGTAAGCAGTAATCACTTCCTGGGGGCAGTCAGCCCTGAGACACAGGATGGTTTGTCCTCTCCAGAAATAATCTAGATATGTGTTCTAGACTACTGAGCCCTTGTTGAACTCTCCCTAAGAGGCAGTTCACTGCCATTTGAGAACCAGTTCCTTTTTCTCTGGTATCTTTCCCGGAGACAGAAGGAGGGCATTGGCACCTTCGGGGCATGGGCTACATCCCTCTGCCTGCCACTCCGTAGACCTCTGCCCTAAGAGGACACTGGATTCGTTGCTCTTTCAGTGAAGAAACATGAAGGACTTGGGAGTACTTCATGACTTTTGGCTTTAGCCTGGATCAGTTATACTCAGAAGACAGCTCAAAAAAGGTGTGAAGCAGGGAAACCTATGCAGATGTCACAAGCAGTTGAATTTGGTTTTCAACCAGAGGTCTTTGGGTCACTTAACTTCACGCAGTTCTGCACACATCAGTTCAAACTGTTCCCTTATAAGGCATTCTGTAAATAGTATTTCCAACACAAGGGAGCCTAAGTCTATTTGCAAAGCCACTGAATAAATACACAATACCAGAATAGAAATCAAATTACAGGGTCTGATGTCTTTTTAACGATGCTTAGCTCAAGTAATGGGGGTAGTACAGGCAAGTGAGAGAGCCCCCCACAATCACAGATGTAATTAATTAATGTCTACATTGCCAAAAAAAGGAAAGTATTTTGACAACAGTTATTTGGAGCAATTATGACTTGTTGTTTCTTACAGCCCCAAAAGGCAAAAGCAGGAATGCAACTACAACATTGCCCTTTTTTCCCTACTTTTTCTTTTCGATCAAGTCTTAGAGCTCACATATTGAGTAACTGGGAGAGATGCCAAAAACATTCCCTTTACAAGTGATTTTAAACTATGCATGAGGTGTGTTTTTTCCTTTTGTTTCATGGAAACATCTCTGGTTTTGGCAAAAGTTTTAAGTTAGGAAAGTTGGTCTGTGATTCTGCATTGCCAAGGTTTCAAGACCAGGCCTAGATGGTCCATAAAACTATTTCCTCTTAAGCAAGAGTTCCACCTTATTAAAAACAGAAACCGTGGCCATCCCATGCCTTTCCCTGATCGCCAACTCTCCCTTCTGGGGATGCACAGATGGTGGGAGGTTCAGCAGCCCTGCATCTGCCCCTTCCTTTTGCTGGAGCTCCGGGATCTCTATGAGGTTAGTGCTGAGCACTGGTTTGAGGGCAGCAGTGGGGTGGTGCAGATGTAGAGTGGGGCGTTCCTGCCCTTGGGACCCTGCTGGTGTTTTTGGGGATACTTAGGGAGGTCTTGAAGCAGTGGGCGTCTCCTGTATCTGCTGTCATGCGGTCATGATGGGGACTGTGCCAAGAGCCGCGTGCTTTCGGGGAGGGAGCTGCTAAAAGAGCTGACGGGGGACAAATCCGTCATGGCCCTTCCCTTCAAATCTGCTCAGGCAGGAGCATTCATACCTCAGGCCTCCCCTAGGGGAGGAGATTCAAGGGAGAAACAGACAAGGGAGGCGAAAGTCAGCAAGTAATGGGGCGTCAACCGAGCGGGACTCGGCCTCTGGCTCCAGTTTGCAGGTCTCTGAAATCATATTCTGAGAACTGACTGCAAGCCCTGGCTGGACCATCGCTTGCTCCTCAGCGCCTGACAGACAGACGGTAGTGCCCTGACTCACAACCAGCTCACAGAGCTCACAGGCATCCAGCACCCGCCTCGCTGCCCCCACACAGCTCGATGGAGGTGAGGGTTTATGACATGGTAAAGCTGCTTGGGTTGAGCCACCCCTCATCAGGGCACTCAGTGCTGTATGACCCAAGTCTCTGCTGGGGGCTGGATCTCTGCTCTTCTCAATCCCAAATTCCTTATCTGTTTACATACTCACTCATCTTTCTTTTCCCCGAACATTTTTGCAAATTTATAAGTAATTACCAGAGCTGAATAGACCTCTGCAGATTATTACTTTAACTAATTCAATGTAAACGATATGCACGAGTAAATGAAAAGGGCTTAGCATATACAAGAGCCAGAATGGTAGATGAGGCATTTGGATGTTTGTTTCACAAACTGCTTATGGTAGAGATACAGGTAGAGGCTAATCGAGGAGAATGCAGTTAACCCAGGAAGAGAATTCAATTTAAGAATTACTCTTGTGTCTGTTTCAGAGTTACCTGGGGGAGCTTGTTGGGTGCTTTAATTGAAAGCAATCTTCTCACGGGTATTTATCCTGATCTTGACAGATTGACCCAGTAGCACATGGGATATGGGTCGAGGCTGCTGAGTGCATTGGTGTCTTATATTTGAACTTCTCAGGGATATGGTAGTCAATTACACCCCCGCTAGCATAGGAAGAGACAAAATTTGGTCTCACCCTGGTTTTGCGTGCTTGCAGCCTTGCTGCAATTCTTCTGGGTTTGTTCTACCCTGCATAAAATTCAGATCATATTTGTGATATGGACTGAGGTGAAAATATCACTGCTTGCTTTATTTTGAGGAGGAGGAGAGAGGCTGATGCATATCGGACTTGGTATGGACTGAAACCCAGTGATGTTCTTCCTCTCTAATTTATATGAAAGAAATAAAAAAAAAAGCCAGTTATCTTTTTTTTTTCTTTAAGTGACGTTTCCCTTATCTTTTAATTTGTCAACTGCTGGACAAATGTTGATATTTACAAGAGTATACAAAATGAATCAGACTAGACAATTATGCAGGAGGATTTTACGGATCTGTGTGCTAGTGAATGCAGGCAAGTTACAGCTGACCAAAGTAGTTGCCAGGTCCTCCTCCTTAGACCCCTCACTGCTGTGACATGCATTCTAAATTGCTGCTTTTCAAGTGCTGATGTCCCAAGCATGATGGGATAAAAGAAACGTTAGAAAATCAGTGGGATTTGTCACTGTCTGGAAGTGCTTGTCCCTTGCATAGGCTATAAAGGATGTTTAGGTGACAAGGCTGAACAGATTTTCTTGTTGTGGAAGTAAAGTAAGATAAATACTTTTTTAAATGGATTTACTGCTGGATAAATGAGCCAAACTGGTAAATTTTACATCTGTGCAACCTAACTGGTAATACTGAAGATGTCTGCGCTGGAGTCTATTTTACATTGCACATTCATTTCCATTGAAGTTCCAGGTATTTCATCTGTCTGTGAGTTCAGGGAGAGAGAGAGAGGATGCTGTACGTTCATATAAAAAGTTGTTATACCAGTTTTTTGTTTGCCTATATATGCATGTGAATGCAGGCAAGTATACATCCTTAAGAGTCACTGTCACTGTTGAAAGTCTTAGCAGCACTTCTGTTATTACATCTCAGCACCTAAGAAGGGCCATGTAAAAAAACAAAGGCAAATACATTTTTAAAGTAATACGTTTCACGTGTTATTTCATGTCATCCATTCCCATGAAGATTGGAAGCAAAATTGAAGCTGATGTCAGTGGGAACAAAGTTAAGTTTATTATGTGGAGTTCAGACTCAGATTTCACTTCCTGTTACTATGAAAAGGAGTTTGAAGTAGTAGATTATAAAGTCTTTACCTACCATATTACCTGCCATTTTCTCTGATACTTTTGTCGTTCATACGAAAAAAAATCTTTCATACTTTACCTTAGAGTAATTGGAGACTGGAGATCTATAATGCTCCTGCTATTTTCACATTTCAGTTGTCACCTAGGAATTTATATCTATACTTAGGATAACGAGATTTAGTAGGGTCATTTACGCTCTGTGAGCATTCTATAAATCACCATTACCCACTTGTGTATCATGTGGCTTTTACCTTTTCTATCAAAGATAAATATTTTATACAGTCAGTTACTGTTCATATTCTCTTTATAAAATTCAGCATATACTATTCATTTAGACCCTGACAGCAACAGGAGATAATGTGAGGACCAGTATTAGTCACTGGAGTGCTGTTTGGGTTTGTTAAATCAAAAAAGAACTGAAAGCATAGGTTGCCTTTCAGTGCTCTATTTATTGTTTTCAGATGTTAAAAAGGCTCTTCCTGTACTACAAGCAATGGCTGTAATCACTTGCTATCACTAGAGACAGTTAAAGCAACTGTGCTGTCAAATTACATTTTAAAAATCAAAACAACATATTAAACTGCAGTTTATATGATCATTCCCCAAATATCTGTGATAAATATCCATTGTAACACACTTCATTATGTTATTCCTTTAAATTTCCTCTTTCTTCCTTTAAACATAAATAATGAATATCTCTCTTTTCCTACCTAAATGAATTCAGAAAGTCCTTTTGAGGCTCTTTACCATATCTTCTATAGCTCTGATCTTAGTAAAGCAAGTGAGTAAACACACCAATTTCATTTTACATTTTTGTCTTTCTTGGCCTGGGCTCTGATTTCTAGCTGAGCTGTACTTTACTACCGTTTTCCCAGACATTGTGGCACTAAGAAGTGCTAATTTTTACTGGGGCAATGTAGACTCACACAGGCAAACACATTTGCTAGCAGAGGCGGTGAGAAAGCACTGCCTCTCCAGTCCTGCAGTCTTCCCTTTGATTTGAGCAAACTTTATCATTTCCTCCATGTTCCCAACTCTAGACAAAAGAATGGACTTAGGAGAACCAGACTGCACCAGGGGCAGTGGCGGCAGCACAACTCACCAGAGCAACTGACCACAGCAGCTAGGTCTGACCTTGTGTCCTGGACCTGTTCAACACCCCTGCATTCCCCTCACCCACCCCCAGACTCCACAAAACCCAGCTTGGGCTGAGGAAGGAGCGGCAGCCTTCACTCTACATGTTTAGTCATTTGCTGGTGATCAGTGCTGGTTTGAGCCAGCTCTTACTTTGCCATCTAGTTTGCAAAGAAATAGAGAGAATCGGGAGAAAAGGCATGCACTGACAGACATTCCAGGCATCCAAAACTCCTGATTGCATTGCATTTTGACAATAGTTCTATTAAATGTGAATCATTCTGTGTATTATTCTTATTACTCATTCACCTCATATAACAGGCTTGATCCAAGCACTGCTGAAGTCTTTCCACTGCCTTTACTGGGAGTGGGATCAGGTCCTCAATGCCACGTTAGCTGGGTGCTTTCATGTCCAAAAGTAAAGCTTCTGTTTCACACAGCCTGCAACAAGAATACAGAAAACAAATCCTTAATATTAGCTGAGTGCTTTTTGCCTCCTTTAGCTTTGCTCTTTTGACCAATGCAGTAGATTGGTATAACTGATAACAAAGAAATGTATCCACATAATGATCCAATTGTTTAAGTACAAGTTGTGGCAGGGGGAGTTTAGATTAGATATTACAAAAATTTCATCACGGAAAGGATTGTAAAGTGTTGGAACAGACTGGTGGAGTCACCATCCCTGGAAGCGTTCAAAAGACGTGGATGTGGCCCTTGAGGACATGGTTTAATGGTGAACACGGTGGTGCTGCTATGCTGATGGTTGGACTTAATGATGTTAAAGGTCTTGTACAACTTTGAGGCTTCTAGGATTCAATTATAAAGTACAGAAATTACTCCAATGGCATTCAGAAAGGAAATGGGTACTTTGGGTCTTTACCATGTCCTGCTTGCTTTGAACTCCGTAGTCAAAAGTCAAAAAAGGCTCTGGGTGAACTCTCTCTGACTTTGAAACTGGCATACTGGAATAAGTCTACTGAACTTACCTATTTGGAAATACTCACAAATAGTTGTTAGGTTGAAATGGTGCAAGTCTTTACACAATAAAATTATCATGCTCGGGAATTAAGCTGTATAAACGAAAATTGATGTACGCTTTAGCAATATCTCCCTGAGACATCTCTGCATGTAATATCTTTCCCTGGATATGTCTCTTTCTTTTTACGAAATTGGGCCAATGAATTGTGCCCATTAAATGCTAAATTTACTAGCTGGTGTTTGTTGAATCTGGCCTTTATTAAATGTCCAGACGAGCTTGTTGTAGTTTATTTTGTAGGACGTCTGGTTAGAACATTAAATACAACACGGAAAAATAAACTTAAAAGTAAAATGGTTCAACCCCTGCCCTACTGGGAGTTTTTTTTCCTTGATTGGATAGAAGCAGAAACAGGTCACTGTTTCCAAGTGAATTATCCCAAATTGGATCAAATAATTTTTGCAAGGATAAATCTTACCAAGAAATGCTAATTTTTTAAAAGTTCTTTCCTTTGTGGTTCTGGTTCATGTAATTAGATTAGTTTCTACTAAAATGGGAAGATTTTGCTAGAACCGACAACATTTGCCAGTAAAAGATTTTTTAAATAACCTTGCAGCATCATTCAGTAAAAGTTCTGTTTCTATTCATTTTTTGCTCATTATGATTGAAGTTTTTTTTCTAACTGACATTCTAGCTGTAATTCTTTTTAAAAGATAAATGAAAACTGTAGCCTCTAAAAAATGATATTGCATATGAGAGTGTGCCAGCCCATGACAGGCTGTGCATCTGCCACTGAAATAAAAAAAAAAAAAGCTGTTTCTTTAAATTTTTTTTGCTTTTTCTCATGGTCTGATGTCCTCAGCAAATTTTTAACTTATCATCAGAGTAAGAAGTGTTAGCAATGAACTTCCTTATTTCTTAAGCAGTCTAGCAGAAATTTCCACATTAATTTTAATTACTCAAAGATTTTTAACAATCTGAGATCTGTAAAAATCAGTATTTTCCCCTGTTGCTATGCACCAACAGCGACAATATAATTCCCAAATATAGCATTTCTCTGTATTAGAGTGAAGGGGAATGGATTGTCTAAGGCATATTAAATAGGAAGTTTATTGACAGTAGGTCTGTAACCCCTGTAGTCAAATTTTTTGAGAATTCCTCAGGAATGTGTAGTTACTATAAATATAATAGGCACTGGTACACTCAGCAAGCCGTGATGTTTTCAATAATGAGGCTTTGGTACCTTGAGTGTCAAGATTTGCAATATCCCAAGACAAAAGCTGTCAGAGCAGTTGCAGGGAAGGGTTGCCTGCTCTGTCACCCTCTTTCCTTCCCAGTTTGGATTCTGATCCTTGGGACATGTTTTATTTTGGTTGGTTTGAAGTGGTAGGTTTTGTTAATTTACTGCTTCATCCAGTCCTGATTAAACATCATCTGTCAGGCCACCATCCTGCCAGGCTGTTCACGTCTTCCCCTTCCTAATCTTCCTGATATTTTTAGTGCTTTGCTTACCGTTGGAAATACTTTCACATCATGTTGAGCAAATTGGGTGAAACGTAGCTGTTCCATGGTTTTGATCAGGAAAACCCCCCAAAATTAAAGACTCCTTTCTATCCAAAAGTGGGGTCCTGAATCATGCTTTGCTGAAAATGAAATGTTTCCCACTTTGATGGAAATGAAAATCGGTGCAGTGGTAACAGTGCCGGGCTTTTCCATATGTCCCCTCTGCACCGCCAGGACCAAAGTAGCATCCTTAGTTGGTCACCATGTGGCTCTCTTGGTAAAGCTCAGATTTGTTCGTGCCGCAGCTCAGAAGTTGCTGGAGAAGGTAGGATGGATATGCAAATGTATAGTAATGTAATTATTATGTATCAGTATTGTCATAGTGCCTGAAGAGCCCAATATATTGTTCGGAGAATCTGTGGGCGGATGCTGAAGTAATAGGAAATTACAGTGACTGTGGGTGGTAGAACAGAAACCCAGAGGTAAAAATACCATAAAATGGGAGATATTAATACTGAAAGTATGAACCAGGAACACAAACCTTTCCTAAAGCAACCCCTGAATGTTTCTGTAAAGCAGTGTTCCTTCACATCTTTAAAACTGGGAGGGCATCTCGCTCTTACGAACAAACTCCACAGATAATGTTACACCCACTGTTGTTTAGACATCGGGCAGGAAAGGCAGGGGGGGCACTGGTGTGACAGATGAGCTACGCAGCACTTATTGTAAACTGAGTATTACTTTCTGAAATCCTAATTTTGCTGCTCTAATTACAACCATGTTAATTAGACACTAACACAAATAGGGCACTGACTCCCAGCTAGAACCCTGCCTTTAGACAGTGACCTCCCAGCTGCACAGCAACATGTGCATGAGTTTTCGCACGTTTCACGGACCACCTTCTGATGTCTTGTAGACAGCACTGCTCCAGGACATACTGGGTTTTACCCTACAGGCATTTGGCATTTACTTTTTATGCTTAGGTAAAATGCAGTCTTCATTGCTCACTGGTGGTGGGATGTTGCACTTTACGTGGGTCCAAATGACTACATGCGATGCAAAGAGATTTAGATGTGTCGTATTTCATGTCAAAGCGTTCAGTAAGCTTGAGTGACTTTTTATACTAAAACAGAGCTTGAATGACTTTTTATACTAAAACGCTTTGAGATACAAAATTGTAGCTTCTCAGAAAGAGAATCAAATCCTCTCAATAACTTCAAACAAAAAAGAGGAATGCATGTTTTAGATTTGCAGTTATAATTTTAAGGAGGTAGAATATGAACCAGATTAGATTTTCACATGGATATCTCCTTTCATGTGACCGTTCTAGGTAAGTTCTTACGGCTCTTCAGTTACTATAAGTGACCCAGGCTTCTGTTTGAAAGAAGAAAGGAAAAAGTGCTTTCCACCAGTGAATTTCTGCCACCCCTCAGCTACCACGCAATGCTGGGTGACTGTTTTTTGCTAAAAGAGAAAGCAGCGTGCCAGCTGGATGTCTTCCTGCGGTAGCTAGGTTTTCCTTGGAGGTTTCCCATCTCTATACTAACTGGGCTTGACTATGCTTGGCTTATTAGCTTTTGCAAACATCCTTGCCAAGGTGGGATGACTGTAGGCAAAATGAGTGCAGCAGGGAGACAGAGGCAAATAAGTAGGAGTGATCAAAGTCTAGAGATTTGCTGGCAGACGCGCCTCCTTCCTACGCGCTGCAGCCAGTGGGTCCAGTGCTTTCCCCTTCTCCTGGGGATGAATCAACACATCCAAGCAAGCTGTGCCAAAGCAGGGGGTGGGTGGGATACAGCCTTAGCACTGTACGACAGCTGTTGTTTTGCCAATATATTCAGTAGGAAATTCAGAACTAAACTTGCCTTTTGAACCATGAATCTCATTAAAGTTCACCAATGACTGGGAAAGAACGGACTTAAAAGGTTTGCTTGGGTTTTTTTGGGTTTTTTTTTTGGTTTAACACTGTTACAATAGAAGACACTATGTAGATGTTATAAAAGGCTGTCTTTAAAGTTTGGTGAAGGTGTCTGCTGCCAGTTGTGTAGAGACGCTAGAGGTGGTAAAAAAGTTAATTTGCCAGCAAGAAACATTTATTACTGCATGGCAGAAAGTGCTTCCTGTTGAAATGACAGATTTGGCAGAGATGTTGAAGCCAATTCGCTTTAGTTTCTTCATCAGGGTTTTACAAGAAATCAGTGGTGGGTGCCAATAGATGTAGAGTAGTGTTGATACTTTCTTAGAGTTTCTTTATTCTTGTTCTCCACTTCTAAATTCAGTAAAAGTATGTACACGTATTTTTACATAAAAGTATGCAATATGTATTTTACATGGATGTAAAAATGCATACATGTATTTTTTAAGTCTTCTCTTTTGCGGCAAAGACCTTAAAAACCAAAGTTGCCCCAAAATATAGAAGGAAACCTTTAGCTGGCACTGCATGTAATGTTATAGTGCCAACTGCCTGTTTGCTGGGCAGTTAGTGTTTGCTTTATACTTTCACATATGGGTTTGAGTGGGCGGGTCACAGCTTTTTGGTGCCTTATTTTCCATATTTTGTAGCTTTGGTCAATGATTTCACTCACTGCAGTCCCTGTGTCCAACAGCAGAATCCTACCCTTGATGGGCGGCATGCTTGTAACTCTTCAAGCACTGAGCTCCTCCACAGTGTTAGATCCCCGCCTTCTCCCCTGGTTCCAGTAATGTCTTTTCCTTGCTAGGCTGGAGGAGGAGGAGATCCTGTGCCAACTCTTTGAGCTCTCACTCAGCTGCTGCCTTCACAACTATAAACGTTACCAAGCGCCCCCGTTGTTTTCATTCTCCATCCATACACTCTATACTCACTTGGAAGTGAACCTTATGGAAATTCTGGGTTTGTGAAGAACCTCGCAGATATTTCCACTTGAAATGCCATGGTAGCAATAACACACTGTGCTTGCAGTTTGCTGTCCACCTAGTGACCTTGAACTGCTTTGCAGCAGCTGCAGAGTGAGATGCTGAGGTGGTGGCAGCTGTGCCCAGGACCTGCGAGGGCCTGAACAGGGGTGCACAGGAGGGTTTTACAAGGGGAAAAATGAGAGTACTACAATGAAAAAGACACACACAATGTGCACAAAAGTGGTCCAGCATGAAGGGAAAGACTCAGTTCAACTACTGTCAGACACATATGCAGCAATTCACCTCTGCAATCACTGACAACACAAATTCAACAAAACATTCTCCTTCACCATTCTAAATGCCACTATCATCATTTGCAATCTCATATCCTGGCTCACTGTCCTTCTAATGCTAATGCAAAACCACATCAGAGCAATGTGCAAGGTGACCTGCAAAATGTGTATAAAGTCTGTGTCACACCACTAGTATGAGCAGTGGAATTTCTGGGATGCTTGCTGGCACGTTGTGTTGATCATCTGTATTGAAGAACCATAACCTAGCTGGAAAAGTTGGCTTTGGTGGCAGTGATACACCAAGGGGCATGCATAATTCTGTTCAGTTTTCCACACCTCTTGCATATCATCTGTAGAATTGAGAGTAATGCACACAGGCATAGCTTTTGTGAAGTAAGCACAATCATGCTCAAACTCCGTGTACTTTGTAAAGCCTCTTACTCAGATTGCTCATGTTATCTGGTTCATTCCTGGGGGGATGGGGGGTTGTTAGGTTTGGGTTGTTTGGTTTTTTTTCAGGATACTGCTTTAGCACAGTATTTTGAGGAAGAAATTGAAATAGAGGAAGATAAAAGGTGTTCTGTGGTTTCTTTTTAATTGGAGACTGGAGGCAAAGTGCCTCCAGATAATTTCTCAGAGAAAAGTCATTGTCTTCTCCCACTCTTGCCATTAATCTCTGAAATTATTGCACAATTTCTGTTTAATGTGCTAAGATTTCTTAATATGTTAAGACAATGTGGAAAGAAAAATTTGAACAGGAGGGAGCATGTTTCTTTGAATGCATAATTTTTAAATCTTTGTCTGAAGTCTTCATCTGTCTTGCCAGGCCTTTTGCAGTTAAAAACTTCATCAAACTCAGTACGATTAAAAATACGTATTTTTATAATGGCAATTCATCAAAAGAACTGGAAATTGCTACAGATATTGAGAGCGATGGTCATTCAGATTTTGCTGAGGCACAGATTGCTTGTGCTGTTGCTGTGTTAACCATTACTGAAAACGGGGATTCCCAGCATATGGCTCATGTGATATTTCCAGTCCCAGAGCTTTTTATGTGTTACAAAGGACAGTAGTGAATGTCAGTGTATTCTAACGCAACACGGGCTTAGACGTAATAACATGCCTAAAAGTATTGCAGTACATGTATGATTTGCTGTGCTGCACAATAGTCATCATATTGTTTCCACAAACAAAAATTTGGGTTCCCTCAGTCTAAATTTGTATTTCTGTAATTTAGTGTGATGTTGCATTAGTGAAGCCTATTTTAGTCAAACAGAATCAACAGGCCTAAGTTTGAAGTATGCTGTGAATCCATGGAGTCCTCAGACAAGCTTTTTTGGATGGTTTGACCCTCTTGTTAGTGTGCACTAACTCACTTGGATAGTCTCAGTGAGGACTGCCAGATTTCCAGAAGGAGAGCCACCAGCAAGCTGTTATTTTCCATTCTAGTTCTGCTGTCACAGCACAAGCAGTCGTATGTTTTTTGTCAGCACATCACTTTGAAGTTTAGTAAGTCAGTGCAGGTATCTTTGCTGATGATGTGATGTTGAGCATCAATCAGAAACACCAGCTATTTGAACATGACCATGGCATTATTTGCAAAAACAGTTACTCCGGATTTTCCCCCTCCCCCGGATCACTCTCACTCCCTGGATTGTTCTATATCCAGCTCAGAAGGACATATTTACAAGACTTGTTATTCTGACTCACTGAGTTGAACAGTATTACACAACTATTTTTCTGTCAGGCATGGGATAATATTGCCAAAACCTCTCTGTGGCTTTTCCTATGCATTAGCTGGTTTTGGTGGATGTTCTGCTGCTCAGCAAGGTGGGAAGTATTGAATGGGTATCAAAACACAGCCCCTGCTGCTGCAGAGGGTTACTCAAGCAACACTGTATAATTTAGACGCTCAGTAATCAACTTGGGGCATTGCGACAGTTTGAGTTGTTTTTGTTAATAGAGATCAAATTATGGGTGTAACTAGCTGGCAGTCTTCAAACAGACTTTTGCAAGCTGTTTACTCAGCTGTCCCACGGCAACAACTGCATACGTGAAGTGAATTCTTCCAATATCTCTGCTGTGGTATATTTAATTTATCCTATTTTGCCACAGTGTGAGAGAAACAAATCCTGAAGAAAGTAGGACTCATGTCAGATGCTGCACTGCAGACAGGCTGTGAAAGTGGCTGCGTAGTTTGACATCGTGGGTGAAGATTTTGTTACTTGAAAGTATACTCTTACTTATTTTCCAGTCATTTAAACCCCCAGAATCAAAAGGAGGAAGAGACCAAAGAAGAATAAATCACAGTATGTCTAGTATAGATGAGTTTTATTTTTAAATCAACATGGATAAGAATAATAATAACAGTAATAATACCTTCTGGAAGCAGCTGCTGAGATTTGTCTAATTCTAGTTTAAATTAGTATCTATCTAGTTTAAGTGGACATTATTTGGTCCACCCAAGCATTTACCAGTTCATGAAATACTTGTAAAATAAATCATTATTTCTTTTTGTGGGGAAATCCTGTTAGAGGCATGTTGCTCTCAATCCCATCACTTCTTACTTAAAATATAGTGATTTTAAGGTCAGAAAAATACATTCATCTGTGCCTCCATGGTTTTCAGTCAGAAGAAGATAGTGGAAAAAATATCCTTTTCAAAATATGGATTTTGAAGACTGGTGAAATTATATAGGACCCTCCTTCGAAAAAATGAAAGTACTAAATAAGTGAGGTTGTCCCTTAATCTTACTAAAATATTTCAGAATGCTTTTTTAACGGGAGAAGTTGCTGATAAAATTGATGGGAAAGAATTGGGAAAAATTTAAAACAACTTGCAGGCAGTTATAACTGCTACTATATCCCATTACTTTTTCCCTTCCACCTCAAATGTAATGAGAAATAAAATAGCAATAGTTCTTCAAGCAGCAGCAACAGAAAAGGGCTTGCGATAAGAAATAATACTATGGTCTGATTCAGAACTGTGCAGAGCCAAACTGCCTGTAATACTGAAATAGAGGGCAGACATGAAGTTCTGCTTGCTGTCCTGTGAAGCTCTTTGCAAAACAGTGTATGTGACTTGATGGATGTTATGGTCTGAGGCATTTCTGGAAGCAGGGAGGGAGGAGAGCAGAGGGAGAAGAGAGAAGGTGAGGCATTTGTAAGGAGTAAGGCAAATCAATCACTTCTGTCAGCTGCACAGAAAATTAACTACTTTACAATTCACTGGTGTATATAGTATGTCATATTCCTCAGCTCCAGATTAAAACGGTGTAGTAGTGCCACAGTTAGGGCTGAGACGAGCTCACTGTCTTGGGCTGGTCATCAAGTTCATTTGAGCATGTGGAGCTAGTTTTGAAATTTTTTTAAAAATAATTCAGAAAAATTGTAGTGGGCTGCTTTCAACATTGTTTTTTAAAACTTGGTAATGTCTAGACTGATTTCTTACATTGCAAAACACACTGAGTGTCCTTTTTGCTGAAAAATGTTCCTTATGATTCATAGGTCCTGGACACCCGGGCCCCTTTGGACCTGGAGTACTCCAGCTATATATTTTCATTGTCATAAAGGTGATAAAATGTATAAACCTAAACAAAAATATCTCTGGCCGCCTTCTGAGGACTCAAACACAACCAGATGCGGAGTTAGCTGGCAGCGCCGGCATGGACTCGGATGGACTGACGTGTCCAGGTTCTCAGATGACATGGAGCAGTGCAACTGCCCTGCAGCCACCATCCAGCTGGCAGGGGAGAGCAGGGAAAGGGGGCTGCCCGCCTGCCCACCTGCCTGCCTGTCTGCTGCATTTGGTCTGCCAGCACTGGCCATGCAGAAAAAAATCAAATAAACAGCAAAAGATATGGCCTCCTTGCTTAGCTTTGTTTTTTGTGAACAATTTATGAATTGCTGTTTGACCACCGAATAGTTGTTTATAAACCAGGGAGAGATGAGAGACAAACAAAACGAGATTAAAAAAAAATCAAATAGCCAGCCACTCAAATTCAGAGTAAGTGTCCTGCCAGGTGGTGACAGAGTTGCTTCAGACTTTCTCTTTGAAGGTGTATTGCTTTGCTGTACTGGCCAGTGAAGGAGTGAATTTATTAGCTGCTGAGTGAGCAGGGGTACCTCATGTAGAAGAGATAAGCTGTGAATCAGAGGCAAAAGCTGTGAGAGAGAATTTTTCTGTCCCATATAAAAAGCTCCTTATCGAGTCCATCTTGGTCAGAGCTTTGGGGAAGCACAACTGCTGAGCTAAGATGGAAAGGATGTCAGAGCAGAGGAGTTAGTTATTAAACTGTAGAGCAAAGTACATTCCTATATACACCCCTGTGTTCCTACCTACAACTCTATGTACATGATCTGTTTATCTGAATAATTATCTTTGACACATTACATGAGAAGAACTATACATTCACAGATTTGTTAGATGAGTTGTATCATTGGATTTTTGTTTGCACGGTATTAACTGCCCAAAGCAGCCACCTAGTTAAAGCTAAAACAATATACACAGTTTTTCTATTGTCTGTTCCTAGATGTAAGTTACTGCCTCCAGTAAGGCACAAGAAGATTGACCCTTTTTGCATCCTGGAGCCTTGCAATACCATCGGCAGGAAAGAGTTAAAAGGAGCAGTACTGTTTCCTGTTTGTAAGAAAGTCTGCTCTCGGACTGTGGTTCTGCCTCTGCCACTAAGGCTTTCTCTGATATTGAGGCAGTCTCAGAGTTTCTGTTCAGTGATCTGTAAAGGGGGTGTCCCACCACTTCTAGTGACACTGCCTTCACCTTCAAAGCAGTGTGAGGTGCAGCAGCATGGACCTGTGCAGAGAGGCAACTTCCACAGTTGGGTCCGATGTTTACAAAATGCTTTGGGATTCCTGGAAAGCATGAAGGCTTGTTGTTCACTCACAGCAGATTGTGTCACCAATTCCCAGGCCAGTTGCCTCATAGACCTGAATTAACTAACCCAGCGCTTGGATATATAAAATATTTTAAGTAGTGTGAAATTGTGCCTGCTATCAGGTGGGGGAACACTGATACAGCTTCCAGCAGAGCCAGACTCCATGAGTGCTAGCAGGTTCCCTTCTGCCTGCTCCTATCTGAAGATGGCCACCACCTATGTGGTGGTAATCATCTCCTAAATTAGGTCTTTGCTAGATGGGTCTTTATTCTCCTTTGGTGTCTGCCTGATGTTTGGCTGAGCAATATCATGACATGAGTTTATTGAAAACCCATGCTGCTGCTGTACTAAATAAAACCAATGAAGGCTCAGAATTATATAGGACAGCTTTGTATATAAATTTAATATTTTGATTTCACATTATGCTGCTACACATACCAGATTTTCTGCAATATGACAGCAAATGCTGGTTTCTCTTCTTTTTCTGCTGTTGGCAATGCAATACCTGTAAACTTCTGTTTTGTTCTTTGGGGTAGTTGCTTATATTTATGATGGCAAGGAATAAAACATATTGAAACAGTCACGGCCACAATATTTATAGGTTCTGAATGCATATTAAATTAGAAGCAAAGGAAAAGCAGAATTACATTTGTTTTGTAGCACTGTACAGTTAAAGGCCAGAACCACTCCTGCCAACGCATCTGCAAATGCTTTAGCTCATAGCTGAGAATCAGAGCTACATTGCTAAACATGGGTGGATGGTATAGCACAGCACAAGTGTCACCCATTGAATGAGGAACCCCTCAGAGAATCTGGCGAGAGTAATTAATGAATCCATTTGGAAAAGTCAGTGCCCTTCAATTAGCCTGAATGCAGCAAAGCAGATGGGATCCCATCCTCCAGGGAGAAAATTGAGAAAGTTCCTAAGAAATACTGCTTTGGACTGATTTATCTGGGTAATTATAAGCCTCATTTGCACGAAACTGTTCAATATGGCTGCAGTGAGAAAATTAAGAATTTATAAAATGTTGATAGGTGGTCTAAACTATCAGTGGTAGTGGAGTCATCTGTCAAGCAGGATCTTGGTTCAGAATATTAAACGAATCATCAGCCAGGAGAAGTAAAAGGCAAATTTGGCTGTGAAACTGAGGGGCGGAGGAGGTGTATTTGTAGAGAACCTTTTATTTAGAGGGTCCTTTGAGCTTATGTGCAGTGGAAACATTCACTGCCATCCTAATTAGATATGGTGTCCTGCCTTGAAATATCCTGCAACAGTTCAGAAGGCAGAAGAATAAGTCTGAAGAAACTTAAAGAAAAAAAATTAAAAATGCCAATTTTCCTTAAACATCTGGTGGAGCAGGAACAAAATGAGAAGAGTAATGAAAGAGCATTTGAGAGCACGTGTGTGCTAGCCTTATCTCAAGGAGACACCTCTGTCCTTGTCAGCAGTCTCATTTTTAAGTCAAAGCATTGCAGGACTTACTGGTACAGACGGGAAGCTGTATGTGCCTTTTATGAAGACACATGTAAGTGGAAGGCAGTACACCTACATTGCAACTGTGGGAATGGCTTAGAGAAGTGAGAGAAAAAATAAACTGTTTATGACAGCGCTGGAATCGTACAGAAATGATGGTCTGCAGGTTCTAGGGCTGGGGGGTTTTCTTGACTACAGGGAAATCGCACTCCAGCACTGTGGACTTTCCACATATCTTGTGTTTTTAGAAACACTTCAGCTCAGATAGCTCTAAGCACCATTTTGCACAACATTTTCTGATTTTGGAGCTTCAAGAGTCAGAAGTCTGAGACTTTTTAAGAAGTGGCAAAGAAAAGTCATAGTCCTAGATAGGCAGAACAAAGAAGTGGCCTTACCACTGTTCCAGCCCTCCTAGCTCAGAGCATTTCTCTGCCATCCCAAAGCCAGCCTTTCCCCCCTCCAACCCTGTTTTCTTCCTCCTCCACAAATGTCCCTTTCTCAAAGATGACAAAGATGTTGGTGGGTACCTGGGCAGCATACTCCTTGCCCTCTCCTACCCTTTCCAGGAGCCCTGTGCTGTATTAATGTGTTAGTTTGAACACTCTCCCCATTGAACTCAAAGTGTATTCAACTGTTTTAATTAAGTAAAGAATTCCATTCCAGGCAGAATGTCAGACATAACCAATACTTTTAGGGCATGGAACTGGTGGCATCAAAGCTCTGAGGCTTTGGTTGTAAGCCTGCCTTGGACATTCACTGGTGTGCTTAATGCGTGCTGTTAGATTTTTCATTTTATTTTTTTCTTTTCTTACCTCAGAAGGCCTGAGATAATGCAGTGATGAGTACACCAGCCAGAGTGGTGGGGGCAGGATGTTCCCACTCCGAGTCATCCTCTCAGCCCAACAGCAGGCGGTCTGAGACTGGCACAGTTTGGCCTGTGACTGCACCTTCTCGCCCTCCGCTGATAAATAAGCGGGCTAATTGAATTAATAAACAGATAGCTCTTTTCCCTGCCAGCTGGAGCACCATCAAAATGTGTGATAAATTATCTGTCAATGCTTTAACTGCAGGGAAAAAAATGAAAAAAATAGCTGCCTCAACATTTCCTCTCCAGTTCTTCTCCCCCCTTTCCTCTTCCCCTGTCCACCCAAGCACCTGATTTGGTTTGCCTCAACCTTCCTTGCCCCTGGTCTTTTGTCCTTTGGCAGAACTCCAAAGAGAAGTAGCAGTGAGAGGTTCACTCATTTGGCCAGGCTGCTAATGGGTTGTTAAGGCTGTAGGCAGAGCAGACGTCCCTGTGGCTCACTGGGAAAGAGGAACAGAGGCACATTTTTGGGGCAAGACCGCCTGTGTCTCAGCTGCCAGCACACAGCCGTCTCTTAATTGTGACCTCCTGTGGCTGAGGCAGAAGCTGCACATGAGTGACAGTAAGGGTTGCAATCAAGCAGGAAAGGATGTTGTTTAATACCTTCATCCGTGACACAGAAGGCTCAAGTGCACTTTCAAGTTTGCAGATGGCACCAGCCTGAGTAGCATGGTTGAAGCATCTGAGGGATGGGATGCCATGCAGAGGGACTCTGGTATCACTTGAGAAGGGGGCCCATGGGAACCTCATGAGGTTCAACAAGGCCAAGTGCAAGTTGCCCCAACCTGTAACTGGGTTGGGGCAACTCTCAGTATCAATACAGGCTGGGGGGTGAAGGCACTGACAGCAGAGCTGCCAGGAAGGACTTGGGGATACTGGTGAATGAAAAACTGGACATGACCCGGCAATGAACGCTTGCCACAACTATATCCTGGGCTGCATCCGAAGCAGCGTGGCCAGCAGGTCGAGGGGTGGGATTCCTCTACTCTACTCTCACGAGATCCCACCTGGAGCACTGCATGCACCTCTGAGTTCCTCAGCACAAGGAAAGACATGGAGCTGTTGGAGTCGGTCCAGACAAAGGCCACAAAGATGGTGAGGGATCTGGAGCACTTCTATGAAGACAGGCTGAGAGAGATGGGGTTGTTCAGCCTGGAGAAGAGAAGGCTCTGGGCAAACTTTATTGTGGCCTTCCTGTACTTAAAGGGGGCCTCCAAGAAAGATCAGGACAAACTTTATAGCAGAGCCTGTTGTGACAGGATAACTAGTAATGGTTTTAAACTAAAAAAGGGTAGATTTAAACTAGATAGAAGAAAGAAGATTTGAAGAAGATTCTTTATGATGAGAATGGTGAAACAACCAGAGAAGTGGTAGATGTCCCTGCTTATTGCAGGAGGCTGGGCTAGACAGTCTTTGAAGGTCCCTTCCAACACACACAGTTCTACAGTTCTATGATTTTATGGGGCAAGGCATCAGGAAGCCTTACACTGACTTGCTGGCATGCCAGACAAAAGGGGGAACTTCATTATAACCTTTAATGTCACAGATGTGGGTAATACCTGAGTATTTTATGTTTTGAAAGAGAGGAAAATGATTAGACAGAAGGGGTCAGCGATTTTCATTATACAGTCAGAATGTCCCTGCCATCACCTCTCAAAGTGGTGTTCCCTTTTGGAAATATCTCTGTTCCTCAATATTGCTAAGTAACAGGAGATGAGAAAGACTTTGCTGCTTCAGACTCTTGAGTAGGATGTAGATAGCTGAACTTTCCATGGCATTACCTTGATTTCCAGCGTGCTTGTGTAAGTGCTTGTGTGCCTTTGCTGGTCTGGTTTCCCATTACCACATCTCCACTGTAAGTTTACCTGTAAGCAAGCTGGAAAAGCTTCCCACCCCTTCTTTTTCTAAAACAGCAAGAAATGGGAAGTGCTGTGGAGTCTGAGATGGGAATGAGATCACAGTGTTATGTTCTTGTTCGGAACATGACATTTTTTTTCTGGTGCATATGTCAAATGAATCAGACAATGGTGGTGTCAGGAAGATGTATAATGCTGTCTGCAAGGCAGGGAGAGGAGACAGGAAGATGTGTTAAACAAGATGGTATTTCTGCCTTTCTCTCTCACTCAGTAGAAGTACACAAGAAATATTTTAAAAAGGAAGGTAGGGTAATAGCAGGAGCTACTGGATCCCTGTCGTGCTTTTCAGAAGACTCATCCGTGCTGTGAAGGACAGTGAGCACAGACAGATAACTGGTGTGCAGGAATTGTCTCTTCCCAGGATGCTGGAAGCTGCTCCAGGTAGGTGAGGAAGTGTCCGGTTCTAGCATCACCCCATTCCCAGGGTGGTGCTCACCCAACACATGGTGTTCTACTTCCCTCAGGGTGCAGGTTGCTGCATGGACCCTCCTCCTATCTGTCCCCAGGCAGGCCACCTCTTCCAGGAATTTGGCCTTAGATGGTTATTTATGCCCCCTTTCCACTGGCAGGAGGAACAGGGAAGGGTCCACAGTGAAGCAATGCAGGATACGGTGTACCTGTCACTTGGTGCTGGAAAGGAAATCCTGCTCATGTGACAGCCACTGCAGCTGTGGGTCCAGCCAGGCCCCTGACCTGTGTAAATTTGTTCTGTATCCTGTGGTACATGCCATAGGAAAGCCAAATCCAGCTGAGCAGAAATGACAGGTTGAGTCAATNCTGCATGCACCTCTGAGTTCCTCAGCACAAGGAAAGACATGGAGCTGTTGGAGTCGGTCCAGACAAAGGCCACAAAGATGGTGAGGGATCTGGAGCACTTCTATGAAGACAGGCTGAGAGAGATGGGGTTGTTCAGCCTGGAGAAGAGAGTGGGATTCCTCTACTCTACTCTCACGAGATCCCACCTGGAGCACTGCATGCACCTCTGAGTTCCTCAGCACAAGGAAAGACATGGAGCTGTTGGAGTCGGTCCAGACAAAGGCCACAAAGATGGTGAGGGATCTGGAGCACTTCTATGAAGACAGGCTGAGAGAGATGGGGTTGTTCAGCCTGGAGAAGAGAAGGCTCTGGGCAAACTTTATTGTGGCCTTCCTGTACTTAAAGGGGGCCTCCAAGAAAGATCAGGACAAACTTTATAGCAGAGCCTGTTGTGACAGGATAACTAGTAATGGTTTTAAACTAAAAAAGGGTAGATTTAAACTAGATAGAAGAAAGAAGATTTGAAGAAGATTCTTTATGATGAGAATGGTGAAACAACCAGAGAAGTGGTAGATGTCCCTGCTTATTGCAGGAGGCTGGGCTAGACAGTCTTTGAAGGTCCCTTCCAACACACACAGTTCTACAGTTCTATGATTTTATGGGGCAAGGCATCAGGAAGCCTTACACTGACTTGCTGGCATGCCAGACAAAAGGGGGAACTTCATTATAACCTTTAATGTCACAGATGTGGGTAATACCTGAGTATTTTATGTTTTGAAAGAGAGGAAAATGATTAGACAGAAGGGGTCAGCGATTTTCATTATACAGTCAGAATGTCCCTGCCATCACCTCTCAAAGTGGTGTTCCCTTTTGGAAATATCTCTGTTCCTCAATATTGCTAAGTAACAGGAGATGAGAAAGACTTTGCTGCTTCAGACTCTTGAGTAGGATGTAGATAGCTGAACTTTCCATGGCATTACCTTGATTTCCAGCGTGCTTGTGTAAGTGCTTGTGTGCCTTTGCTGGTCTGGTTTCCCATTACCACATCTCCACTGTAAGTTTACCTGTAAGCAAGCTGGAAAAGCTTCCCACCCCTTCTTTTTCTAAAACAGCAAGAAATGGGAAGTGCTGTGGAGTCTGAGATGGGAATGAGA
Organism: Ifrita kowaldi; assembly: GCA_013398055.1. Classification (NCBI taxonomy): domain Eukaryota; kingdom Metazoa; phylum Chordata; class Aves; order Passeriformes; family Cinclosomatidae; genus Ifrita; species Ifrita kowaldi. Next base: position 852,852 of record VZRS01004684.1, read on the forward strand.
TCACAGTGTTATGTTCTTGTTCGGAACATGACATTTTTTTTCTGGTGCATATGTCAAATGAATCAGACAATGGTGGTGTCAGGAAGATGTATAATGCTGTCTGCAAGGCAGGGAGAGGAGACAGGAAGATGTGTTAAACAAGATGGTATTTCTGCCTTTCTCTCTCACTCAGTAGAAGTACACAAGAAATATTTTAAAAAGGAAGGTAGGGTAATAGCAGGAGCTACTGGATCCCTGTCGTGCTTTTCAGAAGACTCATCCGTGCTGTGAAGGACAGTGAGCACAGACAGATAACTGGTGTGCAGGAATTGTCTCTTCCCAGGATGCTGGAAGCTGCTCCAGGTAGGTGAGGAAGTGTCCGGTTCTAGCATCACCCCATTCCCAGGGTGGTGCTCACCCAACACATGGTGTTCTACTTCCCTCAGGGTGCAGGTTGCTGCATGGACCCTCCTCCTATCTGTCCCCAGGCAGGCCACCTCTTCCAGGAATTTGGCCTTAGATGGTTATTTATGCCCCCTTTCCACTGGCAGGAGGAACAGGGAAGGGTCCACAGTGAAGCAATGCAGGATACGGTGTACCTGTCACTTGGTGCTGGAAAGGAAATCCTGCTCATGTGACAGCCACTGCAGCTGTGGGTCCAGCCAGGCCCCTGACCTGTGTAAATTTGTTCTGTATCCTGTGGTACATGCCATAGGAAAGCCAAATCCAGCTGAGCAGAAATGACAGGTTGAGTCAATGGCTTACCAAGCTGGCAGCATCCTTCCCTTCCCTGGGGAAGGTGGTTGTTTTGGTTTGCTCTGCCACATTGCTCTGAAAAGCAGCACTGCTGAAGAGTAAACACGCCACGTGCGAGAGAGTGAGCTGCAAATATATTGCATTTTACTAACTCATTGCTTGTCAACTGAACTATGGGGAGTGTGGGGGGATGCATTCCCAGCCCTTTCAAACACAAAGTGAAGCCCATTAGTGTAAATCACCAACTCCAATAAAAAAAGAATAGTTGAAGGCTTCATTCTTTTTCTCTCTTGTTTCACACTGTAGCTATCCTAAAGTGTATTAAAATAACCTTTTGGCACTGATAGAGTAGCTAGCTGGTATCTGGTAGAGGGTTGAGATGTTGCTGTTCCTGAAGCCTCAAGTGGCTTTGAAATTGAATGCCTCTGACCCAAGCCACCACTGTTTGAAAGCAGCTGATATGTGCAAGGTGGTGAAAAACAAGGCAGCAACTTGAGCTGTCTACGAACGAAGGGGGATGGAGTTGCAGGTGGAGAACAAAGAGGGCACGGTGTAGGGCAGCAGCTTGAGGGATGGAGTCGGGGACAACATGGGGAAAGCTGGAGGGGCATAAGAGACCTTTTATGGGGGTGTAATAGGACAGTACAGATCAACACTGATGTGTACAATGCTGAATATTCATGATATCCATTCATATAACTCTCAGCATAAATTAAGTTTATTTTATATAACAGTGAAAATTGACCCTAAATGAACCTGTCCACACTCTATGGTTTGTATCTGCATACTACATGCTATACCTGAGTGCATGTATTTAAAAAGCCACTAGGCATTATGTTTTCATAGCTAGATAATTGAAAGCTGTCTGCTGAATTAAAATGCTATTTTCATTATTTTGGGTTAGATGAAGAAATAAAGCTTAAAAAAATGTGAAATAGCCCATAAAAACATTCTAATTTTATATGTCCCTGTACTGTACTTTATATTCTAGTCATTTCTTCAGAAAAAAAAATCCATAAATGCTTTAAAAATGTTTCAGGAATTGCTTACCTTTAGAAATGAAGAAGAAGTTTCACCTGAAACTATGTGGTAATGAGACAATGTCTAATTACCTGCAGTGAATTCTGCAGTCAGGCCAAGGGGCTAATGAACATCAATACTACATCACAGAGAGCCCTGGGATCTCTAATGGCTGTAAGTGGTCAGGGCTTCAGTTTTACATTTCGGAGTCTGGTTGGTATAATCTTGAAACAAAATCTACAGACCAGATCATGTCCTCTGTGCTGTGTGTGTGTGCACTGCACATCTGGGATGAAATCAAAGGACTTCTAAGCGCACATGTATCCTATTTCTGGCTTGCTGGTAGCCCTTTAAATGTGCTGGGTTTAATCCAGGAAAAACGAGTATTCAAAAATCACACTAGTGAAGGAAAAAAAAAATAAAACCCCAAGTTTTATATGTACTTGGATGGCATTTTTCTTTGAATATGAATGACTTAATCATAATCAGCCTTAGTGAGAGGTGGGTGTGATGAAAGTTCAGAAATCTTCTGACAGTAAAGACTTTGAACCTGCCCTTCTTGTGTTCTTGGTGTGTGTTTTATGCTCATGAGAGGGAAAAGCCAAGTAAGCAATTTGCATTGTCATCAAAAAGCTGAAGTACACATTAAGGGGTCTCACGGCTTCAGAGCAGTATTCTGTAGGGAGAAATTTTTGCAGTGCTAATCCCATCTGATCTCTGAGTACAGATTAAAATATGCAAACCCAGTGTTCCTTGCAGGGTTAGAATGCTCTGATTTGAGGATTTGCTCTATATCTGGCTGGTATAGGAAATTCCCCAACTTCCTCTGAAATCAATTCCCACTTTTCTCATTTAATACAATCATAAATGTTCGTTGTGTTCTCAGGCACGATATATATAGATATAGCAATGCAAGCACTGTACAGGCACTTCCCACTTGCATTGTACTGGAACATGGAAACATGATTTTAGAAACTTAGTTAAAGCATTTGCTTGCAAAAGTGAGGAAGACCTGATCTTCAACCCCTCTAAAAGTGCTTTATGTCCAATGTGAAAAGAAAATCTGTGGTCCCTCACCTTGGGAATGAGGGATCCTTTAAAATGGATCTAAGAGAAGAATCTGGAAAATGGGCAGTACAGACTCAGGTTCCCTTAAGCCCAAGTTTTCATAGTGTCTTACAGAGTGTGATTAACACTGAGTGATTTTATTGCCACCTGTTTTTTCTGTGTTTTCCACAGGTGGGAGCGTAGCTTGCATGGGAATAGCCCATAGATTAATCTGGAGGACTAAGTAAGCAAAAGACTGACTATTTGGAGAACTAGAGTTGGTATGTGCCTGCCTACTGATAGCTTGCAACTCAGCCCCACAAAGCTGCTAGCTCACTTTCCCTTGGTGGAATGGGAGATTGATTCAGAAGGATAGAGGTGAGAAAATTCATGAATTGAGATCAAGACAGTTTAATGGGTAAAGCAAAAGTCCCACAGAAGCAAAGCAAAACAAGGAATGAATTCACTTCCATGAGCAGGCAGGTGTTCAGCCATCTCCAGGAGAGCAGGGCCCCATCACACATAATGGTGACTTGGGAAGACAAATGCCATCCCTCTGAGCATCCCCCTCTTCCTTCTACTCCCCCTCACTTTATACACTGAGCAGGACATCAGATGGTATGGAACACCCCTTTGGTCAGTTGGGATCAGCTGTCCTGGCTGTGTCTCCTCCCATCTTCCTGTGCATCCCCATCCTGCTGGCTGGTGGGGCAGTGCAAGAAGCAGAAAAGGCCTTGACTCTGTGCAAGGCCTGCTCAGAAATGACAAAAATGTTGCAGTGTGTTATCAACACCGTGTTCAGCACAAATCCAAAACACAGCTCCATACCGGCTACTATGAAGAAAATTAAGTCTGTCCCAGACAAAACCAGCACACAGGGACAGGTAATTAATCCCCAAGTGTCAGGCATTTTGCTGTCAGAAACCGGCCTCTCCAGGGGTAGGTAGCAGCTAAGTAGCAGCTTTTCTTTTGGACTCTGGCACACAGTGGGGAAATCAGTCAGAAGTTGGTTGTATTTTTTGGATCCTTCCATTGGTATTGTATGTTGAAATTATATGACACCATTTGCCAGTAATAAATCATTTTGCTGCCTTTTGTGTGATTACATAATTAAATATCCCTTGTCATGGATGCACATGGAGGGATTGACTTAGACTTGGTGGGAATTAGGGGTTTGATTTTTTGAACTCTACATTTCCTGACTCCTGCGCAAATCAAATCCAGTTGTTTAATACTGATCTGAGAAATGATTCATGCAAGAAATAGTATATAGTGAGAAATATAAACCATACTTTCAGTGTGTTTTCTGTCTTGATTGTAATTTACTTGTTCATTAAAAATGCGCGTAGAATAGGAACAGAGAATTTAGTCTTTCTCAAATCCTTAAAAAGGTGGTGCATTGCACAAGGATGTTGGCACTTATCTCTTTTGCAAGGTGTTTTGAGATGAGCAGAAGGAAATTGCTGGGTGGGGCTGGGATGTAAACTCACTTATGTTTTCTGCTGTCCCTGGAGCCGTGGCTGTTCTCAATGAAATGCCGTCACCAGAAGACGGCAGTTCCGACAGAATACCCTTGGGCCACCCTGGCTTCGACCTGCTTTGGATTGCTTAAAACTGGCAGTCATGCAGAGAGTCATCTGTCACTGGAACTGATGTCAGCGGCCAGCGTGGCTGCTCAGAGCTCCTCTGTGCCCTGAGCTCAGGGACACCGAGGCAGCTCTCACAGCTGACCCGTCCTTGAGCAGCGTGGTGTCTATTAGTCTTGTCTCTGCTTTGATTGTTTGCAGTTGATCCTTGCTGCTTTCCGCTGAAGTTTAATTCAGTTTGCATTTGGAAATACAAGGGAGAAAATTTGTTGTTTTTATTAGAGGCTGAGCTGCATTGGAGGCTGGATGACGATCCATTGTTCCTGTTGTTACAAAAGCTGACTAAGTAGGGAAGAAAGCACAAAAGGAGGGAAAAGTATAATTCAGATTTGCCAAACAGCCTGAGAATAATTAGAAGATTAGCAATTTGGCACTCTTTACTGGCAAGTTGTGAATTAAATGTATCCCACTTTTCTCTTTACATTAGTGTAACGTGTCGCTTCAGTTCTGGATTTCATGTCCTTCGCACACCACATCTTACTCCTCCTTCCGCCAATAGGCAGGACTGTATTTTACTGCACAAGAAATGTAGGAGAAAGCATTTAATGTGGCATCAGAGACTTTCTAATTGCCAGCCTCTGAAATGTGCTCATAAGTATCTCCAGTTCACTTATTGAGTGGAGATGAATCGCTTCCAATTTACTTTTATGAATGCGAGTGGAACATTTACGAAGAGTGGTTTCTGTTATTTACACTGTGAAATGCTTGTCAGCAGCCAACTGTAAAAGACCTGGGTGACATTTATGCTAAGTTCTCTTGTCGCAGTCATAGTTAAAGGAAAGGATAAAATTCCGTGTGGTGCTCTGCAATACAGTGGGTGAAGTTCTGTTCACAGCTTTAGCTGTCACTGGCTTAACTCTGTGTATTCATTTTGGGTATGATGCTTAGAGTAAAAAGGAAAGCTTAACTATTGCAGATGAGAAAACAGTGTTAGTGACACCGAAGTCAGTGGTATGCTTGCCATGAAGTTTGGCTAAACAAGATCATTACCCTGAGGTTGCTACCGAACTGCAGATGTGTGGCAGTGCTTGATGTTTGTAGTTCTTTCTGATTTCCCACCCTTCTCTAGACTCTTCTGTCCCCTGTGGGGAACTTTTATTAAACCCTTGTATAATAGGGGCTAGAATCACAGTCACTAGTGCAAAAAAATATCTTTGAGATCATATTTCATGTGCCTACAGGGGCCTGATACAATCTCCTGATAAGAATATACCAGACATTAACTAGATACTGCAGCTGGTCTTGTCTCTTTCTAGTTTAGTGGGATTTGGGCATGCAGACCAGAAGGGAAGAGAGCTTTTTTTCTGAGTGCAGCAATGCATACTTATTTGGAACAATTCAATCCTATTCATCATTCCATGTCTGTCCTAACCTAAAATTCAGCTGGGTGTTATAACAGCTGATTGTCTGATGCAAGCACAGAGCACCTGTAAAATTGAAGATTGTTGCCACTTCTCCATGGAGAGATGAATGGGAGAAAGTTGTATTTTATAGTCATATACAGATTATGGCAAATAATATGTATATCCTGTTTTAAATATAGCATGATATAAATATTATAAATATTTATTAAATTTTGTAAGTGTTGATATGCATATGAAACCCACAAAATTATTTACATTTTTAAATGTGGGAAAAGCAACCTCCAAATTACAGGTTTCGTTTGCAGTTTTTTTTGTTTCTTTTAACAAACTTTAAAAAGTGCTGTCTGTTTTTCACTAACAATTTTGAGAAAGAAAGGTAGGGTAAAAACGAAGGCAACTTTGAAATACATGTCACAATAGAGGAAAATTAGAAATCAGGAAGATCCAGAATAGCAGAAGTGTTAGGGAAGCTGATACTGGTTTTTATTCAGGATCTCAAATGCTTGAAGGCCATTTTTGGCAGACTTGGGGTTTGTCCAAAGATGCTCAGTGTATAAGTTATGATCTGTGTTGATAAAAGCATCAAGCAATTCACTGCACCATGATGTCAGTCTTTAGATGGGGGAAGCACTGTGAAAACTCTCGTTTCCAAAAACCCCCAGTACTACAGGTACAATTATAACTTCTTTGAGGTGTTACCTTCATGTGGCATTCAGTGGGGTAGCTTCAGAGTAAATGTGACAGGTTAGGGGCATTGCCACAAGGAATGGTTCCCTGGTCTGTACAGGAAACACAATGCTCATACCTGTGAAGCACCAATATCCACTGTTTCTATTTCCTCCTCAGCATCAAAGATGACACTATATGTGCTTCTGACTTCCTGTAGGATCAAAAGGGAATATGATTTATTCACTTAATCAGAGGCAAAGCAGGTTGCTCTGTGTGAAAGATTTCTCTTTGGTTGTCTGTGTCACTCACAATCATTTATTGAAATGTCATGACTGCATGGAAATCAGCTATAACTGATGTTGGTCACTATGTTACTTTGATAAAATAATAAAAATAATCAGTAAGGGCCAAAAGTCAGGAAAGGTGAGCACCTGCATTTCCTCTTGGCTTGAGGTTGGTGGGGATTTTTTGTTTAAATTGCCTTATAAAAGGGAGAAAAAAGGGATTGTGCCCTAAAAATCACTGATATGAGGCTAGCAGAAACTTCAGGTTTAGGTGAAAACAGGTCTGAGTAGCAAGTCTTCTGTTTCAGTCCCAATTTGCAAACTCCCAGGTCCCAGCGGGCTCTGGTGGGGTCAGTCAAGCAGTTCCTGAAAAAACTGAATGGCCCCAGAATTGGATCCTGGGTTACCATTTCATTCTAGAGAGCATTTGGTGGTGTCGTCAGTCCAGCAAGCTCAATTTTTATGCCATTGGATTTTATTTGACACTAAACTGAAACGGCTGCTTGCAATTAGCACACATAAAAGAAACAATAACAAAACTGCAGCCTGCCCTTCGAGTGCTACACATACCCAGTGCAAAGAGTTTACCAAGTTCTGGTGATTTTCCCTCCCTCTGCTCTAACTAAAACATCGAAAACAATTGATCTCACTGAAGACCAAGTGAAAAAAAAACGTTTATTGTTCCCTGAATGTTTCTGATGGGCAGCAGCAACCGGTTATTGGAAGATTTAGGCTGCTCCAGATGTGGGCATGGACAGGACTCTTGCTGCTGTGGAGCTGATCTAAGCATGAAGTTAAAGGGAGGCGAAGGCTGTTGCTGCCCTGGGACAGGATGATGTAGAGAGCTGGTTTCTTACCAGGACTGGGATCCAGGGCAGCTGGCCCACCCTCCCATTGGGAACAGTGAACAAGGAGCTTGTAAAATACACAGACCAAATGGAAATGACCCCTATTGACTGAAACCAGCTGCATGTCAGACCTCTCACTGTCTCTCTTGATTTGCTATCTCAAATAAATGGATGTGGTAGAAGGGCTATGGAAAGAAAACAAAATAATTTATTCTCCTTGAAGTTGTGCCACACTAGTAAGCCTCAGTTTTTACAGCTGAAAAAAAATGTTTATTCGCAGATTAAGTTTTTCCCTCCTTTTTTTTTTTGCTTTGAGAGTCTGCAGTTTAGAGGACACACTGTAGTTCAGTTTCAGAGGTCTTTGACAAATACAGACATGGTAGATTTTGTAAGGTATTCATCACATAAAACTGCTGGCTAATGAGAGCTTGGTTATTTTGCATTTCGATTCAGAAAACAAAGTGACAACAGCTTTTGTTGGTGCTTTGTCTTAGATGTGCATGGTGGCTCAGCTCCATGAAAAACATCTTAGTGAGTTTTGAAGAAACATGACACATAGGAAGACTTGGCTTGTTAATGTGTTTCTGCCCATATTTTTCCTAATACACTCCTGGGTCACACCAATTATTCTGAGCATTGTGAGGAGCTGCTTGCAGTAACCATGGTAGCACTTGAATTCAGAAACACTAAGGACAGCAGCTGCTCCAGTCCTCCATTTGATGCCCAGGATGGGTTACTGCTATTGATATTAGATTGACCTCTGTTCTGACTTTAGAGGTAGGGAAGGAGGTACTTAACCTCACTGGCACAGTCACCTTGATCTCTATTTTTGAGAAGATCATCAGGATGGGACACATGCCATTTAGTTATGATTTGATAGACTTAAGGAAACTTCTTAAAAGTCATCAGTTTAGACTTCATTCTTGCAACTGAGATACTAATATGTTTTGCAAATATATCTTTTTTTTTTTAAAGTCTTGGTCTGCCAATTGATCATTAGTGAAAGAAGTCACCAAATTTAGATTAATAGATCTATTAGAGTGTCTCAGTAGAAAGACCTTCATGAAATCTGAAAAAGCTCGTGAATTCAAAAACTTGAGGATGACACTTTGAGTTGAATGTTACTTCTTTTTGCTTTCCACAACCTTCTTTTCTTTCCTCTATTTTTCTTTTACTTTTTTTCCATTAAGAATTTGTTTCTTTCTCACTCACAGTTGTACAAACACTGTACAGTAACGTCTTGGAACATAGAAGCCTTTACCTGTGGCCTTGCAGTGTTGCAACAGACAGATGTTATTTCAGTATAAAATAGACTGAAATCCCCATCTATAGGTTCTGAGTGTCCTGGCAGTCATTCTTTTTGCTTTAGAGACAGAACCAAATGCAGTTCAGCCTGGTCATTTTTCCTCTGCTGGTAGTTTTTAGTCATATTGGCTTATAGGATCTTCTGACAATCATCTATGACCCACAGATAGATATTGCTATGGGGAAAGGCTCAGCTCTGTGCCTCCTACCACTGCATTTTTCTACTGACTGTCCTACGGTGACATCTCTTACTGATGGGCTCTCTGCTATTCATTCTATCCTCTGGCTGGATAATGAATTATGAGGTAGTTGATGGGTTATCATGCTGGTCTGGCATCAAGTGATACCATGCTCCTCCTTCCTTTCTTTTTTACGTTACCATTTTCTGCTAATTACTTGCATTAGTGAGAGTAAATCAATTGACTTCCTTGAAAATATAAAGAGTTAAAGAGGTCTTGGGTGCCTGCCTGTAGATAATGTTGCATGTTGAGCAAGATGCAGAACCATGGATATGAAGGAGGTTTCTAGCGGTTTGGAAGAAACCCTTCTCCTAGCTGGCATCTGTGAGGCTCTGCCTTTGGCACACTCTTGTAGGATGCCAGTGATTTCAGTAGTCCAAGGGTTGGATGACACCAGCAAGGTGTCTGTATGCCAGTACAGCTCATGGCTTTGGGATGACCCTTTAATTGTGCTGAAAGGGAACTTTTTTACTCTGTATTTCCACAATATCCTTTGTACACAAAGGCCCTATGCTGCAGTCCAGAATGTTTCAACCTTTCCCACTGGCCTGTAGTTGTGTTCAGGTAAAAGTGAACAAATCCCATTGATACTAAGGAAAGTTTTGCCCTGGTCAGATTCTAGGGCTCAATCCAGCGACATGTGGAGTACGAAACAGAGAGGGGTTAGCATGTGATTGCTTGAACACACGCTTGAACTTTTCAGCAAAGAAGGAGGATCAGGTTGAGGCCACCCTCATTATTTTTCCATCTTTCTAATGAAAGAACAGGTTGGGTACTAGTATATCTGAATTTGAAAAACACGTCAATGCAATATATTTTCCAATGAGTCTTTTAAATAATATACGAAATAAAAACAAGATGGGCACTTTGTTGCATTTTTATTTTAATCAGACTTTCATTTTTAAAAGTCGCAAGACTACAAGCTTGATGAAGCTAATCCTACTGAGCTGGCCAAAGAGAGAGAGAGTTATTTTTCCTCAGAAGCACAGTAGGAAATGTGTAACTGTTAAATTTCAATTCGGACGTTTATATCTTTCAATATTTGCAGTGGAAAGCTAGATTACAGCCCAAGAATATGTTCTTTCTCAAACTGAAATAAGATGCCTTTTATCAAGGGAGCAGCAAGAGAAAAACTAGATAAATCTCAAAACACAAGACAAGGCGCCGTTTCTGCAACAGCGTTTCTGATTGGTCAGATCACCATGTATGATGTTGAACTTTCTGCCTTGTTCTGTTCCAGAGATTGAAGGCAGCACTGACTCATCATCCTGCCGCCATGTCGAATGGGAATATGAACACCATGGGCCACATGATGGAAATGATGAGCTCGCGACAGGACCAGACACCGCACCATCACATGCACTCACATCCTCATCAGCACCAGACGCTGCCACCTCATCATTCATACCCACATCAGCACCAGCATCCGGCGCACCATCCTCATCCTCAGCCTCATCACCAGCAGAACCATCCCCACCACCACTCCCACTCGCACCTTCACGCACACCCGGCACACCACCAGACCTCACCGCACCCGCCGCTGCACTCGGGCGGACAAGCACAGGTAGAGACCTTCATGTCCTGCTGCATCGCTGAGTTCTGCTGTTTGGTGGAGTTAAAGCCTGATCTCTGTACTGTTCCGTCTTGCATGCATGTCTTGTGAGATACAAGCCCCTCAGGCTGCCTGTAAATGTATGCTAAGGGTGACGGGGGTGCTCAAATTTTATTTAGAAAATGGAGTGAAGCAACAACTTGTTTTGCTGCCTAATTTACTAGACATTTGTAATTTCTTACTTTATAAGGAGCTCCAAGGCTTTTCAGTGCTCTGAGCTCTGCAGATTGCCACATATCCTTTTATGGATGAGGTTTATTACGGAGATTGGCATATTATATATGTTGCTTAATGTGCTTGAACCTGAACTTCTCAGGCCAAGATTTAACAAGCTGTATGAGTTCTACCTGCAGAAATACATAACAGAGTCTTTAGTGAAATGAAATGGCACTGGTGTGTATGTGTGGCCAGGGCGGGGGGATGTTCAAGACTGGAGATATTAGAGGTAGTTTTAAGGTAAAATACACCAGCTTAGAGGAGAAGATTAAATGATCCAGACCCTATGAACAGGACAGACATCTGCATAGCATGAGAAAAAGCCAAGATTGGCTGTGAGTGCAGGCAGCAGTTGGTGCATGTTGTGACAGGAGAAGAAAGAGGGTGAAGCCAGTCCAAGGAGAGACTTAAACAAAGAAGGCAATTTAGACTTGTATTTGTGTGACAAGTCAGTGAAGGTCTCCACTGAACGAGGTGGACTCAATTTCTGAACCAGGTATATTAGCTTCAGCAATTTGGATAATTCGACATCTGAACTGAATGTTTCGTGAACTAATGAGCTAGTGAGCACAAACTTTAGCAGAGTCATTTTTAAGAGGAATTCTATTAATGTCTTAAGATGACAGGCTTCTGCATCAGGATCGCACAAGGAAAATAAAGCTCTGGGGGCAGTTACTGTAACATGGCAGGTCTGGAGAGCAAAGTTAAGGAAGACAAACAGGCAGTGCATAGAATGTGAGGACAAAAAGGAATGCCAGCCATAAGAAGTTCAATCTGTGAAGTATTGTGTTGCTTGCAAATACCTTTCAGACAAGCTCTTAGAAAACATTAAAGAAAATGAGAGTATTTGGCTGACATCCCAGTGTCCCACAGCATTAACTATTTACTAACATCTAGCTTTATTACTGCAGATTCTGCAAGCACATGGGATTTCCCTAAAGTATTTGCTAATGTAAAATGAATTGTCAGCTTTAGAGAAACAGTCTAAGTAAGAGAGTAGCAGACTCCCCTGTGAGAAGATGTCCAGAGCTTTCCTAAGTTTACTTCAGTTTTTACTTTGTGAATTCAATTATTTTCCCATCTGTTAATGAGTTATTTTCCTTGGAGTTGTTTAAAAACTCCAATAAAAAGACATTATCTCATATCAGAGAAACCAAAAGTAACCTGATTGCTGTATTGGAGATCCCTGAGAGAGTGAGGATAAAGTTGTGCTTAGCCAGCTGAGGACTCCATGGATGAGATGGGGGAAGTCACTTAACCTTCACTGAGGGCTTGGGAGGATAAACATGTTAATGCAGTTGAGGGCATCAGATCCCATGGTATGGAGCACTGCTGCAAAGCATCCAAGCACCACTTTAAACGGGTGAGGAGAAAACTACCAGGGAAAACAGCTACCAGGGGAAACAAATCTCACAGTTTTAAGGATAAGATCAGTGAGCCAATGGCCCTCCTCTAGACTGACTTGAACAGGGACCTTGACTTTCTCACACAGTTAGGACAGCTTCAACTTCTTGTGCTTTGTATTCCCTACTAGCTAGGCACCACAAAAGACTCAGGCAGGCAAGAAGAGATACAGGCACCAGGGCAGGCAGGCTGACTGGCAGCCACAAAACTGTGTCAGGGTCACCCTGTGTCCCTGCACCACACAGTCTCTGGAGCTGGGTCTGTGCAGTCAGATAAGCTTTGCCATGCACAGTATGCCACTGGAGGCAACAGACCCCATGAGGGATCAAGGAGGTCTTCACCTTGTCCATGGGTGTAAGTGTCACCAAGGGGATCAGACAGAGGGTGATGGACTGGGAATCCTAGGGTCAGTGGCTTCCCCAGGCAGCAGAGCTCTTGCTGTGCATCTGCTCCTCTGGTGCAAAGGCAATAGTGATTTCTGAACAGATGCATCAGAGGGGAGAAAAGAAGGGCTTGCTGAGTAATAACCACATAGTTATTACTTTCAAAGCTCATCTATAGTCCCCATGGTAATGGCCTCTTTGGGGATCAGGTTGCTCCAGCAGACGTAAATTTTATGGTGCGATTTACTAATTATTAACCTCCTTATTCTTCTGAGCCAGATCCTTCCATTCCACACCACCTGCCAAATGACAGCACGGTCCATGCTGCTGTGAGCTGCCTACTCCCATGCCGAGACTGTTGTTATTCTACACCGTGCCCTTGTGTAATGTTAGAATTCGTTTCATGCTTTTCAGCTACCGTTTTGATACACAGGAGCCCAAGGAATTACGCTTTCATAGAATGAGTGAATGGGTATTAGTTTGGTGGTAAGTTGCAAAGACCAGAAAGAAATACTGGATCAGGCATAGAAGTAGAAATCACCTTCTGATAGGTGTCTTTCTGAGAAAGTGAGATATCTTACCAAGTTCTAGCTATGTTGCCTCAACTACTACAAAAATTATACTATTATTCTGCATTGGTCCTCTAAAGATTTCTTTACATCAAACTTGCCAGAGTGATAGCTCAAGCAGAGTAGGGGTTTGAATGCCATTTCATTCTCTTAGCTGTGCTATGTTTGTCTTCATTATGGATACGTGATTAGCATCCTCTAACAAAACCAAAATTGGCCTAAATTTTATATTTAGTTTTTTTTCTTTCTTATGTCCTAGGCAGGGCAGTGAAATCCTGCTAGAGAATGACGCTTAGATGCTAAGATATAGTCTAACATATTTCAGGGTTAAGAGCTATCGAGTAAGAGTCAGTTAATTATCCCACATGACATTATTAGTGGAATAATGGCGGCCCTTATAATTAATATCTGCCTGAGATGGAGAGAAGATTTTGTTGTTCTGAAAATGCACTCTGACTACCCAGAGACTGCCTGGTACATTCTGAAAACAAAATTACTCACTAGTTATTCAGGAGAAAATGACCATATGAGAGGAATTTAAAAAATAATTCAAATTTTATAGTTACCTTTTTCTGCCTTTGTACCAGACTCCACTGAGAGAGTTAAGAAACAAGAATTTTTAAAGCTGAACGGAAAAGGAGCAAAAAGGGATAAGGAAACACAAATAACTTCAGATCTCTGAAGTCTGGAAAGGTGTTATGTGTGAGAAAATGAAAGGTCTTTGATGAGATGTTGACATTAAAAGGTACTTCTGAGACCTGTGCACTCATACATGCAGCATGCCCGGCCCTGGTGGACAGGGAGCAGCTGGAATCTCTTGGCAGCGATCTCCCGGCAGAAGCCAGGGGATGCTGGTGAGAATGGGGGCTGTGCCCTCTGCAGCTGCCATGGACCTGGCACTCCAACCCTCAGAAGGTTGAAGATTTTATCTGCAAACATACGGAGTTCATGCAAGCTGAAATTTTAAAAATCAGCCAGAAAATCTGGGGTGGCTTATTTATTTTTAGAAGGTTATTCTTCAAAAATTTTTTTCTGCTCCTGTGAGAAAGAGATTCCCTGACAGTGCAACATCAAGCTGGGAATAAATTTGACTTTACGCAAAAAGCGTTATCAGATGCAGGGAATAATTACACATAAAATTGCCATTGTGATTGCCACAAGTCAGCTGGGGGAGGGAGCAAACTATATTACAGACAGAAAAGCCACCTCAACTTCGCAAGACTGAAGACGATAGTATCATTTTAATTGAGACAGACGGAGGTGTTAGGCAAACACGTTAATTGCGGCAATTGAAATTCAGGGCTCAGTCTGACAAAGCTCTGAGTATGTCCACTCCCTGGAGTCAAAAGGAAGCACCTTGGAGGTTTGGGCCTTTGCCAGAACAAGAGGGTTAATTTTGAGTCAACAATTCAAGTTTCCAGACTGTTCCAGACTACGCAGGAGTGGCAGCAGCAATGTGAGCTTAGTGTGAGCAATAGGATCTGTGGATTGGGTTCCCAGACCCCAAGCAGAGGGAGACAGAGGGTGTCTCCAGAGCCCCGTAGCCTGGGTGCCACAGAGAGGCAGGAAAGTAGTCCAAAAACCTATTCCCAGGCAGTTGAACATTAAATCTGGTGCTGGTTCCTGACGGGGACAGGGGAATGTTCCATCTGCCCAGGAGTCAGTAAGAGCATGGTTTACATGGGGCTGCCCCTAACATGCTCCTTTTCTGTAATAGTGTGGGCCAGTTACTCTCAGGAGCAGGATCAATACTCCCCTGCACTTGAAAAAGCATAAACACATATTTTTTCCATAGTTTTGTAGCAATGGGCTGGATGTGGTGTGCTTCTACTCTCAAAGCCAGAGATAAATTGAATAAAAAGGAGTATAGCATCCACAGAGCTCAAATGGAAACTTCTGATAAGAGGAATATCCCTTCTCCACGCAGTGCAGGGATATCAAAACACAGGCTCAAGCTCAGGTACCTAACTTCTTTTTTTCCCCTGAGGGGCAGTGAGGTCTGCTGGCCTTGTGCAATCCCAGCCCACAGCTTCCCAGCTCCATGCAGGTGCAAAGAGCTCTGCAGCTCCTGCCTCCAGAGATGGCAAAAACCGAGCTGAAGATGGTGAAGCTTGGAAAATAGAAATGGCCTAAAATTTTGGAGGCAATTGGGGGTGGGGAAGAGAAAGAGAGACACAGAAATTAGGCCACTACAGTCCTCTGCTTTGATGAAAACAGATCCTGAGAGAAACTGGACATTTCAGGTTTGAAACAGGTGGTGGCAGAGAATGCATCTAAGTGAATGTTTTTAAGAACTAACTCGAGGGGGAAAAAATTGTTCAGAGGATCGTTTCAAAAAAAAATCTCTCCTTTGACCATGGTAAGGATTTGCAAGCAGCTGCTTTCAGTGGCATCTGGTGCAACTTTTGACTTGAGCCTGTTGCAGACCTTGCTGGGGAGCAGGCCGAGTGTGTGAGATCTCCCTTCCCATTTCAGCATTGCCCTCTGTAACTTCTCCCCCTCACCAGTCCCTGCAAAACCTCTTGTTGCCCTGCAGGTTTCGCCGGCGGCACAGCAGATGCAGCCCACGCAGACGATACAGCCACCGCAGCCGACCGGAGGTCGCCGGAGGAGGGTGGTGGACGAAGACCCAGATGAGAGGAGGCGGAAATTTCTGGAAAGGAACCGAGCCGCCGCCACGCGCTGCAGACAGAAGAGGAAGGTCTGGGTGATGTCACTGGAAAAGAAAGCAGAAGAGCTCACCCAGACAAACATGCAGCTTCAGGTGCGAGCCACTGTCTGCGCCCCTGAAGACACAGAGGGGCTCTTTGTGCTTGACTGACGGTGCCTTTGGGGCTGCCCCCGCACAGTCAGCTCCTAGCGGGAGCTCAGGCATAATCAGTCTGTTAATCAAGATGTGTGTGCTACAATTAAAGAAATAATTACATTTTAGCGGGATAAGCCAGGAAAAAGCTGTCTTGGGATTTAGAAGCCTTCACTAGATGGAGTTGTATTTATTTTCTTTCCTTGTCACTGCTTTTTGTGGGGATTTTTTTTTTTGAAATGCCATTAACATGACTGTAAAAAATTTCTTCAGAGCAGGGCATGCAGTTAAACCCTCATTCAAAGCCAGTGAGATAGAAGCACAAATAGATCAGTCTATCAGTGAGGAAAATGAACTGGATAGATGAAAATACCATGAATATGATAACAAAAGCCCTTCTTACAGTGCTGTCCTTCTTGTGGTGGGCACAGTACTTCTGCTTCATGCAGAGGTGTACCTGTGTGCTGCCAAGGGCAGAAAACCATTTGTAGCATGGCACTCCTCCAAAACATTCTCCCCCAAAACCCAGAGGTGTGAGCAGCACCCAGGCACTGGCTGCAGCCAAGCCGTAGGTGACAGCAGTCCTGCCACTGTGCCCCTGAGCACAGCAATATGGCCTTTGACCCCACGGGTCTGCCCCCTGGCCTCATGCAGAGAGCCAGAGTATTTCCCGAGTAGACTGAAACACTGCCTTAAGTATCTGTGGTGCTGGGAAGTCAGTTCATTTGTCAGTGAATGTCACCAAATCTGGAAGCCAGACTGCCTTCAGAGGTTACAAAATAATGCCACTGACAAATGTTGCCATAAACCCAGCACACAAGCACCTGAATGCCTTTTTTCTCAGTTCTTTCTAAGTTATGGAGCAGGTTTTGTGTTCTTGAGTTTAAGCTTTGCGGAATAGCCTGGTTTAGGCTTTGTTGCTAACCAAAGTCTCTCCTTCTTTTCTAGAACGAGGTTTCCATGCTGAAAAATGAGGTAGCGCAGCTGAAACAGTTATTGTTAACACATAAAGACTGTCCGATAACAGCTATGCAGAAAGAATCACAAGGATATCTAAGTAAGTAGCTGGTATGTTTGCGCTGTCTCCACACTCCTCACAGGAAAGCAAACCTTCCAATTCTTCCCTCCAGAACCCCTTCTTGGTCATGTTATCACTTGAACCTGTCTTCTCAAACATCATCCGAGCCATCCAATCTCCTGCCCTTATTTATCCAGCCCCGCTCAAAACCAAAAAAGCCCCGGTTCGCATCCCAAACAGCAGAGCTAGTCTTCCCCACCCCTCCTTGCGGCAAGGAGATGCACACGGATGGACGCTCACTCCCCTGTGGAGGATCCTGCTTGAACTCACAGCTCCAAACCTGCAAGAGTCCTCCTGGGCACGGCGCTGCCAGAACTTTAAAATAACTCTCAAAAGGAAAGTTAAAAAGGAAAACATTACAGTCCCCTCCAGCGAAAATGGTACTGTGCTCTGACAGTGGCACAGACCAGGCCTGGCGCAGGTTTTCAAGGTTTGTTAACTCTTTTTTAACTCTCATCTTTCTTTTTTTTCTTTTTTTTTTTTTTTCCAAAAAATTCTCAGCTAACAGAGACATTGAATCAATTCTTTCTAGTTGATGTGTTTTGTGAGTGTAGTAATTTAGGGACAAATTCTCTGTTTCGCTCTGAAACAGTTTAGAAGAGCCTCAGGGCTTGCCAGATTGTGACATTGTCTTAAAATAGAGCCCATTTCTCTCCTCTGCATCACTATGCATCTGTCTCTTTAACAGTACTCAAAGAAAAAAATACATAATTGCATTACATGCCTATCAGCTGTTGCTCGAATTAGATTTTCTGTGCTGCAGTGCACTGCACTCTAATTTTGATTCCTGCTGGAACAAATAAAGCATTTAAGCACCCCAACTGATTTTAAAGACCTTAAGATATCAGACTTTTTATCCCAACATCAGTTTCAGTCATTAAGGTCTTGGACTTTTTTTAAGGTCTCAACTCCTGAAGTCAGGTTGATATCAGAGAAGCTGGCTTGAAAAAAACTGTGAAAACTAAAACAATCTTAAGACAGAGAGTGTTGGATAACTGTAATTATATTTTGAAATCCTGGGACTTGTGCATGCTTCAGGTCATCAGTACTTCTGAGAGTATCACCCAGCCTAGCCTTTTTACTAGGATGGAAAAATGAACGTGTGTTGTCTCTGTGCCCTCATTCCCTTCCCAGGTCCCGAGAGCAGTCCTCCTGCAAGCCCGGTCCCAGCTTGCTCCCAGCAGCAAGTCATCCAGCACAACACCATAACGACCTCCTCCTCCGTCAGCGACGTCGTGGGAAGCTCCACTCTCACCCAGCTCGCCAGCCACAGAACAGACATCAACCCCATCCTTTAAAAGTGGCTGATCAGAAACTGCTGGGGGAGTGTGGTAGCGTATCAGAGCGTCCTCTCTGCTAAGGACATTTGCAACCGTAACTCAAGCCTGGAAGATTCCTCAGTTCTTGAAAGACTCTGGCTATTCATTTTTATAGTTATTAAAATGTCTTTTATACTTAGTTACATAAAAGGGAGTTACGCAATTAATATGCTATCAGCTTGAGAAATGCTTTGGTGCTTTCTCCATTTTTTTGGTACCAGTTACTTGTTTATAAACCTAACTGTTTCTGTACATAGTCATGTTTCCTTCTCACCAATCTAGCCTGCAGCCTCAGAAATACAAAGTTGTGTTAAACTGCAGCTTGTTAGCCAACGTGAGGCATGAAAAGTATTAAACAGAGTCAAACATAGGTAACTAGGAGTAATGAGGCTATAAATATAGAGCGAGGGCATCTGCTGACAGCATAATAAAAAAGAGTTAGCGTTGTGCTATCAGCAGACTGCGTCTTGCATTCAGAGCCTCTTTCAGAGCAGTTATATAGGATGTGGCTTCAGGACAAAATCAAGCCCAAATAGCGTGCTCTTTTGTCTAGCCCTCCCCCTTCTCCTCTCTACCCTACCCTGGCCTTTTTCTCCTACAATTATTCTCACACCTTCGTTTTCCCTTCCCTTTTCATTTCCCAGCTTTTTTTTTTTCCCTTGGGTTTTTTTTTCCATTCCAAGGCTTTCTCGCTTCCCTCTTTTTCTCAAAGAATGGTAATGAACAAGCAAAAACTTCAAGCCCACCTAAAAACTGTTGGCACGGCTGCTGCTTTCACTAGCTCTTCACCCGCAGTTGGGCTGCGCCAAGCATTTGGCTTTTAAAAAATACAAATGCTCCTGATTTAGTGTTTTTAATAAATAGGGAAAGGCAAAAACAGCGCAGCCGCAGGTGAAGCAGGATGGTGAGCCAGCTGTGTTGATGCTAGCAGCCCTGTAAGCTTCTGTGGTGCAGTAGAGGCATAGCGAGCAACACCTGAGAGTCACAGAAAGTTTTTGCACTGCCAGTCATTAATGTAGGAAAATCCATGTAGCATATAATAATTCGGAAAAGTTCTGTTCCCTAACCTGGTTGCGTTGTTCTAGCAACGACAGCTAGCAGCCTCAGGCTTCATGGGCTATAAATGAGAAATAAATCAGTGTAATGGTTCTGACCAGTTGGAAAAATGCCATTTTTAATTCCCAGGGAAAGACCTGCTCTCTGCAGGCATTCCTTTAAACGTTCACGGACTGATCCCAAGCTGGCAGACAGCAGTGTAGCTTCACGGACTTTAATGGCACTTAACACTCGTTTACCACGGGTAAGGAATTGTTCTTAGGATGCTAAATAATTTTTAGAAGGCATGCAGTGGCTAGAAAATGCTGCAAGAATGCCAAGTCCCACACTTCGGATAAAATACAGTCCTGCAAAGAGGGTCTGGAAAAGAGCCTTATGCCACAATTAAGGTTTTTGTTTGGACTCTGAGCCTGCCCCTCAGCACAACTGATTTGCATCCCTGAGTGGTCCTAGTGATTGATGGGAAAATCAGACGGAGATGATGCCAGTTAATTATGCTTCCTTGCTGTATATTGGGACCTGATTTTGCTCTCAAATCTGTCAGCGGCAAAACCTCCCGCTGCTCGCCCAGGGAGCAGGCTCCAAGCTGGTGAAAAATGTTCAAACATTTTGAGCTGCATCTTTAACAGCAAAATTCACATTATTCCCAGAAAATGCTCCAGCCCTGAACACACTTTGTTCTGCAGCAAAGCTCTCTTCCTCAAAGACTGTGTCTTTGGTCTTTAGAGGAGTTGTGGGTTATAAAAGGATGGGTCTTCTCCATGTGGGAGGAAAAGTGAAATAACTGAAGTGTGAGGAGGCACTGAAAGGAGCAGGGCCTGTCTGGAAGGGAAAGCAAATTTCTGAGCATCATTCATTGCCGAATTAGTTCTTATCTTGGTGACTAACTTTTTGTCAGTATTCCTTTCTTTAACAGCTCGCTTTCCATTTATGCAAATACATTCAAAAGAAGATTTTTAATGTACAGTGTAAATCTTGACTTGATTATATAGTCTAAGAACCAAAAAAAAAAATTACGAAAAAATACAAATGTAAAGGATTTTCTATTATATTTTAGACAAACATATACTTTTAAAGTGTTTTAAATACTGAATCTATAATTTTTTTTTTAATCTCCAGTTGTAATAGCTAAATGGTTTTGCTTCATCACAGCTCCCAAGGGAACTTTTTTCAAATACACAGTCGAGAAAAATGTTCCAGCTGAGTATCCACTATGTGAAAAACCCAAATAAGCATTTCCCCTATGTCTGAATTTCATCGTTCACCATCAAAAAGGAAATGCCATTGCAGGGTTAATTTTAAAAACTTTCCCTCTATATGGGTAGCACTTAAATACATTAAAAAATAAAAATCAAAGTTGTTGGTAATATTAGAATACCCAGTTGAGCTACACTGCACTAGAATTACGGTTTAGCTTCATTTTATTCAGTCTCCTCAATTAAAATATTTAGCTGTTAAAATGAAAGCCTCTACATTAAAAAGAAAAAAAAAAGGAAAAAATACAAAAACCTTGCCTAAGTTTTGTTAAATTCAGCAACTTGACAGTTTGACTGATGTGTATTATATATAGCTCAATTATTTCTTTTTTTAATGCTAACTAGGCAAGCCAACCACACATGTTGGCCTAAATGTGTAATTACAATGAAATGTCTCCTCTCTATACTATTGGCCTTTAGGTATAATCCTTGCTAGTGATGTGGAAATAAGTAAAGGATGAAAAGCTATTTGCTATTGCTTCTTGTAACTCTGTCGCAGGTTCACAGGCCAACATGCAGCATATTTATATCGGCTGTATCATCGGGAAAAGGACCAACCGTACCAGGCACCTTATATTATTCATCAGATTTGCTTCCACATTTAAATGCTCTTGTTTTCCAGGGGAGTGATCCTGCAGCCTTTCCTCAAGTTGCTGGCCCAACCAGGCACTGGAGGCTGCCTGAGCAAGGGCTATGGGAGAAGCCCCAGCCCTCTGTCTCCAGGATGTCCCTCTGCCATGGGGTCAGTGGCAGCATCCTCTTCCTAAGCACGTCACTCTAAATGCACTTCCTAGGCTCTTTCCATCAAGGAGGAATCCTGCCACAAGCTACTTCTGGAGACTGCTCCACTTTCCTCTCGCCCTGCCAATCCAGCCTGTTGCCAGGCTCACCAGGCTCTGTGCCCTATCCCACTGCCAGCGAAGGACAACTCAGACCACTTCCGTCATCCACTCTCCAGGGCACTCGCAGGGTGGTGAGCCTTGGCCAGTGCCTTGCACAGGAGGAGGTGTTACTGTAGATAGCATCTCTTGTGTGTGACGTTGGAAGCAGGTTGGAAATCTCAGCCACGGACAACTGCAATACTTTGATCAGAAAGAAATGATGCTGCGATCCAGCTCCGGCACCCCCAGCCCCCCTTCCCCAAGTCAATTTATGCAAGCCATATTCATAACGCTGCCTGTGGGAGACAAGTAGTTTGTGTGCTATCATGGTGTGTTTTATAAGGACAACAACGATGATGATGATGATGATTTATGGAGAATTTCACGCTGTTGGGAGTTAATTCCTGCTACGAAGCTAAATGTCTGCTGCCCATATTCTGAATAGTGGAAAGTCAATGGTTCAGTGCCTCAGTGCGTGTGGATTTAGTGTTAATGACTCAGTCCTGTTAACTAACAAGCCAGCTATAACTGTTGTTAAATGCCCAACTTTTGAGGATTCATATTTTTTTAAGCAACAATATTTAGTGTTGAAAACTAGCCTTTTAGTTTAGGCAAAATGTGCTTTTTAGCAGCTAATACCTTTTTTAAAAAAAAAGCGTATAGAGTGAATTTATGAAAATTCATGAGGACCAAAGCAATTTTAAAACAGGAATCTATTAATTTAGTATTCACATAGAATTTTATAAAGTATTTATTAATAAATGTTATTTTAACACATTCCATTTGAACAGTATTCTTGTACAGAATCTGTTTGTTGTGTTTTTTTTAAAGTTACAATATTAGTTTTGCAATAAACTACTCTAGGTGTGTGTGCATCTTAATCTTTCAGGGTCTCAAGCAGAAGTCATCCATCTAAGATGGGAAAGCTTGCTGAGGTCAGTTGTACAGAAATTCCTAGAATTAAATGTTTTCCTTAAAGCAGCATCTGCTTTTTTTTTTCCTTCTTTTTTTTTTTCCTTCTTTTTTTTTTTTTTTTTTTGGTAACAATGAAACAAATTATAAACCTTCAGTTGTTTCCTATGTATTGGAAAATGTGCTTTCTTGTTTTAGAAAGCATGAGTCAACATATAACTGGAAAGCCTGTCTTTTTTTTTCTGCTTTTTTTTCTTTAAGGCTGATTTTATACATCACCACAGAAGATCTAACCCCATCCTCATTTCTTGTCTAATATCACATAGTGAGTTGCACTATACTGCCTTATCATTGCCTCTTCAGTCCTCTTACTAAGCAGTGTTCCTTAGATTTAGACCATTGAAGCTCCATTATACATCAGAGAAAATTACTGGAGGGGGAAGGAGAGAAAAAAATTGATCTGTAGACATAAAACCTAAACTGTGCCTATAAAACAAAACCAGTTACAACTAATTAGTACCTTATTTCTACATTTCAATTATTTATATTCTTTTAAAATTGCACTTTAGCTCTTGCTCTCTTTCTTGCTCTCCCTTGTTGAGTCATTTATAAATACTCTTGTAAAAATTTTGCACCAGATACATTTATATGCTTTCACTGGTGGCATATCTACAACTTGTCTCTCACACCTGCCCAAGCGGAGAAGCTGAGACCAGCCAGTCTGCCGTGTGACTTAGACTTTACACCCTCTTCATGACAGCATATAAATGTTTTATTATGCAATGTGTGTGATGTGAGGCGGCATCTAAGCTACATTTATAATCTCTCATCCCAAGAACCAAAGTGTCCTGTATATCGTAAAGTCAGGAGACTGGCTCTGTTGTGCATTGTGATGCACTTTGACTGTTGTCCAACTCACAGTAGCTACAAAGCTGCAGTGATAACAGTGGCCATACTATGTATTAGAGTTCTGAATCAATAAAATATGTTGCCTTATAACTTGACTAGGGACAGCACCTTTAAAAAAAAAAAAAGAAGAAAAGAGACAAAAAACTTCTAAAGACAAACAAAAGCAATAAAATCTCAAGCGATTTGAACACCAAAAAACAAAAAAGGTTCAATTTTTCAACATCTGAAATGATCATCTTACTGCAAAGACAAAAGAGACTGTTTACATCCATAACCTCTTTTTAGGTTTTTTTTCCAGAGCTTACAGTTATCTCAGTTTTATCAGTGGCTTTACACTTAAGAGCTAAATTGCTCACCATTATTGGTTTTCCATAGCTTTCAAAATGACTTTATAGCAAATCCTAAACTGCATGAGGCCAAAAATGTCAGTGTTCACACACACTCAGAGACAAGATTGATTCTCTAAGTGGAAATCTGATCCTTTCCCAGGCCCTCCTTGGACTGGAATCAATAACTGCAACTCGTTATATTTAGACGAATGTGTAATACCTGGGGTTCAGGATCTCCAGTTCTACATTTATGCAAGTTAAATGTTAGTATTGCTGTTTCACCTGGTGGAACTGTTCACAAAGCCCATGGTCAGAGCCTGCCATCTGATGCTGTGAGGGTCTTAGACCCAAATATCTTTCTTGACTAAACATCTGTATGACAGCCTTCTGAATGAAGACTGGAAGCTCCTTCTGGCTTTGCAGAAACTGCAGCAGTGTCCTGGAGCAAGGGAGATGGGAGGATTGATTGGGCATTTCAAGGGAAATGTTTTCCTTGCTGGAATCTAGGAAATTTCAGAGAAATATTTTCCCCACCCCACAGAGCTGAGATTGCAAGGAGTTCCCTGACAGAGCTCACCTTTAGCATGCTTCCACAAGACAAACTACTTTGCACGAAAGGTGTATTTGCTCTTCTGAGTAAGAAAATTGCCACTGAGAGTTTTGCCAAGGACTTTATCATTGGGACCCAAGTGTTTCCCAGCCCATGGCCATGAGCTCTGTATCCCTCTCTCTGTAGCAGCTCTCTTCAAACACTGGTTAGCACTCATCAGTGAACATTGCTTCTTTGGACTATTGCCATTGTCCTGGTTTTAAGGAACTTTTAGCACTGCTTGGAGTAAGCCTAAACTATCGAAGTTTATATATAAATATATATATATATATATATAAAATATTAAAAAAAGGTGCTGTCACAGTAAGTTTTGGGCTTGAGGTTGTTTGTATTGTATGCAAAGGTTTTGTGTTTGTATGTCTGTTTGTTTTATTATGTAAAGCAACCACCTTCCTTACTGGAAGGAGATACTTTTTTTTTTGGTACATAAATGTAAATAGTTGCTGCAGCATTTAATATGTTTAATTTTATGTTAAGCTTTTTGTTGCATTGTGAACCCATTATTGTTACAAATGGACAATGAGTTCATTGAGACTGTTCAACTAGGTCAGATTTTTACATCTCTTTCTAGCTAGAAGAGAAAGGAATTTTGTGCATTTGTACAAATGTTAATAATATCACTGCAATTCCAGTATAATAAAGCACTCAAATACAAATAAAATCCAGTAGTTTGTCTATATCTATACTCCAGACATTTTACCATACGGATAACTCCTGCAATTAAACCAAGCTACTCTTCACTGATTTCTATAATGACCTATGACCCCTTGTCTCCCTCCAGACTGGAGGAGGAGCACGGTGCAGGGCATTCTCCTGCCTGGTGGCAGGAGCGAGGCGCTGTGCAGACCTTACGGCTCCCCATTGCCCTCCGGCAGCCGAGGTGACCTGGTAAGAACAAGTTCTCTGAACTTCTTCCAAGCACAAAGGCTGCACAGCCTCAAACAAAAAGACTTACGTGGTGGAGCCTGACATGAGGCCTCGGCATAAGGATGAGACAAGCTGTTACTTTACTTTTCCTTGCAGCTGGAGTGTGCTTGTATCAAAATACACTCCATGCTTGTTATCCCGCCAGCCTCTCCTCTTGCCAAAAGCTGCCTGGAAATGGATTTCCTGCTGGGCTAATTAGCTCTAATTGTGATGCCCCTGTTATCTTGCCAACCTCATTTCTCACTATAAATTGGTCCAATACAGACCTTGGCACAATAATGCGTAAACTGTAATCTAAAGTTAGTCGGGATGAACCCATCTCTCCAGTGGGAATTAGATTAGCTGTAGATTAATGCAACTTGATGTCGTGCTGGCAGTCCCAGAGCGAGGGCCTGACCCAAGTGGTGCAGCCTCAGTGACAAGGACCAGCCTGCCTGCAAGCGCTCCGTGTCGGTGTCACGCTGCAGGATATCGGCCCCATGTGGTGTGACTGTGCTGCTCCCTTGGGGGCCCTGGCACAGGCACAGCTTCTGCTGCTCTCCCCCCTGGTTTTTAAAAGGCTAAATCTGGCCAAGAGCATTCACCCTCCTAAAATGGGTAGGAAAAAGGCAGAGCCATGCCCCTGTTCCCATTCTCCCCTTGTAAAAGCTGGAAGATGGGGCAGTGCATGCACAGGGCTCCCTCTTTAAGGGGGTCAGAACAGATGTTTTCCCCAAACATCAAGGCACGGTATTAGCTGGATCCTTTTCTGAGGTCATACTCTCCTGCACTGCCATTAAAGCAGGGATGTCATGCCACTGCTTAACATGTATTTATACAGCAGGGCTCTTGCTCTGGGGCCAAATACTGAGAGAGGATCATCATATCTGTAAAAATAGGTGCCTCTCATGAAGATATAGCACAGGATAACTTTATTGTCCACACAGTTATATTTACACCTGACAGTATGAGCTAAGCAAGAGGTATTCAGGCAGAGGTAACACTGTCCTTTACAGCCGATTCATGGTTTCCCAAACCTGATAGTAGTATTTGTTCCTCTTCCAAGCAGTCCACTGATATTATTGCTCTCTCTGGGCTGCTCTGGACATCATAACAAAGTTATTATTACCAAGAAAATGAATCAGTGTGAGCACACGCTCTTTTCCTTCTCCTTTGCAGGGATGCAGCCAGAATCAGACTAAGCTGAGGACGCTCTGCATCAGCAAGAAGGTTGCCCCACTTTATACTAGTCAGAGCAGTAGTACAGAGAGACTCCTTCCCTCTGCCACACCAGCCTCTTGTGCTTTGCTGGACCCACTTTGCTCCTCAACGTGTCCCAGCTTTTTCCTGAACGCAGGCTGCAGCCTCAGCTACGTGCTGTAAGGGAACTCAAAACTCATGGCAATGTAGGACAGCGTTCAAGCGGGGATGATAAGCAAGCACAGAGGACACCGTAGATACCCAAGGGCATTGGCAAAAATCAGGCAGCATAACAGAGCAACACCAGCAATCTGAAGAAAGCAAACACCTCCCTAAAAAAGGTGTGTGGAGCTAGGGGAGGGTGGTGAACCCCCATGAGCCCGGATGTAAACAGACACAAGAGCTGAGACACTGGAATTGCACTAGTGCTAGAGAAACCCTTCAGCAGGAGGATGCGAAAACAGGCAGACATGAGTGCTTTTTTGTTAGTTTTGAGGTGATTTTTAAAAATTCCTGGGATAGATGGAACACTGGACATGCAAGGATGCAAAGCTCTCCACTATCACACTATCACTATCTCAGCATAAAAGAGACAAAGCATGTCTGACCTCTTGGGGAATCTCCCCACATGCAGCCCTTGGGGACAGGCTCAGAAATTATGTGGTTGGTTAGGTCCCCTCATTAGCAACACTTTCTACCCACGGCTCTAGCAAAGACTTGCAGGACAGACCTACCTCTCAGCTTTCCCTGCCCACCTAGAGTCAGCACTGTCTAGATGGAGGCAGGCAATGGATGGTTCAGAGGGAAAACCGCTTTTCTCCTCCACAATAGCTACTGGCTGCTGAGGCCCCACTACAGGAGACTCCAGCTCTGAGACTACCCCAGAATTAACCTGTCACACCCACTTTCTTTACACTTTACTTTACTCACAGGCATTTTTCAGCTTGCCCATGGGGAATACGCACAAGATAAATCACAAAATTTATTGAGGACTTTTTTCTAGGGAGTCAAAAAATCAAGCATCAGAAAGAAGGGATCAAAGTTAAACCAGGACCACCACTACCGTTCAGGTCAGAGCTAACAACTGAGGGTCTGGGACGATTTGCTCAGTTCTTTGGTCTGCTTTGCTATTGCAATTGCCCTTTTTTTTTTTGCCTCCGATCTGCTGTGCTGCAACAGGGACATTTAGTGGCTCTAAGAAGGGCATTAGTGCTGCCATGGGCTTAAAACTCTTTTTCTGCAGCATTATTGAGCACTATTTTTCCTCCAGCCTGCTCTATTCTCCAGCAATACAATGCCACAGTATGAGAATGACCCAGCGAAGCTGATAAAATATTTAAGACGTGTGTTCTGATTGTGTTAGGTAAGCAAATACCACAAGAGCCCGACCATTAGTGAACCTGATCAGTCCATTCCCCCAGGACCTGCCAGCAGAGCAAGGCAGAGCAGTCTGAACTAGAAGCAATGAGGCAGCTGCCTTTCCCAAAAGAGAGGGAAGCTTGAAAGTGTATTTTGCAGAGTTTAGGAATTTGCAACCTGTGGGTCTTGCTCTAAAAGCAAGTAATAGAGACATATAGGTATATGGATAGGCAGGCATAGGTTCTATAGATACATATAGATGACATAGATACATAGATGACATAGATACATAGATGCGGACAGCAGAGATGTGTGCCTGTGTTGTGTGTGTATACAGCAGGTCAGCAGGTGTTTTCACAGGGCATTGCATTCAGCTGACAGCAAGTCAACTTAAAAGAAAGAAAAATATTTGACATAACTGGCCAGTTCATGTAGGAAATTGAGTCGAGAAAAAATAAATAAAGGCAGAAACTGATTAGTTTAAATTTGGGGCCCTCTGGATTATAATGGATCCCATAGGAAGACAGGAGGCTTTGTATGGAACGACTCTATATCCTCCTTGCACTTTCCCTTTTGTTTCACTAATTGTTTTCATTCTGTGTTATATGCTGGTTGAGCCAATTCCAGCTTAGTAGAAGTTTTTCTTAGCTTCAAGAAGCTGTGCTACAAAGGCAACACGTAGCCATGGATAAGAAAAAGGGACTGTCCGCAGTGGGACACGGCTGTGGACTCCGGTTACGCAGGGTTGTGTAGGGTATCACAACACCAGCCGTTCTTTTGGCTTGGGATTTTTGTTGTTGGTGTTTTGCTGTAGCTGCTCCCTGTACTTTGATCTATACGTTAAATTGTCAGAATTAAAGTTAAAGCCAGGCAGTTTTCACAAGCTGGATGGGGAGGATGAGGAAGTGGTAGTTTTGCTACCAGTGTCCTGCTGCAATGGTGGCTGCCTATAGAGGCAAGGTTTTATCATTCAGATGGAGTAAGTGCAACCTGCACTGACTCACACCCCCTTAGTGCCTAATTCCTGCAATCCTACACTCATCCCCTAGAATAGCTGAGGGACTATCAGCCCTTTGTGAAGGCTACCTCTTCGTGGTAGTACTGTGTGGGATGAGGTGAAGGGCCTGGGGGGGCACCCACAGCCCCACATTTCCCCAGCAATACAATGTGGTAACATCCTGGCCATGCTGGCAGCGAGGTTTGCAGGGCTCCCACTGTATTGACCCACTTGGCACTGGCACTGCAGGTGACTCCCCCCACCACACTGCAAAAGCTGAGCTAAACCAATGTCCTGCCATTAGCCTGACCGTGCCTCAAGCCAATCTGACTGACTAAAACTAGGGGAAAATGCAGCGGAAAAGTATTTATCATGTTGCCAGTGTAGCTAACTGGTGTGGCAAACCATGCAGCTCACTGTGTGCAGAGCCTGGCGAGGGCAGGCAGGACAGTGGGCAGGTGTGTGGGCAGGGAGTGAGCAGAGAACAGGGAAGGTGGTAGGCAGATGGCCAAAATGTTTGTGAGTTGTTGCGTGGTGAAGCTGTACTCCTAGGCTGTGCCCAGGGTACCAGACAGAAACTCAAGTGAGACGGTGTCTGCATCTTGTGCCATCAGTGGCAGTGCTTCTGCCCTGTTGCCCCTGTGAGGTTCACCCACCTGAATGCACTTCTAGTGCTGACCCACCACCAAGGCTTTACCCAGAGCTGTCCTTCCCCTCCGAAGCCCGTGAAGCCAAAAGTAGCTTTAAAACATGACCTGCTCTCTGCCTTCAAAGAGTCAGCAATCCTCACTCTGCAGGGACAGGGAAACCCAAGCTACTGATTACGATGTCCTTTTAAATTCTTTTTACACTGGATTTCCAGAGCAGAACTCACATTTTTAATTGCTTAGAAAGACCTTCATGCATATCTCCAAAAGGGCAATTTCCTCTGACATGTCACGCCGCACGTACAGGAGCATTGTACAAAGATCCTTTCTTGCAGCAATGAAAAGAGGTACCATCTTGATCTGCTAAAAAAAACATTTCTGCTTTCCTTGAAAGTCTGTGCCGAGCAAGGCGAGCATGCAGGGCTGAGCCCTGTCAAGGGGCAGTGCCACAGAAGGAAGCATGACATCCACACCCCTGGCACTCACAGCTTGTTTCTGGGACAGGATGAGAAAGGCCTGTTTTTCCCAATTGGAAATTAAGACCCTTTGGCTTGCTGAGGCCATGGAAGAAGTTGGGAACAAGGCAGCCCCTTTTTCCAGGAAAACTCTACTTCTAACATGGTATGAGAGCAGTAGGAACCCATCAGAGCTGCAAAGCAGAGCTCTATCACTGCTGCTGGGCTAATCAGAGCCAGCAGCTGGGAGGGAAAGCCAAGGACAGCTTTTAAATGCACACGGCGGAGAGAGGAATGAAAAATATTAATTTTAAATGGATCGACACTGGCCTTGGAACTAGGCAGGCAAACATCCAAACCTGTCAGGAGGGAGTAATGAGGGCTTTTAAATTAGATGTGATCACCTATCTGCGGCTGTACAGAGTGTTTGCTGTGTATTCCCCATACCTTAGGGAGAACCCCAGACATGTGAGGTTACAAGTGGGCTGTCTGTCTATGGGCTCTTTCATCTGAAAGTTTCAAGTGCTTCTCAGGCTTTAATTTAGTGCCTCAATTACCCAGGGATTTAGGTAAATACAACTGTCTTCATTTTTCCCAGCGGTACACATAGAGGAATAGACTGACAGAGAAACCAGAAAGCGTGAACACGCCCCCCACTTTCCTACCCCCCCTTTCCTGCTCTTGCCAACAGCCCGTACATCAGGGCCCTGCCAGGAGGCTGCGGGCAGGCAAAGCTTTACCTGCAGAAGGCATATCCATGCAGTCCTCCCTAGGAACTGTAATCCTTGCCCTCAAGGAGAAATGAGCTGTTTTTCTTTCCATTTGTCTTCTTCAAAGCTCTGGCCAAGCTCGTCCTCATTAGGAGGCCATTAAAACACCGATGTTCTTCACATTACGATTTCCTCTTGGATTAGATGGGAAGATTTTTATATGCTGTAAAAAGATTCTCCGGTTCTGACATCTCCTTTTTTATTTGCCCAGACCAAAAGCTTGCAAGGAACAGGAATGGGAAACCATACCAGCATTCAAATAAAATGCCACAATCATCCACAGAGGCGAGGGGAAAGCCCTACAGTCTCATTAGCCAAACTTGCACATGGTTCTAATCAAATGGGTGGGAGGGAGACATTCCCTTGGCCACGGATACCAACGATTTTTTCCTTAGGTTCCAATTCTGTAACTCTTATTCATCCGAAGATAAACGGGCTTTTCAGGCAGGGAAAGAGGGCTTTGGGACTGGGCTCTAAGGCTTTTCATGTATTCATGAAGTTGTCACTTGCCTTTTACATTCAAATTCTGATGGGTCAGACTTCCTAGACGGTGTCTTTCAACACCTAATAACTCACCCAGCAAGCTCCAGTGCTAATACAGACGTCTTCTTATCAAGCTTGAGACTGAGGGGTTTGAGGATTATTTTAAAGACACTTTTTGGATTTATACCGAATCCTTCACAAGGATTATTTATGTGGCATTTCTTTCCCATTACACAGTTGAAAACATCACCTGTTTTAGCAGGAGATTTCTGGGGTGAGTGCAGAAATATTTTGAGGAATTTGGTCATCGCTATTTGCTAATGGAAAATCTAGTAACCGAAGCAGTTTTTTAAAACCACAATAAATTTTATATTTGTTACTGCTGGATTCCCATTAAATGCATTAATTACAGGAATGTTTAATGAAGCAAGTAAAAAAAAACCAACGTCCATTATGTATAGAGCACTGTGAAAAACAAAGTATTCAGCAGCGTGTGCTCTTATACACTCTTAATAAAAGACCTTACCTTAAGGTAAAAACCCAATAAAATATGCTATAATGTGCTATGGGACCCACCATTGATTTACAATACATTTACTCCTTTAGCACTAAGCAAGTTTTGCACAATACACAGCCAGCTTTTATATATTTATATGTACGACCCGTTTTCTTCTCACAAAGATTTATTGAATTTCCCCAGAGCATATCCATTTTCTAAAAAGTTCTTTGTTTTGCTCTATATTCATTGCAATAAAAGCAACAATCTTCTTCCTGATTGACACCCGCAATATTAAAATTACAAAAAAATGAGAGCTGATATCGTAATACTTTATATGGAAATATTACTCTGTAGGCTCTGTGAGACTAAATGCAAACCGAGGTTTGCTAATATCTAGCTTTTTGCAAAACTGCACCATGTTGGGCGAGGTCTAGAAATACATGGCAAAATTATTGTGAAGTCCCTTTCTCTGATTCCTCCAAGGAACTAGAAATGAGTAATTTAAAAAATAAGTTCATACACCTTCTGTTCCCCCAAATTCAAATGACGAACATGTAAGACTCATAGCAGCAAGTTCAATATAACTGCTGAGAAAGTTAAATTATGCATAACATAATGAACATGGGTTGAAATCCTTGAAGAAATTAAGGAGGATTCTCTGAAGTGCACTTGCCAATCCTTTGCATGTCATCAAAGACTATTTTTTCAAGCACGATGTAATGTCTCATGATATAATGGAACAGTTCTCGGTGTTCCCTATTAGTCACACTGATTATTATGGTTGGCAGAGGGTCCTCTCTGCGTTCCTTCCTTAGAGGTGCCGAAGCCCATTCAGTCCACTATAAAATTCAGTTCCCTGGTTTTAAAAGGGCCCCCTTCTGCCTCAGCTTCACCTGCAATAACGAGAGGGGAACGTGCAAGACGCTGGTCCTGCAGAGGCGCGCAGACCCGCCGAGGGCCCGTGCTGCCGCGTTCCGCAGGGCTTGCCCCGGGTGCACCTACACGCACAGAGTTGTGGCCTACAGCAGACACACGTGCAAGAGGCTTTGAGGGGAAAATGCCTCTCTGCTTGCCTTGCCCAACTAAGGAAGGTCAGCTTTGCTGAGAGCAAGCGTCGCCCTGTTTACCAACACCTGTGGGGCAGCCGAGCCGGGCCGAGATGCTTCTCTGCCTTCCACAAAGCCTCCAGCTCCCGCACGGACACTGCCGAGGCCGTAGCCCCCGTTCCCAGGCGCCGGGAGTGTGAGCACTCACTGCACAGCCCCGCTCGCTCACCCCCTCACCTGCGGCCACCCCAGCCCGGTGGGCACCAGCCCTGCTCCCACCCCCGCCAGGCGGGCCGGGGGCCGAGGGCGAACCCGGAGAGGGCCCAAGTTCTGCACCACCTCCCCAAGGTGCGTTTGCCCGGCCGGGTGGCCCAGGTCCCGCCGCACGGGCCCTGCACAGACGGGGCATCTCCACGGGCCCAAACCCGCGCTACCCGGGACGGGCCGCGGGCAGCTGCGGCACGGCCGGGCGGGGGACGCTGGGCGCACCGGGACACAGACATGATGCGGCTCGGCCGGGCTGGGCACGGCACGGCACGGCACGGTTCATTTCGCTCGGCTCGTGTCGGCGCGTTCCCGGTGCGGCCGTGCCCCCCTGTGGCCCGGCCGGGAAGCTCAGGCGGCCGCCGCGCTGGTCTCCGCTCAGCCCGGCCGCGGCCCCGGTACCGCTGGTGCTGCTGCTTTTCCTTCCTGTCCTGACACCGGTGGCTACGGGACAAACTGTCCCCGTGAACTGATCCGACGAACAACTAACTCATCAAACCCCAGCAAAGGCAAAGTTACTACTAAAAGGTCTGGAATTGTTTCCTCCCCGCGTCGGCCAGAGCCGTGGCTGCGTGGTCGCTGGGTTTCATGAGAGAAAGACACAGTGCAGCGTGCTTTTTGCCGAAACAGGGAACCGTTCATCTCTTTGGTGGCAGACCCACAGGACACCAGGGTAACAACAACGGGGAAATGCTGCCCTGACCCACGGAACGGCTCTTCTTTCTCACGGCTGCTCTTCCGTCTGGGGCAGGGCACTGAGGAGCTCCATGGGTTCGAGGGGCTGGCTTCTCACTCTTCCTGCAGAGCCCCCCAAAGAGAAAGGAACGGGGATTGCTCTGGTGGTTTCTTCTTTCTCCTTTTTCAGAGCTGACAATTTTCAGCAAGAAACCAAATATGAGGCTGCAACTGTAGGAATGTGAATGAAGACTTCCAGCCAAAGAGTGAAAGCAAGGGAATTAAAAGTTATTATGAGTAGCATCCTTACTCTTTAGGTGATCTTCAAGGTCCTTTCCAACCCTAACCAGCTGTATGATTCTATGAATATATATATCTCAACTGCTTTCTCTGTGGACTATGCAGACTATTTCTGTTCTTGGCTTCAACCATTTTAGAAATGACAAATTGAAAATTTGACAAGAAAATGCTCGGTTGGAATAAAGCTATGGAGCTTATTAAAAGAGCACACGCAGCCACATATGCTGGGAATAATGCATCTCTCTATTCAGCACAGCAAGGACAGTCTTCAACTTTCTGAAGCTTTTCCTGTTAAAATGCTAACCCTGGAAGAACTTAAATGAACAGCACTGAGTGAGGTCTCTATGGAGGGGGACAGCACAGCCTGCAGAGGGACCCTGTGAATTGGGGATAAATGGTGGGGGTTTGGTAGCAGGCAATGACCAGTGCGGAGGGAGGGCACGAATCACAGAATCATTAAGGTTGGAAAAGACCTCCAAGATCATCAAGTCCAGCCATTAACCCAGCACTGCTATGTGACCACTGAACCATGTCCCAAAGTGCTACATCTACAATTCTTTTAAATGCCTCCAGGTATTTAAGTGGTGATTCCCTAGGCAGCTTGTTCCAGTGTTTGACCACTCTTTCCATGAAGAAATTTTTCCTAGTATCCAATCTAAACCTCCCCTGGTGCAACTGTCACTTGTTACATGAGAGAAGAGACAAACCCCCACCTCGCTACTATCTCCTTTCAGGTAGTTGTGGAGAGCAATAGAGTTCTCTCTGACCCTCCTTTTCTCCAGCCTAAACAACACCAGCTCGCTCGGGCACTCCTCATGAGACTTGTGCTCCAAAGCACTCACCAGCTTCACTGCCCTTCTCTGGACTCGCTCCAGCACTTCCATGTCTTCCTTGTAGTGAGGGGCCCAAAACCGATTTGAGGATTCGAGATGTGGCAACACCAGTGCCCAGTACAGAGACACAATCACTGCCCTGGTCCTGCTGACCACACTTTCTGATGCAGGCCAGGATGCCACTGACCTTCTGGCTGGGTGGTGAACCAGCACCCCCAGATCTTTTTCCTCTGGGCAGCTCTCCAGGCACTCTGCCCCAGCCTGTACCACTGCCTGGGGTTATTGTGACTGAAGGGCAGGACTCAGCACTTGGCCTCGTTGAACCTCAGACCACTGGTCTTAACCTACAAATACAACCTGTCCAGATTCCCCCTGCAGAGCCTTCCTACCCACCTGCAGATAAACACTCCTGCCCAACTTTTCTGAGTTCTCTCTGATTAGTAATCAGAGATTTATGTTAAATGGCAATAAGTAATAAAGTAAAAAATCCCACAAATGAAGCCTATTTTGCCCATAGCACCCTGAGCACATTATGCTGGCTGACATGCATAAGGAGGCCATAACCCCTTGTAACCCATTTGCACTGTAAATCTACCCTAGTACAACATACCCTGCACTCACCATCTTGGAAACTACATTATTCATCACAAAAGTTTCCCATGCATTTCCAGTGATTTAATTTGTCTTTGGACCTATATCTTATGGGAATCTGGTAGATTGTCATTTAGGTGATTAAGGCTTGAGGCATCATTGGGAAGAGCAGGAACTGAGAAGAAACCCAAATCTTTTGGTCACGTGGGACTTTTCAAAGAAGCCAGATAGATTTTGCATAAAAGTATTTGAAAGTTTCCAGGTCATGTGTGAAGATTTCAGTCCAAAGGAGTGCTCATGCATTTTATGTAAAACCACTGAAATAAGGGGGTTTAGGAACTAAAAGAAATCTCAAATACCTGAATAAAATTGTGTGTTGCACACATCTTACAATTAAGTCATTGTACAGTAAATGGGAAAGAAAAATGTTGTTATTATTTACCAGGAATTTTTTTTTCCATTTTGCTGTGTTTCAGCAACTCCTTTTTATTGAAGGGATCCTTAACAATACAGCACAGCTTCTTCCTTCTTAATTCTGTTGTGTAGAATGAAAACCTGAAGCAGAAAACTCAAATGAATAAAGCAGCCCTTTGAATCATGCTACTGAGAGTGGGTTTTTCTGGAAACTACTTCTAAAAAACAGTCATTAGATTAAAACCAAAACTGAAACTCTCCTTCTTCATATTGGTACTCCAAAACAGTACAAAAGCTACCTGTGCGAGTGCTGATTTTTATGCCTGTGTTGAACTTTTAGTACCATGGGACTATTTGTGGTAGTGCAGATAAGCACACATGTGAGTGTTTGCAGAAACTGAGCTTATCTTCAGCCCTTATTAGCTGGATTCAGGGTGCTCAAGCAGACACACACTGCTTTCTCTCAGGAGCCACAGGGTGAATACCCTCCAAGTTTCAGATCTCCTTTTCCACTCTAAAGTTAAAACTTCAAAAGTCTGCAGTAAGAACCTTTGGGGATTAACGTAATTCATTCTTTCCTGTCCAGGTTTTACATTGTNAAAACCACTGAAATAAGGGGGTTTAGGAACTAAAAGAAATCTCAAATACCTGAATAAAATTGTGTGTTGCACACATCTTACAATTAAGTCATTGTACAGTAAATGGGAAAGAAAAATGTTGTTATTATTTACCAGGAATTTTTTTTTCCATTTTGCTGTGTTTCAGCAACTCCTTTTTATTGAAGGGATCCTTAACAATACAGCACAGCTTCTTCCTTCTTAATTCTGTTGTGTAGAATGAAAACCTGAAGCAGAAAACTCAAATGAATAAAGCAGCCCTTTGAATCATGCTACTGAGAGTGGGTTTTTCTGGAAACTACTTCTAAAAAACAGTCATTAGATTAAAACCAAAACTGAAACTCTCCTTCTTCATATTGGTACTCCAAAACAGTACAAAAGCTACCTGTGCGAGTGCTGATTTTTATGCCTGTGTTGAACTTTTAGTACCATGGGACTATTTGTGGTAGTGCAGATAAGCACACATGTGAGTGTTTGCAGAAACTGAGCTTATCTTCAGCCCTTATTAGCTGGATTCAGGGTGCTCAAGCAGACACACACTGCTTTCTCTCAGGAGCCACAGGGTGAATACCCTCCAAGTTTCAGATCTCCTTTTCCACTCTAAAGTTAAAACTTCAAAAGTCTGCAGTAAGAACCTTTGGGGATTAACGTAATTCATTCTTTCCTGTCCAGGTTTTACATTGTGGGGTTATTACGCTGCTCACCACAACTGCAAGCTGTGGGCCAGAGACAACTGTTTCAGTTTATTTTAACAGGGTGTTTACCTTATTAAAGTAATAACAAGGAGGGATGATTGCATTAATTACTACATCAAACTAGCTGCCATGGCACCCCCCTGCCAACCCTCAAATCAATTAGTTTCATCTGTAAGTTAAGTGACTGAAGGTTTTTTATTATTATTCCTTTATCCCCCTGTTTTTGTTTTAATCCGTTTTGCCACTTAATAGTGTCTCTGCAAGTGAAAGCTATTGTTCTTCACTAAGAGGATGAGAAGATTTAGATGAACTCGTAACATGTGGGAAGAGGTTCTAAGCTTGATTCATGGTTACTTAGACCCATCTGAAGTGATACAAACCCCACAAAGTGATTTTAAAATGCTACTTTTGTACTGATAGCAATTTGGAAGTGCCTTGCCCTGGTGTAATTGGATACAGGGGTGCAAAAAAGCAGTCAACCTTTGGGGTTGTCATATCTCTATGAATGAGTGGCATTAGTGGTGTCACACTAATATAAATCCAGTATTAAGAACATGACCAAGTTATCTACCTTTCTTGTTTTTATGTTAAACCTTGTTTGCCAATGAAACAGTGCATATGTACTGCATGCAGGGCAGTGAGTATGCATTTTTTTCTCCCTCCTAGTAACTTTTGAAACCATCACAGAATTTCAAAAAAGCAGGTGGGCAGCAGTCACAAAGCTCCAACCAGTTTCATGAAAGGAAAGGGCTGGATAAAAAAGAGAGAGAATGCTTGTCCCATCGTTGAGGGACAAGTGAGCAGAGACCTCCCTGTCCACATGTGGGGCACAAAGCCACAGTTTAACCGCTGGTCTGGTGGGTTGGGAGACACCCACTTTGGTTCTCCACACATCAGCCATTGCAGAGGAGCACACAGGGGGTTTCTTTGCCCCCAAGACTTTGAAGGGACATGTGCAATCAGTGTTTCTTAAAAGTGGAGGTAATTTTTACATCAGAGAGAGGGGGAGTGCCTCTTTATAGGAAGCTGCCTGCCAAGACAGCAGCAGGCACGGCACAGCCTCCTGAGACTCTGATGGGGACAAGCAGCAAGTCTCTCAGCATTTTTAGCAGTGCCCTGAAGCTGCCAGTTGCAGATATAAGGTAGAAGGATGACAATGGAGCTGGCTCCTGCTTCCCAGTTCTAATTTGACCTAAATCAGATCATGAACAGTTAAAAAAAGAGGCTTGGGGCTGCTTTAAGCTAAACCATCTGTTTATCAACAGCTTGTAAGGACAGAGAACAGCAATACTCGTCCTGTCATCTCCTGTCTTCAGCGTTCTGCCTGCTACCAGCTGCAGAAGCCACTGGGGCAAGAGATTTCCCAACAATGGAATAAACTGCACTGTGGGAAGATCCATCTCCTTTTGGTCCCATTGTTCTAGCAACACAAAATGTCTCAGTGCAGCTGAGAATCTGGCTCTTCACATCTCTCCCAGCTTCTAATAGGTTTCAGCAAGAAAATGTGTTGCTTGTCTCATTTTACTGAGAGTACGTAATTGCTGTCAGAGACATCCAAACTGATGGGTTTTTTGTGAAAAATTGTTGCACATTGGACATGTCATCTTAAGTTGCTTGAAATGGAAATAGGGGATATATAGGAGAGGCTTCTGCCTGTGTCATGCGGGGGATCTTCACAGCAAATTTATTTTGGTGGGTGACATCCTTTTTTAATGTTATTATTAACCTCAGTGTCACCATTGCAGTCAATTAACAGGACTAGAAATTCTGCATGTATCTCTGGGCCAAATTCTGCTAGCTGATGCTCCATTTGGCTTCCATTTTCCTCAGCTGGGTCTCACGTATGCATCTAAGAGTAGCATTTGGCCCAAAAAGAGGAATTGCCGCTTCTGTTATAAGCAGAAGCATTTGGTACACCTCATGTGGGTTTTCATTCCTGGGCAGAAAAGGCTGGGGAGATCAACAGGGTTCCTTTGTTGCCCTGTGATTTAAGGTGTGTTGATTTGCATGACTTCATCTTCTACCTTCCAACACTCATGAGGCTTTACTGAATTAACTGAAAGGAAAGAGAGGCAGCAGAGGAGTGGGAGAATGGGACCATCCTACATGGATCATTCCTGTGTACTTAAAACATTAGAGAATTCCTGTGTTTAGGAAGAGAAAAAAGAGAGCCCACCCACCATCGCTGCACCCTGGTGCTTACGGTATTACGCCATGCAAGTAATAGAGGGTTTGTTTGTGTTTAAAAGAGTGTGTCAAAGCCAAGTGTGGTAAAGAAAATACCTGGTGCGATAATAAATCACTTAAAATGTTTGCAATCTCACACAACAGGGATTGTTGAGAATTTTCATGTTTCACTCCACATCTTCGTCCAAAGGAGTGGGAGGAGAAAGAGTTTTCAATTTGTCTTGCAGACATGTAATTTTCATGTTCATGTTACGTCTTTAATTATGTCATTGAGAAGCACTCAGCAGAATTTGCCTCCCTTGCAATGCCTTCCAAAATGAAAAATTAAATTCTGTTCTAGTTGTAATAATAGGAGAATTTTCATCTTCAAATGAAAAATAAAAACGTGTTCAGGCCAAGGCATTTAACCAGGACTCAGGGCATATAAAGAGCAATCCAAGTGCCAAAGCACAGGCATTTAATGCAATAGATGCAAAGTAGCCTGTGATGCCCTGTGGCTCCAAGACACCTGCTTGAGGCTGGCAAATGTGACACAACACATCTGCAGCCTCCAGAAAGGGAGGTGAAGGGCAGGCAGGGTGTCTAAAATGGCACTGGTTACCACTGCTTAGGTACTAGAATTTCTACACACTACTGTATTTTATTCCTGCATAGGTTTGACATTCATCTGATTATATATTTGATGGGAAGCATGTGTTACATTGTAGTGACTGTAGAGTAGACATACATGAGCAAAAGATGCACAAAAATGATGCCATGGTGTCCTTCTATGTTACTGACAAGATGAAGATTCATTGGGAATTAACTGCAGGTGGGAAATCCAGAGAAAAGCCAGGGATGTAAAGTATGCTCAAAGGCATAAAGGTAAATTCAGGAGTATTGTCTTCACCTAAGTTACCTTATGAAACCAGTATGTTATAACTGACAACAGTCATTCAGCTTCTGGTCTGAGGAAAAAAAACCTCTCTGGACTTTTCTACAGTTGAGCGTTTAGTGAAATAGTGACTCCAGAATAAGCATCCTTAGCAGCAGTTACCCAAAGTGAACAGAGTTGAGATCAGAATTGTATAGAATAACACTGTCTGTGCATGAGGTTATAACAAAATAACAATTATGAAATTGTTATCCTGGAGAAACTCAAGAGTAATTAAACTTGTGGCCTTGCAAAGAAAATATAAATAACTTTAAACAAAATCTATTGGCATAGTGCTTTAAAAGTTTCCCTCACCTTTTTGGTTTTAGTCTAGGAATTACATTTCAGCTAGAGCTTTACTGCTTTTGGAAGGTAGCAAATAGAGTACTCAGTTGTACAAAATCATGGAAATTAGAACTCCTTTGGCTGCCCAGTGTGGTACTGTTCCCCATGGGCTCATTTGAAGGAGAGCTGCCCAAAGGCCAAACTGTACCCGTGACTGGAAGCACGCACAGTTCTCACTCGTGCCGAAAGAAATTCCATGCACAGACCAAGGCAGTAAATTGTGCTGCATACTTACTGTATAAATTGGTGATAAGGAGAAACATAGGAAACTTTTAAGGAGCTTGTGCTTTGTAAGAATGATTGATATCATCATGCATAAAGTATTGAATGTTTAAACGGGCTGGGGAATCTCATCTGCTGATTACTTGATGTTAAAATATGTCATTTCAGAACTCAGAATACCCTTTCAAAAATTTTGTAACTTTCTCACTCTCTCTGGAGTCATTAATTATACGGTTTTGAGAATCAGTCAAGGGATGTACTCTTTTTTTTCCTCCACTAGGCAGAGAAATATAGTTCAAAGTACTCTACCTAGTCTCTCAGCAAATTAATAGACTGGCATATGTGCTTCCTTGGCTAACACTTTTCACCTGTGACAACTGCAGGTAATTATTTTGCCCAAGTGAAACTGATTCTGGGCATTCTCAATGAGAAAACCTTTCTTTCCAGGTTCAATAAAATTTGGTATGCGTTTCACCCTTGGAACTTAGATCTTTCATTATAAAGTTGTATGGCAGAAAGAACTGACTCTTTGCATTTGAATATTGGTCTCCAAAGAGACAGCGATAGTGGGAGCAAGAGTACCAATGTTATTCTTTAAAGATGAGGTAAGTTACATCCTGTCCAAACTTAGGAGGTAAATGAGTTTGTGAGTTATATTTATTATGACAGGGCTGCCTGCAATGGTTAGAAAAAAGCTGCTGCACCAAGATACTTTTTTTTAGGATAAAGTTTGGCAAAAAGTTGAGTAATTCTCTTATNCTCTTTGCATTTGAATATTGGTCTCCAAAGAGACAGCGATAGTGGGAGCAAGAGTACCAATGTTATTCTTTAAAGATGAGGTAAGTTACATCCTGTCCAAACTTAGGAGGTAAATGAGTTTGTGACAGTTATATTTATTATGACAGGGCTGCCTGCAATGGTTAGAAAAAAGCTGCTGCACCAAGATACTTTTTTTTAGGATAAAGTTTGGCAAAAAGTTGAGTAATTCTCTTATTTCAGGTAAAACTGCCTACAAATTTATCCTAAAATCTGAAGGCCAACAGAGCTCTGGCAAAGCTCACAACCCACTATTTTAAAACTACTGATTGTTGCCCAAATATTTACAGAAATCCCATCAGAGCAACGTTGGATGAAATATTTTGTTTTTCAGGTAGACCCTTATAAAAGTGTGTTCTCCTTTGCAAACATAAAAAACCTCTGACGACAACAACACAATCCCAAACCAAACAAAACAACTCCAACAAACAAACAGGAAAAACGAACCCAAAAAACAAAGAGAAAGACACAGGTTCAAAACTGGAAGCGAAGTAAGGGTTCTCTGGCTGTTGCAGACCGCTTTGGTAATGCCTGCCTTCCAGTGTCGCTCTTTTCAGCCTGACACGGCCATGTGGTGCCATTCCTGATGATGATGCCACACCTCGTGTCCCAGTGGGTTTCCCCATCTGGTTTCTGTCCTACTTCCTGAGCTGTATGGGCATTTCAGAATCCTGCTGCAGAGTACTTCATGTACAGTCCTAGAAATGTTAGGGCTCATGAGAGGAAGGAAGGAAACAATGGCACTGCTCAAATTCTGTTATGTCTTACACCATTAACCTTGCCTGTTTATCGGAATGATCTGAGAAGAAATAAACATTATGCTAAGGAGACAGTGTAGAAAAATCATGGTGTTCTGAGACTTGTTTATAAAGCACTTTCAAATACTCAAATGAAATACGGTGGGTGTTGGGTTATTGCTAATAAAATCTGAGTAAGTTATTGAAGTATTCATGAGGTGGATGCAAGACATATCATTAGTCTTCTTAAAACTTTTCACAATTGAATTGTACAAATCAGCAAAGAATTAAATTGGTTATTGGGTGTGGTAATATCGACTTCACCACTACAAGTTGCTTTTATTGGGCATTATTACGTCAGCTAATCATTAGCAGGTCTGCCCTTAGGAAATTTTGTTTAGCAAACCAAAATTATATCTCCTTTTAATGTGAAACAGTTGACATGAAGGATTATGGATATTAGATGAGGGTTTGTATTTCGAAAGGGGGAGCTGGAATGTGCGAGGCCTCAAAGCACATATATTCCTGAGCCATCTGTTGTGCCAGCTACACAAAAGCTAAAGGGGGACAGGAGCTGCTTGAGCTTGGGAGTGCTGCCATGAATAGCAAGAGAAGAAGGACCCAGAGACAGTACCCTAACAACCACAGACTTTAGAGGTGGGAGGAAAGAGGAGCATGTTAAGCAAACTGAGGATCCAAAC
Organism: Ifrita kowaldi; assembly: GCA_013398055.1. NCBI lineage: Eukaryota > Metazoa > Chordata > Aves > Passeriformes > Cinclosomatidae > Ifrita > Ifrita kowaldi. Next base: position 896,018 of record VZRS01004684.1, read on the forward strand.
TGCATCCGCTTTGGCTTTTGGACTCCAGTACTCCCCCACCCGCTTGCTAGATACAATTGTGATCTTAAGAACAACGAGTACTTCAGAAACCTTTCGGGGTAGTACTGGAATTTGGATGCTGAGGAGTGCTCGAAAAATTCATTTGCCCCATCTCATGTTGAGAGTCTCTGCTGGTTTTTTTTCTTGAATGGCAAGCCTCTCTCTCTCCCCTAGAAAAAAAACCTAACACTGGTGAAGACTGAGAAGCAATTTGAAAAAAACCTAAGAAATAGAAAAAAGCTTTAGTCTTTCATCCCAGGTAAAGAGGGATCCCAACCCACTTTCCATAACTGTCAGAAACACCAGAGCTGTTTGCTTTCTTTTTGCAATAACCACTGGAGTTTTTGCTCAGTTATTTTACAATTGTTTAAAAGATGGATTCTATTATAAACTTTTGGAAAGCAAGTAAAAAAGTACCATAGGATCTGTAGAGCATTAAAATGTAGCAAAATAAATACGCAAAATAAATTTAAAATCATAGATGCGCTTGATGAAAACTTCTGCCACAGCAGAAATATGCAATACTCACACCCTAGTGAGTGGAAACTTAGGAACTGTTTTTTTCAAACCCCAAGTTTTCCTTCACAAGACTCAAACACTTCTGAATGCCAGTGCGGTTTTCAATACGAGTTTAACCGAGATTTAGTCTTGAATCCTATTTGTGGGAAAAACACATATCTTTCTCAGCCATTCTGTGAGTGACTTATATCTTCTTGATTTCTAGACTGGCAGGTATAGCTTTGATGAGGAGCTTTTCACTGTTCCTGTCATCTTTGACTGACCCAAGAGTGAAGAAAACTAAATGCATGCAGTGTTGGGGATCCATGGTTTAGCAGCCCAAACACTCTGCCCCTATCCACATACTCTCCTCTTGGTAAGGACAGGGTTCTCACCATCATGGGTGATGAAGAGCTTACTTCTCACTTGTGTGGAGAGTTGTAATTTATTTACCGAAAAACCACACTTGTTTATTTTGGTGTATATTTACCATGATGTAACTGGTTCCTTGCTTCCTTCTGCACACATGCCATTGTAGCTCCCCTCTCTTCCCAGCACTTTATACCCACTTTACTACCCAGAACAACGTGTGGATGCAGCTCTGCTGGGCACCCAGACTTCCTGGGGCTGATACAAATGGCTTACAGCAGCCAACACTTGAAGATGCACAAGGTAGATTCAAAAGCTTGTATTTTTCTCTTCTTTGTACAGTTAAGGAGGCAGCAGTTTGCTGCTGCTGCCAGATGGGTTATAGCTCACCTACTCACATGGAAATCAGTAGACAAAATCACAAAAGAGAGACAGCTTGGCTCTCATGGTGTCTACTGCAGCACTGTCACTGACTTCAGGGTGGCTGTGAGGTCACCTCATACCTTTTATGTGAGCTAAGTACATTGCATGATACCTCTGCTCCTTATGGTCAATTTGTTGTGTATCTTTCAAACTGTTGACAAAGGGCTCGATTTTCTTTAATTTGGCAAGCAAAGGAGATGGGATTTTCAAAATAAATTCCCCATCGCACTTAAAAAATAAAAGTCAAAAAAAGAAATAAAAAAACTACAACAGACTTCTGTTAGGAGAGTATGAAAAGTAAGATCTAATGGGTTTCCACAATTTTACTTGTAGTTAATTTAGCGTTTAGCAAAGTTAGATAGGGTGTCTAGATAGACAATGCTCCATATGGCATCACAGAGATTGTACTAGAGATGTCCTCAGTTTTCACTGAACCACACTTTATTTAACCTCATTTATATAAATAACACAACTGATTTATTTGCTTTTCATCAAGAGAAAGTTAGATAAATATTACTGAAACACAACAAACCTTTTGAGCTTTTATTTACACTGCTTTCACAGCGATGCACTCTTATAAACAAATGTTCTTCAGCACAGAGGCTTGGTGTCTGAAGAAGTATTTGATCACGAAACTTCAAAGGCAAGACAGGGAACAGAAATTCAGAAACATCTTTCAGATTTAAAGAAACAATTGACTAGGCTCTAATAATTGAGATAATTCAGGTAAAGCTTGACCAGTTGCTGACCAGATCTCACCTGCATTTCAGGATTAAGAGATTGGCTGCAATTTCACTGTAAGAAATGCCCAAGGATTATCAAGACAAGACACCTATTATCCCAGTGGTATGGCTATAAAACAACATAGAAACATTGCAAAAATTTAGTACTGTAAGAGTGTTGTGTATCTGAAGAGAAGTTTTTGAATATATCAAATGTATACAGGATGTGTGGATAAGAAGTGTTCCACTGAGCTTTCTGAAGGAAATTTTTTTTCTGAAAGAAAATTTTTTTCTGAAAAATTTTCAGCAAAATTCTAATTGTAGCAATTACTTACTATTTATCTGAAGAGTTACAATGGGATTCAGCTGAAAATAACTGAAAATGATAACACATCCCCTCAGGGTCCATCCAAACCATCTCACAGTTCCTGCCTATGACTGCTGTCACAGGATTCATGAAATTTTCTATATTTCAAAGAGCCATCCAAAATAAATGCCTCAGTTTTAGAATTACCTTAATCCTGGTGAACTCCATTCATGAAAGTCACATGTTGTGAAATCAGATTTCCAAAACTGAAACAGTGTCACACTTGTAGAAAGTGAAACCCCAAAACTTTATTTGGTGTCCCAAGCATTGGTGTGGTTCCTGTGAAAAGAAGCAATACCTTCCCAAGCACACACATATCATGTGCAAGTGACACTTTGGAGATTCTGCTGAAGAATGCAAATTCATTTATCACAAAGGGCAAAATTACACTTTTATGATGCTTTAGGAGATACCTATACTATTCCTTACCTCACTGTCCCTCAGTAGGGGTTCAATTCATAAGAATCTTTCATTGGCCTCACTGAGTTTTTAGGGAAAGCCAAAGGATAAATTTATTGAGATACCATTATTAAAATAAAAGCTTTGTTTACTAAATAGAAGCAGGCATTTCAAAGAGGCTTCTGATTCTGGGTGCACCATGCTGGCCTTCTTTTCAAAAATGCTCAGCACCTGCAGTTCCCCCTGCAAAGGAGGTTGGAGAATGAGACATTCAACACTTCAATTAGTGTACTGAAAGCACAAAAGCTTTAATTAACATAAGATCCAATGCAGTGATTTATGCAGATTAACCTTATTTACAAAGTTGAGCTCTAACAGGTGTTTTGCTGTCCTCCCTCCAAATTTAACAGTGCTTTAATTTTTCACTTAGGCAATCAAACTCAAAGAGAAACTCACTTGAATAAATATATGGATCTGTTTTTGCCGTTCTCACATCACAAAGATCACTAAATCACAGAAGACTGGACATCATCATAACAAGAAAGAATGCCTTACAAAAAAGGAGAAAAGAATTATGAACAATCCTGCATGTGTAAGAATGCCTTTCAAGGAAGACTGAATACTGAACGAACCCTTGCAGTCCTTGCAGTAAAGCTTCATGTATTGTACCTCCACTCTTGGACTGTCAGCATTATGCCTTGCCAATTCATAATTAACATCTGCTGTAGCCAAAGAAGCCAATGCCAGACGCGAACTGCTAAGGTCCGTTTCAGTTGTGGCACCACAAGTGCAGAAAATGATTTTCCACTGGGAGGGAGAAAGTTTCAGAACATGCTCTACAGAATGATTCACTTAGAAGTCATGTATGGCATTATTTAGCTGGGTTTTTTTCTGTAGTTATCTGAAAAGTAGGGATACGGAGTCAGCTGGTGAGAAGACTCCAGACTCTCATGCTTGTGTCACCATCACATCAGTGGCCTTTGCGTCTTCATCTTCACCTGACACCTTAAATCAGAGGGGTTGTTTTGCCAGTGTCTTACCCAGAGGAAAGACTTCAACTCCATTTGGCCTATTTGGCTGTTCATGAAGAAATTTGTTAGGATCACCTGCAAAGCTTTTTAGATGGTGATGTGTAAACCCAAGAAACTGATGTGAGAAAATAACCTGGAGATCTCTGGTCAAAAACATCCTCATATCCAGTAAATTAGGAGGTGAATTTAAGGGTGACAAGAACCAGAACCTCCTCCAAAATTAAAATTCACTGTGGTATCCGCAAGCAAAGCTCTGTGTGTGCATACAAAATTAACACTGTCTGTGAAAATAAATAGCCTTGGCAGCAACACTCCAGAGCTAGAGCATAATTGGCCTGCATTTTACTCCCCTTTTTTTCCTTGTAATTTCTTTGTGCTGTGTTTCTTTGTGTAAAGAAACCCTCGTTCATGGGATTTATAGTCTTTCAGGGAGGAAATTAAAGATTCAATGTCTTTCCATCAATCACAAAGAGCAACATTTGATTCTTAAAATAAAATATTGTTGTTATTTGTGACTGCAGTTTATCTGCACATCTTCAGACAACATTAGCTGTTCTTGCATGAGAGCTTGAAATACAGCAACTAGTGAGTGTGATGGGATGGAGTTAAAATAGGAAGCCTTTTCTTTTCCCTCTGAGGCATATAAGAGCATGGTGTTCACTGAACATCATGGAGACAGCCCATATTTGTACCTTCCCCCCCACACTTGTGTGGATCAGCCTGATGAAAGATCCAGATTTAGGTTCATAGCATTCCTTGCCCTACTCCTCCTAACACTTGATAAAAATAAAATTCAGGCAACTGATTATGGATAATCCAAACCCCCCACCCCCAGACATTACATTGAAACTTCAAAAAAGCATATTCTAAAGGGGCCTTAAAGAGCAGGATGAGAGGTTATTCATTACCTCCTGTGAACTGGACTGCGTTAAGTGCCTGGTCCTCAAATAGATCTGATCCTGCAAGAGGGGGAAGGCCTGGGTCCCACAATGGGCTCAGTGTGGCATCCCCCCTTGCCTACACAGAATCCCATTGACAGCATTCAAACAATCTCGCCCACTGATGGGTGTTTAAAGGTCTACACTGGCCATGAGGTTTTTTCCAAGAATAGCTGTGGTTATTCATCCTAAATGGCCCCGAAAGCCTGGAGAAAGCTCACAGATTTTTGTTGAACATGATGCGCACAAACATGAGCTCACAAGGGTTAGCTGCAGACTTGAGGAGGGAAAGACCTTAAGTGTAGGTTTGTTCTACATGTTTAGATCCATTTTCTCAGAAAAGTTTGAGAATTAGTGCCGTCTCTGAAGATTGCAGCAAATGGAAACAATGAGAAGTGCTAAAGCTAAATCGACCCCTGGGTAAATGACATAATCCTCCCCAGTGCCAAAACATTGTCTGAGGAATTCCTCAGTTTTATACTAACCTGCTGTAATTTTTTAGGTGTCCCTTAGCTCTCATACCACTCCCCCAGGCACATGAAACCTGGCTATTTTACTGGACTCAAGTGCTGGGACTGCACAGAGAGCAAAAAAAGAATTTCATAGGGAAAAGGAGCAGGTATGTTATGAAAACAAACCAAGACAATTTTTCCAATATAAATAGCTTACAGATTGGCACTGTCTCTTTACTCTAAAAGCTTCATGCAAAGACATAGCTGCTCTCCTGACTTTGTTCACCACAGCCAAATTTCACTCCTAGTTCATTTTGCCTCATCATTCTGGGACAGCCATCCAGTATTTCACCAATGGGCCTTTCACTTTTCATTTGAAAAATCTAATTAGCAAAAGAAACTTTCTTTGGTTTAAATTCAACTATAAACTTATCTGCTTGATACAGACTTATACTTTCAAAATAATATACCTCTTTGGGCCTATATATCTGCTTCACACAGCGAGACCCCAAAGTTCTGCAGTAATAATGATTTCTAGTAGTAGTACTCTTACGAGTTGAATCCAAAGGCAGTTTTCCTGGAGACATTCTGAAGAAGACCTAAGAAAGACGCTGAAGTGCAGAATAACACCCTAGCCAAGAGACAAAGGAAAATCATTGCTTCTCCTAAAGTTGCCATATGGAGTGCATTCAAAAAATCTTCCATAAAGTATAAGTTTTGTGGCTTGAAGAAGTATGCAAAAGGCTTCAGCGGTAGATGCAATGAAGTTATGTTTAAGGAATGTTATGATCACCTGAATAATTTCACGGAGAATAGGGAAGAAATGTCTCTGATACCTCATGAATATATTCGGGTTCATTAAATAAACCAGTTAATGCATGGGAAACTGCATTTGATTGTTGAATTTCTGAAAGACATTAGACAAGGTCTTTCACCGAAGTATGGAGAAGAAGCTAAACTGCCACAGAGCAAGAGGAAAGGTCTTTCCAGAGAGTAGGAGGAAATACTCAGGTTTCTCTGGTGGAGAATATCAAATACTCTGGTAGAGTCTGGTTGAGGGAGCCACACTATTCAACAAATTCCTAAAACTGTAGAAAGACAGGTGGGTAGTGAAGCAACAAAATTGCTGAGGATTGTAAGAATAAAGGACAGCTGGGAAGAACTGCACAAACATCAGAAGATAGTAACTGGGTAAAGAAAATGGCAAGATGAAACCTACAAGGAATACAGACAGGAAAACCAGCCATCAGTTGTATATTGTATACATGATGGAGGCTTCTGAACAATTCACAGCTACTCAGGAAAGAGATTTTGAAGTTAAAACTGTGTATGAATATGTATCGGTTAAGAAAGGCAGATCATATTACATAAAATAGGAGGAAAAGGGGAAAGAATAAAAAGGAGAAGGCTCCACTGCTGCAGATATGAAATGGAGATCGCTGTGCAGTTCTGATTCTGCCCCACTTGAGAAGTTACAGAGGACCTAGAAAAGGTGTGGAAAAGGCAACAAAAGTGATCAATGCTACGGTACAGCTCTAACTTCAGGGATGATTAGGGAGGCAGATTCTCCAGACCTGACTGCAGGGTGGTAGGCTACAGGCTAATGAAATCATTAGTGACAAGAATAAGGTAAATGGGGAAAGAAAGATTGTTTATTGCCTTCTAATCCAAGAACTAAAAAGCCATCTAAAGATAAAAGCAAGAAGCAGGTTCAGATAATCAAGGGGAAATACTTTTTCATTTATCGTATTCTTAAGCCATAGGACTGTGATATGCCCGAAGTAACCTATGTCATTTTGGAGTTCAGATTTCTGGAGATAAGTCTGCAGCATCATCTTGGGTCCAGGCAATCCCTGAGCATGAGCAGCTGCAGCTGGAAGAGCCTGCCAGGGAAGCATCACTACAGGTTTTCCTCTCCTAAAACTCTCCCCCCAGCATTTGTTGTTGACCAGTGTCAGACACGAATAGATTTGGCTTCTATATGTGAATTAAAAGAAAAAAAGCACCTCATGAACTAGAGCTACAGGAGAGCTGGGACTTAAAGCTATGAGGCAGCATTTGGGAACACAAGGGAAAAAAGCAGACATTTGAACAGTAAATAAAATAATGCACTGGTCATGGAACAGATGCCAAAGAGAAGTTCCTAATCTCTTTTGTGACATGAGCTTGAGGAGGCATTCAATCAGAGTTAAGTGTTGACAAAACTCTGAGCTGGCTGAGCAAAACACCTTTCTGCATGATGTGCAAACAGGCTTCAGCATTCAGCTGTCAAGGCCATGAACTTAGCAAGAGTCAAAAATGAACCAAACATTCATGTGGATAAATCACTGTTAATGATGATAACTTTGGATGGGACATGGAAATTCACACTTCTGAGGTTAAGCCTATCCTTAGAGGCTAACTCTAATGAGAGAGGCAAGTCATCCGAAGCTTGCTGATGCAGGATTCTCACACCTTCCCTTCTCATCAGGCAGGACACAGACATACCTAGCTCTTTGGATCAAATCACAAGCTCTACAACAGGAACAACTTTGTAGCTTTTAAAAAAAATTTTGCACCAGTTGTAGTTTCCAAGCTGATTTATTATGTGCTTCTTCCTGATTTTAATAAGAATTAGCAAGAATATTTATGATGTCTTTATGTCTTTTCTGTTCTTTGGGGAATTTAAGAGTGGGAGAACTGCAGAGGCTCCAAGTGTATTGTCTGTGACCATTTGCCTGGCCAGGAACTCAATTTATTGGCTATGTCACCACATACTTGATAATAATCATAATAACCAACCTGTGAGATATCAGCCATATCAGAAAGGAAAACACAGGAAAAAAACAGGTCAAACTGATAAGGCATGGAGCTATTATCCAGTGCCTACAGAGCAAGTACAGTTATGGTACTCATAGAAGGAACTTCAATGGTAACTGAAAACAGCATCAAATGAATCCATCCAATTAACCAAGATGACACTTAAAATAATACGTAAAAATTACTAAATAGCCTATTGAGTCTGTCACGTATAAGCACTAGCCTGGATTATGATTTCTGGGCAGTCAATAAACCCCCCAACAAAGTTTCATCGGGCTGGGAATGATGCAAATTATTTTCAAGCACAGCTAACTGGTTAATTTAACCACAAACAATTTTTTTTTCATAAAGTTGAAATCAGTCTAAATCCAGAAATGTTTTCCGGTTGAAATTAAAACAAAATCGATCTGTCCGGAAAGCAGTGCATGAAAAGACTTTTCTGTCTCAGCAACACTGCATCATTCTGTGACATGAACTGAAAAAGGAGGCAAAATAGATCTTATTAATATATTTGCAGGTATAAACAATGGAAAAAGTGAACACAGTAAACCTAAGCAATAAAAAATGTTTTCATATTTTAAGGTGTTTCAACAACCGCAGTTACTGGTAAGAACAGACATAATTCACACTTTTTTTTTTTCCACACATGTGAAACACTTAAAGCTACTAATTTAGTCAGTGTTGTGACCTGTTGACCCAAAGCTATCATATTTCATTATCCTCAAATTGGAGACAGTTTGACTCCGTGGCAGGAGACACCTGCATCCTCCCCCCCACCCCACCAACATCCAGCCAAAGGTTGGGCTGTGAGTATGAATAAGCAGGTATGGATGAGGAAAGGAGGACATGGACAACTCAGGCAGGACACAGCAAAAGCAGGGAGGTGGAGATTTCCTAGGAAGGACTATGGAAAGACACTTAAGGAGTACTAAACTTCAGTTCTGGTCCTTGTTCCCCACCCTTTCCCAAGTTATCACACTTGTTAACTTCATAAAGGTGGCAGGAGGCTTCACTAACATCTGTGAAGTGCTTTAAAATTACGTAATGTTATTAAATGTGCATTGTACATGCCAGAAGTAAATCCTGCAACTCTGGCTTGCCCAAATGGTTCAGACAAAGCCAATGGGAACAATAATATCTGGGTGAGCAGGAAAAAAATTCTCTTAAGGGATAACATGGAGCAAACTCCAAGGCATTTATTGTGAGCAGAAGGGAAAATGCGCATTTTATCCATTTTGTGACAACTATTGCACAAAGCTGCCCTCACTTGCTTACCCCCAAGGGGTTATACCCTTTCCAGCAATAATGGTCTTTGCCACTTGCATCAGCCATTTTAGTCTCAAGCTCTGTTCTTGTCAAAATTAAAAGAAATTTCACAGGGTCCTCCCAGGGCAGGCTCCCCAGCCTGGCTGTCATTGACATTTTGTGCAATCAATCTTATTTCCATCACTGAAGTGAGGAACTGGGTAACCTTCTGTGCACATAGTTATCAAAATAAGCGTTTATAAATGAATATACAAAGGACTTATTTAAAAGCAACACAAAGAGGACTTGAGAGGGTGCTGGACTTTATGACCCCAGTACACAGCTGAAGAGGATGGACAAAGGAGTGGGAGGAGACATGAAAGAGTTAAAGAGTTGTAAGGATAGAATTTTAAGAAGTTATTTGGCATGGGAATTAACACGAAAGGGAAACCCAGAAGATCCCTTTTTTCAGATGAAAACCTGTCCTGTGTATGTTTAAGGAAGGCTCATGATTCAGTATTTGCCTTAGCCCATCCTGCTGCAGTCAAAGATGTTTTTCTCCCTCACCCCTCTTCATGCAGTTGGCCCTCACCGCCTCTCTCATGCCAAGGCGGCTCAGTAGAATTGATCCAGCTGAAAGCCCCTCATTTTTTCTGGTTTACTCATCAGCCAGCTCAGTTCTCAGACCTGTCTTCCTCCACAGACACTGGTGACCCAAGGTGGTGCAGGCAAGGAAGGAGATAAGCCACAAACAATGAAGGGACGAAAAGGGGGAAAGACTTATCTACAGTACCAGGTGTGAACTGATTTACTAGGAATTGCAAGAGAGATCCCTTCCCACTCAAAGAAATGCAACAAACCAAGAGTCAAATGATGAAATTTCACAGCCTTGCAAACTTGCTGGCCTCAATAGCAATTTCCAACACAGCTTGCAGAGGGTATATATTGCTCCCAAAAGAGCAGCATACAAAATATGTAGAGACTCCCATGTTCCCACATTCCTAGCTCCCACCTTTTTAGAGGCTGAACAGGATAACTCCACAGGGATTTATACTATGGTAGTAGAACCAAAAACCCTACAAGAGTAACAACAAAGTAGGTTTTAAGCGTCTTACTAAGTGTGTGTTTAACCTAGTTCTGGTGGGAATACGCTGCATGAAGCCTTTGTGAACACTCTGTTCAGCACTGGTGAGAGTCCTCGGTAAAGCTTCAAGCTCCCCTGTGGTCAGCTGCTGAAATATCAGTGTAAGCTCTGAAATGAGCATCTCTTAACCATAGCACAAAAGGAGAAATACATCAGCAAAACCAAAGGAGATTATTGCCAATCTTAGTGGACTCAATAGATTTTGGTACATTGAAAGAACAAGGTAAAGTTAATGCATACTTAAAATGAAACTATAATGTTATCTCCAACATATAATTTTATTTATTATGCTCTACATTAAAAAAAAAAAAAAGTTGTTTACAAATATCCTCCGTTCTGGTGTAGTAGATGAATCTCTCCTTCTCCTTAGTTCTGTTTTTTTGTTATTGTTTTGATTTGTTTGTTTTTAATTTGCCAAACTAGAAAGTTGAAGTATAGCACCAGGAATCATTTTAAAATATTGCAGGACGAGACCTGCTATTGAAATTTGGGCTAAAGCCTAATGAAAACCACAAGGTCTTCAGAACCCTACATGTCTGCACACATCCCTAGTGACAGGTTGGGGGCATACATAAATTCTGAAATTAAAAGAAAAAAGAATTATAAAGTTATTGAGAGTTATAGATTGAAAAACCTTATTATATCATCTAAATAATCACCCACCCTGCTCCTACACAAAGATTTCAAATACGTTTTCTGGCACTCTCCAGGCTCTACAACTTTAGTCCAAGTCTGAAATGGTTTAGACTGCAATGGAGGCCTTGCTGAAATAAAATAGTTCTAATTGAGTGGTTTTGTATGTGACTAGGAAGACTTTAGGCTCTTCCCAATGAAGATACAAAAGGGGAAAAAAATCACTTTGTTAAATATTTTTCACTGTCAGTGGTACATTTCATTTTTACTTTAGCTTTGTTTCTGATTTCATTTTCACAGTTCACACACACCAACTAATCACACAATGAATACACTAGGTTGAAAGTGGGGGTTTTTATACTTTTGCTGCCAGGTTTTTAGTTTCATGAAAACCACCTGTTACATTCAAGATTTTATTTTCACAGTCTATATAGAAATTAAATAGTTATATTTTAAAACATTTTTGCTCTGGCAGAGATAAAACAAGTTCAGACTTGAAGGATTTCTGTAAACATAATACAGGATTGAGCTTTGTAAATGTAAAATAAACAGAATAATGCAGTTAATGATAATATGGCAACTACAACATCTGATTGGTTATATCAGTTTTCGTTCTTGCACCATTTAACAATCACTTTCTCCATTCTTTGTAACTCCATGGAAAAAATATCAAGAGGCTTTTACAGCACTTGAACAGTGTTGGAAACCTTGTTAAAGCCTTCCACACATTAAATGATATTTTCATTTCCCTTATACAAAGAAGCTGTGATCATTGACAGCATTACAAAATTTTTTGAAGATACATAGAACTTGTGGGTAGCCAAACACCTGAAGTTTTGCAGAAGAATTTGACAAAACCAGAGTAGGATGGCTTGAAACACCTCAAACACAAGAAATTCAGTTGCATCTGAAGGAGATAATGCCACATACCTTTATGACCCTCCACTGCTTTTTTGTTTCCAACCCCAGGAAGGACAGGGAAATCTCATGAGGTTAAACAAGGCCCAGCGTAAAGTCCTGAACTTGGATCAGGGCAATTCCCAGTGTCAATACAGGCTGGGGGACAAAGGGATTGAGATCAGCCCCACTGAGAAGGATTTGGGGGCACAGGTGGATGAAAAACTGCCCATGAGTTGGCCTGTGCACTCACCACAACTGTACCCTGGGCTGCATCCAAAGCAGTGTGGCCAGCAGGTCAAGGGAGGTGATTCTGTCCCTCTGCTCCCCTCTCATGAGACCCCATCTGGAGCACTGCATCCAGCTCTGGGGTCCCCAGCACAGGAAAGACATGGACCTGTTTGAATGGGTCCAAAGGAGGGTGATTAGAGGGCCAGTAGAGGAATGTTTCATGTCTCCTGTGAAGACAGTCTGAGAGAATTGGGGTCGTTCAGCCTGGAGAAGAAAAGGGGAAATGACTGCAGCCTTTCAGTCCTTAAAGGGGGCTTATAAGTAAGATGGGGACAATCTTTGTAGTAGGTCCTGTTGTAACAGGACAAAGAGTAAGGGCTTTAAACTAAAAAATGGTTGATTTAGTTTAGATATAAGGAAGAAGATTTTGACAGTGAGGGCAGTACAATACTGGAACAGGTTGCCCAGAGAGGTGGTAGATGTGCCATCCCTGGAGATATTTAAGGTCAGGTTGAACAGGGCTCTGAGCTACTTGATGTTGATGCCATGATGATTTTTTGCCTTATCTTTTATACCCTTGTTATACCTTTTCACAACTTCTGTATTCTTAGTGCTTTAGCCTACATTCTTGGATTTGTTTGTTAAGCTTGGAGACTAAACATTTTAGGGGTTTCGTAGTTAGGGAGCAATATGCCCCAGACCCCAAAGTCCTCTCCAGAACACATTTTGTAAACTAAGATAGAACCATCCAGGGGAAGGTTCCTTGGGGAGGGGGGCTCACTCGAGCCTCTCATTGGGGAATTTATGATAGATATGCTAATTAATAACACCTATAATATTAGAGCAGTTCTTTTGGGGCGAGCATTGTGGTGTGCATTGAGATGCATTCCACCTGGACGTGGTGCACCTAAGGATCCTTAAAATAAATACTGAGGTAAAACCCCTTTTTCCCTTCTGACCATGTCTGACTCTTGATTTTAAGACCAGGAAAAGGCATCAATGTAGTTAAAGATCTCCTTGCAGGGCAGTTGGACTAGATGACCTTCCAACCCACCCTATCCTATGATTCTATGACTTCACAGCAGCGATCTTAAGGATACTGCTCTCGTTTCTCGGCTCCCCAGCAAAGCACGGCATTTTTGGGAGCAGAAGCGCCGTCCCCGGTGACGCTGCAGTGGCCGCCGGGGCCGCTGGGTGGCACTGGGTGCCCGCGGGAGCGCTCCGCAGCCTGCGCATCCCGCACCGTCCGCACGGCTTCACTGCGCTCTCAGCTCCTGCGGAGGGCCGCGGATCAGCCTGCAAACGCTCTCTTCCCAGCCGTGTAAACTCTGGTTCGCTCGCTCGAGAGGGCAGAGTGTGGCAAGGCACAGGTACCGCTGCTTTCATGCGTGCTTGGTGGTTGCAGCACGGCTGAGACAATCCTCTTCCAGGTTAAAACAGAAAGTTTCTCTAGGCAGAAATACCGTCTGGAATACCATGAGCGAGGATGTTCTTATATGGCAATCACTGTGAAATATATCATAATGTAGACACATATGCTTTCGTTCATATTTTTTGCAACCTCAGTTTCTTCACGGATATAATCAGCATTGCTCCTCAATTCCAGAGAAACTCTTTTGTTTTAGTAAGTACCACTCCTAACAAGCCAAATACCTTCAGTTATTTTAACTGCTCTTGAGTCTGGAAAGACAGCTCACTTGTAAGCAGACAGCGTCAGAGTTACAATCACAAGCAGGAACACTGAGTGAGCTGTGCTGAGCCCCAGTGGGGTCAATAGGGCTCCACAGGTATTTTCAGCTTGCAGAAATCTTATAACTAGTGATAGATGAGCTGGAAAAACCAGCTTCTATCTCAAACACAGCTGAAGCCTGGGACCAGAAGTTACCAAAAAGCATCTTTCTACTTCTAAACTGAAGAAATACCTTATGAAATGATTGAAGAAAGCTAAACAAAAAAGTAATGTACCTCCTGTCAAGCCTTCTAAAATGGGCCAGTTAGTCTTATTACAGCTTGTTCGGTTTTACCAAAATGACTTTAAAACCTTAACACGCTGAGGACAGTTTTCTCAAAATCACATATTTTTTTCACACTTCTGGAGCAGTAAGCAATTTCTGTAAGCTTGACCACACTGTGGCTCATGTGAGGGCTGCTGGTTTTTTCTGCCAGAAGCAACACACTGGGAAAAAGAAAGTGAACTATATATGGAAGATGCTGGATTAGCAGCCAGTGAACTGTTGTAATGATCCATTGCAGCAGCTCTGTGGCCTTGCTATCTTGAGCCATTAATCACCCAAGTTTCAGCATCTTCTCTAGCACAGGTCAGTCAGCTGATGCTTAAAACACCATATAATCCTGCTGTGCAGGCTTGTGCTTCAGGGCTGAAATTTGGGATTACGGTTGAAGATAATCCATTCAGGCTTTGGAAGCCTTTGTGCAATTTTTTTTTTTTTTCTACTGCAGAATGTATTTATTTGACTGCAAACTGAGCCAGAAGAAGCACAGAAACCCTGTGACCATCTCACTGATTTTGGCTTCCTCTCCATCTTTGGACATTGAGACTGTGAGCTGCAGTTCAGTGAAGCTATTTGAAAGCCAAATTGTCTTACACAGCCCCTGTCTGCAATTCAAGAATGGTCCTAAAACTTATTTTCAGTTTTCCACTCCAAAGTCAGCAGCAGGACCTTTCCTCTTGAGATCCTATTAGAGCTGGAGTTAGTGGAGTTGCAGCACAGGCACTTAAAATGCATTTATGTGATTTAGTTTCTGTGCGATTGCCCCCCTACCATGCACTCCCTGCAGAAAGGGCTGCAATTAGTGCTACTCAATGCACTGTGGATATCTTTATTTAATTAGCGATGTTAAATTACATGGTAAAAAAGCAGCCCCTCCTCTCCTTTCATGTCCATGAAGGGTCCCACAGACAGCAGAACCAGTATCTTCCTGGGAAGCAAAGTTTTATGACATCAGGCAGGAATTGCATATTCCTTACCACACTCTACAGACAGGCTCTACAGGCTCTGTGTGTGACTGGAGACAGAAGCAGGGCCTGAGGAGAACAAACTGCAGTTCTTAGAGACAAGACTCATATGCTGTTGCTGGATCACTACTGTCTTGGACAGGGATTACTTCTTGCCCTGTTTCTGTCCTCCCTACATTTATTTCCAAATACTTGAAGTTTGGACAAGGTACGGATGAGTCGTTGTTGAGTGTCCAAGTAGCACAACAACAGGAGACCTACTATGCAAAACGATAAGTAGGAAGTAACTTTTGGGCACATTTTAAGATTCCATGATCTTAAAACATGATCTGCCACTAATGCATCCCACTTTCAGAAAGATGGAAGTTCCAGTACTTCATCAATGTTACCAGCTTGCTGGGTACCCAAACAAGATAACTTTCTTGCAAGCAAGAAAGCTGAAGCTGAATTTTTTATTACTTTTGTTTCCTTTACATCAAACTGACCTTCTCTAAGAACTATATATCTTCACCTGGTTTAGAAGTACTGGTTTCAATCCAGCACATACGTGCAGTTTTATTCTGCAACAAAATTGTACAGTGCAAGGAAATGAGAGGGGGGTCTTCTCCATCTGGCAGATGATCCTTAGAAGTGGAAAAGAAGATGTGCAGGCTTATGCTATTAAACTTTTTGAGGTCAAATGGGATCCAGCTGTTTGGGATACACAGCATTCTTGCAGTTTAACTGTTCACAGTATGTATACTTTCAATCCCTTTATTTTTGTTTTCTTTAATTGTTGGGGCCTGAGATCATAAACGCCTCAGTTTTCAAACGTGAAGTGCAGCTCTTGGTAATTTGTTGAAATCCACTGCAGTAAGAAATGCCTTCTCGATAACCTTGAATGCTTTTTCTCTCCCTTGACAACAGAATAGACTTCTTACAAAAAAATAAACATCTGGTTTGAATTGAACATCAAATTGCAGTTGCTTTAAGTGCCAACTATTAAATTACTTCAAATGTTTTATGTTTGAACATGATTTTTCAAGACAGCTAAATTTTTTAACTGTAGCACAAATGTACATTTAAAATTGCTTTAGAAGGTTAAAGCCCTTGAACATAGGGGGTTTTTTTTAAAATCATGTGTAGTTTGGTCACTCTTCTTGCTTTCCATTTACAGATACTATTATTGAGACAGGTTTTTATACAACCAAACATGCCTCATCAGATGGTAACAGGAAGAAAAGCTTTATCTAGAACTCAGGCACTTAATTCTGAACTCTGGAACATAGGGAGGGACTGTCAAGACTGTCCAGAACTTACTAAGTCAAGACAAAAAATCATATGGACCAAGATTACACCTGCATTTTCATCAGGAAGCTAAGCACTAAAACTCGTATCTAAGACTTCCCTCATCTGAGAAAAGCCAGCCCTCTTTCCTTATCTAGCATTATTTTCTGGAGATGAGTTTTACAGTCTGATTTGCATGACAGCATTTCAAATTTACAGCTTTACATAAATGTTGCTATTTTCCTGAAACTACCCAGTCTTGATCCACCACATTTTTGCAAGAGAGATTTTTCTTTTAATTTTTTTTCTTTTTTCCTCTAAGTAGGTTTCCAGTTCTCTCAGAGGGATTTTTTAAGATAGAGAACAGTACAATTTGAACTATTGAAAGCAAATTAAAATTAACAGCAAATTTGCTGTTTTGCTAATGCTTGCAATTTCTGTATGACTGGAATTGACAGTGTTGCTGAGGCTTTTTTATGATGTTTCAGGGAGAGGAAAAAAAAAAAAAGAATGTTTTATTCATTGTGAGAGGGCTCTAAAAGGGCACCAGGGAAGTGTAAATGAAAACCATTTTCATATTCCCTTCAGTATTTCTGCAAAACCCTTCTCCAACCCAAAACAGAGTAACTACAAGTGCTGACCAATAACAGCATTGTTTGCTTCTTCCCTGATCAAAGTGAAACCACAAGGAGAATTAACAGGGGAAAAAAAAAAAAGCACAGATGACTGCAGCCGAGAAAATTACTGGCAATTATTCTGGTGACTTCTAAATTGGATGTGACCCAGTGTCAGTGGTTGTCTACGCTTGTGTTTTCACCAAATGTGATTGTAATTGTTGTGATGATAAAGTTACTCCAAGGAGAAATTAGTAATTACGAAGGTGGGGCCACCTGATTGAAGTTTCCATATTATTTAGATGGCTGTTCATAATACTGACTGTTTTTGCCTAAAATATTTGAATTCTATAACACAGCTCAGCTCTCATATTCACTCAGGAACACACTGAAAGCTTGATCATAATAAAAATCTGCTGATTGTTTCAGGTACTGCATGAGAAAAACAGTGACTGTTTATGGACTGTAGACGGGTAGGAAGAATGACTTAATTTACCACGTTTTTTGCTGAAAGTGATCTGAACAGGTTCAGGGGACACAGGCCCAAGTGATCTGACAGGTTCTTTGAAGTCCATCATAGACAACAAAGGGTGTATTTTCATGCCAGAAAACACCTAAACCAACCTGACTAACCAATCCTCCTATTGCTAGACACTCGGAGTGTCTGGACAATAGATGTACTTGATTTTCACTTACTAAACTTCATCAGCACACATATTCTGGTGTATGTGATTAGGGAAAAAAAACCCTGCATGTCTTCAACTAGCAGTTCTTCTTGTAGCTTGGCAAAAATGGCTTCAGTTAACACTTAAATAATGCAGATGGATAAGGATGAAAGTGAAGTCACAAAATCACAAGAGGTGAAGAGGTGAAATTGGAAGAGACCTCTGAGGTTATGTGGTCCAACACCCTTCTCAGGCAGGGATACATAGAGCCAGTTGCCCAGGACTCTGTCTGGATGGTTTTGAAGTCAATTTCTCACTAATTCTGTTCTCTAAATTCTCTAGTCTGATGAAGTTATTTCAGTTTATGTTACTTACTAGCAAAACTTGCTAAGAGAAATTTTCTGATAGAAAACATGATGAAAAACTCTTCGGTTTCCTTCAGTACATTGAAAGAGGTGACACTGTTATTTAGGTTCTAGAGGAAACCTGGATCAGGAAGTAACATGAAAGTTGTTGCCACAGAAACAACAAAACTTGCAAGAAAAATATGAAATGAGGAGATAAGTCCTGGAGGCAATGCCCTTTCTCATCAGAAGTGCCATAGGGCTTTTAGGAGAGTAAGAAGCTGAGAGAGCTGAAGAAGCAGTCTGGGATCAGATGCAGTGACTAGCACGGGGTACTTAAACAGGGATGCAGTCAATACTGTTTGCACCTACATATCCTATCAAGTAGATATATTCCCAAATACCTACTCAATTAACTAAGACAGTTTTTTAGAAAAGGTGTTTATTACTTTCCTTCCACTTTTTCCCCAAAAGCCACCTGCCTGGTTAATGTTAACATTAAAGAAACCAAAAGAACCAACAACCTTCAGCTAGTTTTCAGCTGAGATGTGTTACTGTTTTTGAAAACTGTGCTGAAGAAAGCCCCAGCTTCCTCGAGCAGCTTCCTTTCAACCTAACGCATGAGGCTAGACAGGCCCTAAGGATCTGAGGAATGTTAACCTGTTAAAATGTTCTCCTGTTGAAATAATTTGTGGAAATCTATTCCAGTTGAACTTATGACATAATAATGGAACAGCAATCAATATCCAAGCAGGATTATTTCATTACTTTACCACCCAGGAGTCTACAGTCAGTCTTTAAACCAAACATCATCTACTGAACTTCACACGCCTCCAGCAACAGGGAGGGTGAAACCTAAGGAAGCTGTTTTTTCCTATGTCTGTGAACGTGGTTAGAGACTGAATATTACTTATTTCAGAATAAATATACTTCCAAATTTTATGAAGGAGACATATAAACTCATTCACCAAGTCGAATAAGGATATTTGAACAAGGAAGAAAAAGAAATAAGTGTGCTTTTGTATTGGGAAAGGGAATCAAAGTAAAACAGGAAGAAAAGTGTCAAAGAAAACTAGCTGCCTTAGAAATGTTCCACTCTTTTCAGGAGAAAACAGTGACAAAAGGCCTGGAGGCATGGAAGTTGCAGACTACTAGGGCAAGCAGAGAATACATGTGCCAAGGTGTCATTCAGTTTTGTATACACATTATCAAATTAATTACTGGCTTGTTTATTATCTTAATATATCAACTCTGTAATTATGTGCGACAACATCAAAATTCTGAGGAGGTAAATTGTGCATCCCTAAGGATAAACTTGTGAGGAAACATGCTTGAACTAAGACTTTCAAAGGGGTTTAAATGAGTTGATTTTTAAGCTTCACATCCCTTTTGAAGGAAGGAGAAGAGAAGCTGTGCTCAGGAGAGAGGTCAAAGTTACCATGAGAAAATCTGTCAAGAGAGATGCTGGGAGTCTTCACAACATAATTAATCCACTTTTTTTCTGCAATACAATGTAAAAGGTTAATGAACACTCAGCCAGAAAGAACTCTGTAAGGGCTCTAACAGATGTGTGGGAACAGTGTCAGTAAGAAGGAGTTAAGAGAAAAAATAGAAGGAAAAAAGGGTGAACATAAAAAGAGAAGGAAAGAGAAAGAAGCAGAAAAAGCAAAAACTATACAAAGCCAAAAGAGCATAGGGGTGTATGTTTGTGCTCCCTTCTCTCTATCCCTTGTTCCAAAAATTCAGCCGCTATTTTGGACATCCAGTACGGTGTTCTCTTTCAGTCAGCGTCTCTGGCCTTAGAGACTCTGTAGGGGTTTTGGCTCTTACTGAGCTCTGATTCTGAGTAGAAAAGAAGGGAGATTCAAGGAGGACAGGTACATAGAGAAAATCTGCACAGTAAAAGCAGTGAGTAGCCTGACTGTTTAAATGGATGATTAAATAACTCTGTGCCTTGCGCTCTTCTCAGGGCTGAGCCCGCCACATCCTCCAGGGGTATGCACTGCTGCCAGTCAAACTCTCTGTCTAGGAAACTCCTTCTCCTGAGGCCAAATCTTCCCCCCAAGAGCTTTTTCTACCAATCTGAGCAAGTCAGCTGCAGCAGGGAATTTCTCCACACCCTGCCCATTGCAGTGAGATCTCGTGTGAGAGCAGAGGAAGAAGATCACGTTCATATTAGAACACCACCTACAGGACTCAATTACCTTCTTGGTTTGTGGCTGAAATAATAATTGAGTTTAATTCTATGTACCTGCCCACATATCACCATCTCTCCTATCAGTAGAACTCCATGACAGTACACCTCCATTTGTTAAAAATTACCCTACAGCATCCAGCCAACAGCAGCATCACCCTGATAGGACCTTACACGTAGACCTCATGCAGCAATGCAAGTTTCCCATGACTTTCAGCAGCTTTTAAAGAAATTGCTTTTATTTCCAAGAAATGTGATATTTGCCATTACTTGTAATTTGACAGCATCAACCCACAGCCGCAATCTCATGCCAAAAACCTGGGAAAGTGAATGCAACGTACGGCAACCTGTTCAGGGAGAAAGAGAGAAGCATAAATGCTGTATTGCAAAGCTGGAACTTGGCTGTGGAACCTCTCCTTCCCACTGCCCCAGAGCCAGGAAAAGTCTGTGATCCTATTTAAACTGACTTTAGACCTGCTTACTGCTAAACAATGATACTTTGCTGCTGGAGGCAGCAGCCTACAGTGTGGATGGACCCTATTTTTTCAAGAAAATTCTGTCCTCAGTGGACTCTGACTACTCAGTGCACAGATGGGCAAGGGGGGTTATGGGGTGGTGAGAGAGTTGAAACACACATATTCCTTTCTTCTAAAAAGCCCAAGCAAACAGGAAGATCTGTCTCCTGACTGTTAGACAGAGATGGAAGAAATGAAACAATTCAGCTGGCCAAAACAACCCTATGAGCACTTTTGGCCTTGAATTTTCATAACCCGGTCAAAGGTTCTGCATGCTGCAACCCTCTTTTCCTCACCAAGCCCTTGTTTGGCCAGCATCCTTGTTGTCACTGGAGCTTTGTCTCCAGGCAAAATCTCCCTTTTCCTGTTTTCCCATCCCTGCCTACTGGCTGCACAACTGGTCTGGAAGCTACAGTTTGTCTTCTGGGCTTCTCGCCCACATACGGCTGGGGTGGAAATCTCAATGTCCTCACGCCTTCCCACTCTTCTTGCAGCTGCTCCCCTCTGGAAGGAGGAGGAAGGGTGTCCATGGCATCCCACCCATGTAGGAGAAGCCTGCAGATGTTAAGCCCTTGCGCACGGGGAAGGACTCTGAGATCTGAATGTGCTTGTACAGAAAGCAGCAGCTCGGAGCGAGGCACCATGGAGGCAGGCTGCCACAGGTAGAGAATCACCAGTGGTATTGAACAACCAGTTTGAGCAAACCAAACCAACTGCATCCCAACTGCACAGCAGGTCTAAAATTTAACCTCCCTGAGTCCTTGGTGTATAGGCCTACTGCACAACAATGCAAATCATTATAACAGGTAAACATTTGCATTCATCCTCCCTTCCCCGAGGACTGCTTTGTCTGTTCACCGTTTAGAGTGGGATGTCCTTTGATCATAGATCTATACTTTGCTTGGTAGAGCTGACTATTCCTATTATTTGTGCATTGTCAGATGCAAATAAACACCCCAGTTACCTTGCCAACAAGCAGCGAGGAGCAGCAACCTATACTACTATCAGTAGTGTTATTACCCAGCATGTTCTGGATGGGCAGATGGAGGGGATGAGCATCCACCAGCAAACAGGACTGTCATTTTAACAGCATTCTGGTTTGTGCCAGCTTGACCTTGCTGGGAAACTACAGTTTGTTTCTCTCTCCCAGCTTTGCTTAGCACACCAACAAACAAGAGAGTCACAGAATAACCGAGGCACAGGGAACTTTGAAATCCACACAGTGTTTTAAAGAAATACGTGAAAAAAATATTCAAACCCAGTATGTGTTAACGTGCAGCAAGAACACTGATACCAAAACTGCAGTCCACTGGGACATTCGCCCCCTAAGAAGTAGCTTTTGAAAGAAAACCCTTTCTCACATGATGGTTTCTAGTCCTTTGTTTTTCTCCATCCCCTCACGTATTATTGCTGCCTGACGTAGCCCTTGTCAGGACAATCTAGACAGTCTTCAAGAGGTGCCAAATTACAGAGACCTCAGGTTTTTCACAGTTAGTTGTTCTTTTCACTGCTAGACTCTTCTAAAGCAAACGAGATTGAATTAATATGTTTTTACTGTATCTGTTCCTCTGTTCTGCTGTTTCCCATGGCCTAGCAGAGGAAGTGTGATTGCCAAGTGTTTTCTCATTTTGTTTAATCTGATACAAAAGGTCACCTCAAGTATCCTTTTGGTATTTGCTCTAGAGCTGAATATAATAGGTGGCAGCTCCAAGAATTCGTGTTGCTAAACTTCAGTAATATTGGGTTTTTAGATACAAACAGATGTTTCCTTTTGGTAGCTTCATTTTCCGTGTGGTATTCCAAGAAGCATAACGGGTGTAGCTGAATCACAGATGAATATTTTCCGGAAATCAGTTTCACACGCTGCTTCACCAATTATGAGAGTATAACTTCACAGTTACGTGAAAGAGATAAACAATTGGTTTGTTTAACCTGACTCCTATTTAAATAGACCACCAATTCTTCTTAATATCCACAGCTAAATTTTGCAGCAGAAGCAGGAAAATAGAAGAATTGGCTCAAGTTCAGGTCTGATGTAGATCCATTGAAATTAGCAAAAACTGGGTTGCTTTAGGGTCAGTTGTGCTCCACCAGTTTGGCATAATGCATTTGCACCAATAAAACAAATAATTCTAGGAATAACTAATCTGGAGGATTCGTAAACAACTGTGGTCTTATGCTCTAAGCCTGTTGTTTAAATTTGTTATTAATATACAATAAACATAGTTTTAGTTATATCCAATGCTATTCTCCAAAACAGTCCCTTTTGCAAAGTGATATTTAACTTCACATAATTTTAAATGGATGGTTAATAACATCTTCCTGGATATACTGAGAGGGCTTCTGTCCCCTCAGGAAAATACATGCCATTCCGACCTTTTCAGATGCAAAGTATGTGCTCTTCGGAAGTTTATATTTATGGGTCAGACATAATGACTTTACATGGAAAAGATGAGTCAGGAAAACTCCACTTACTTTTTCAGAAGAGTAAATTGACCATTTGAGGACATATAAAGGGCAGAAGAATTATGAAACAAAGGTTGTTTAAAATGTTTCAGCATTGCAGTTAAGCAAATAAAGCATCAACTCTAACCCTGATTTCAAAACACACAGGTCATGACACCAGTTTTGGCACCTCTGCTGTAATGACCCAGTTGCCATAATCCTGATGTTTAAAAACCTAAAAAGGCAAAGAAGGAGGGGACATGGACAAGGCCTATTATACAGCAGAAAAAAAACCCAAACCAAAACCCAAGAAGCAAATCAACTTCCAAAGGCTTCTGAGACATGCAGGCTGATGCCAGCAGTGCACAGAGTGCTGGCATCGGAGAGAGGGAGAGATCTGAAGGGGAGACCAGCAAGAGAACCTGCCTAAAATGAAATTAGTGCCTTAGAGAATTATGCCAGATCCAGAATTTCTCTTTATAATGTATTCATCACTCTTGGTTTGAATATTCAGATTCCTGAACAAAAATTCATTTCTGACTCTTCCTGTCTCATTTTGATCACTTTTGGTCCAAAGGGCACTGTCTGTAAAACAGGCAGCTACACAAGCTCTTTGAAGTGAAAACATACACAGGTGATGAAAGCCCTACCACTGGCCTGTATGTCAGGACTTTACCACCTCCTGTCAAGAAACTTAAGAAACTAGTTTCAACCAAAAGGAAAAGATCACAAACACAGAACGGGAGAAGCCCGACAGCTTTTCCCTCTCAGGAGGTGCAGCAGTTGTTCTGAAGAATCAGACCAAACAGATAACAGGGATCACTGGGGCTGTCTACCTGCACTATCATCAGCTGAATGATAAAGCTTTAGGCAAGAAACACATTTTCTAAATCCACAATTCTTCTTCTCTTGTACTTTATTGATACTGCATAAAAGCAATACCCAATATATGTACTGGCCACGCTGGAGAAAAATGCAACCTGAGTGGCTACAGTAGGACCAGGTCAAAACACAATGCACGAGGTACAAAACTTGACACCTCATTACAGACCACAAAGAGAAACAAAAGGCAGCAATAGTGATACACAGGGAGGATAACAGGAGATGCACATGGGGATATACAGGAAATATAACACATGAATTTGGACAGCTATCCATGTAATGACCATAATGTTGAACTTGGATGCCTCTCGAAATCTGTATTTTGCATATTTTGTAAGGCATCATATTTTCTAAGCACCTCCAGCTTCTCAGACACACTGGATGCTCAGCATCCTTAAACACATATTCCAGTCACTCTTACTGTATTAATCCAAAAGCCAGGTGGAGAAGGAAAATAAAATAGGGAAGAGGACAAAGAACATTTCTGGGGAAAAAACCCACAATATAATAACTGCTAAGTCCTGAAGTATAAAATCAGTTCTAGTGATGTTTTTCACATGCTCGAATTTTGTAGAGCTCCAAATCTGAACAGCCAAATGATTATTCCAGTGCATACACATTTATGTCCTGCCACTACTGTCGCTACTGGTAGACTTTGGCAAATGTAGCATATGGCAAAGCTCTAATCCATCATGGTTTTTACCATGGGGTAGTGGAGGTGTGTGTGGGAAATAAAACCCAAAACAAACCTGTTCTGATTGACTATGTTTGGAAGGTTGGAAAAATTGTCAATTCTCCTGTTTCATAAGCAACTGCATATCTCAAGGCCTAGGAGGCTGTAAATGAAGATCATTTTCTACCATGGTGTAAGTGAAAAGGCTAAAAGTAAAAACTTATAAGTGAGAATGGCAGAGATTTACAGCTACAGCTGTGCTAATTGGAATGGTAGGTGATTTTAGCAGGTTGGATAAAAGCATGTGAGCAGACTGAAACTCAGGTATGCCTCAGGTGCACTTGCAAATGCAAATAAAAACAAATTAATCCAACATCTGAGTAGTATCAGGGCAGGCTAACGGTTTGGAATTCATTCGTATTTTCTGCCTGGGACTTATTCTAAATACTTCTGAATAAAATACATGAGAGACTATTTGAAAGTGCACCCAGTTATATACTACAGACACTCAAAGAGCTGTTAGCACCTTCAGCAAACTGCCAGTTACTTCAGTTTTACAGAGGAAAATTCAGGAGGCTTCATCTTCAAAAATGTCTGATTTTTGATGCGCCCTTTAGTGTGAGTACTACTTATAACTCCAGTTACAAAATCAGCTTAGGTCAACACAGATGTTATAGAATAAATAAAGTTCTTAGCCATTCTGGTGACAAAGATGCTGATCCTGAATCTCTTTTCCATCTGAGCCACATAAATGGAAGGAAGGGATGTCTTTATTTTCTGCTGGACCTCAGAAGTCTCAGGTTCTTAGGGGTATATCATGGCAGGAAAACCAAAAGGCTCTGCACTTTGTGCAGCAGAATAGTATCAGTGGGATCCCAGTGAACCATTCCAATCACAAATCATTCCCGAACAAAATAACTTCCATTTAAGCAGGATTTATTTAAAATTCATTACTCCTTCCTTTTCTTTCTAAGAACAAACTGTATTTTGGCTGTAATCTGTAGATTGTAAATGGCTGTTATCTCTTATTTCAAAACAAATAAAACAAACCAAAACACACTCCCATTAAACAGAATTTAAAGATGAGATAGGAAAAAAATAAATATCTGCTGGCCTGAACGCCCCAAATCTCTTTAAAAAGCCCCCTGTGCCGATGAATAAAATGCTAGGAGAAGGTAGGGCTACACCAGGAAGAGCACTCAAGTCGGGGGCAAAAGTAGAACTGTACAGCAAGGATCCCAGCACCTTCACCAGGCTTACAGGAACTACTGGGAGGTTCCAGATTCTCGGCTCATTTACTACTTCATTCATTTGCATATTGAACTCAGTGAGTACAGATAGCTCTGAGTTATTTCTGCCACATTTGCATTAAAAAGTTGCAACAGAGTTTTATACTGCCAACACCTAATGCAGAAGCAGTGCTGGGAGAAAGAAAAACAGAAGGTTTTGACAAATATTTTAAATAATATGTAAATAGATGTTTTTAGGCAACAAGAGGAAGAGGAGAAATTTGGTTCAGGGGAAAATTAATTAATTGGGTCCTAATGGTAAATGTCGTTAAATTTCAGAGTTAACAACTTCCTGCAATGCTCGTGAAAGATTCCCCCTCTTTGGTAATTAGCAGCTGAGACAGAGACATTTCCATGTCAGTTAACACTAAAGTTCACCTCTCTAAATTGATCAGATCTGTGAAGTAATCTTTTTTTTTCTTTTTAAGATGAACATCTTAGAGCACAGTCCTCCAATACAATTAATTCCATCACCACAGACCTATTACTGATGGGTACCTACATAACGAGTCTTGAAGTCTTTTCACTCTCGTGGAGTGAAAACAGAAGAAGGATTAAGCTGTTGCTGAAAAAAATGGCATGCTAGAACATCTGCTGTATGTACTGAGCAACACTCCAAACTGTCTCAGAAGTCTAACATATGCTCCTCGTCTTGCAGCATGCTTGTTCAAGATTTCGATCGAGACATAGTAACAGCAAATAAACCATGTTATTCTTCAGCTATAAACAACATTTTTTTTCTAAAAGCATGCTTTTCCTGAGCGTGTCCCTCTACGGTAAATTTTTTTTTTGACCTTTCATCCGATTGGTATCACTACTGCGCATCCTGCCCTACTTCAAATTGTTTCACAGCAGTCAGATAGAGGCCGCTACAGTGCTGAGCAACTTTAAAATTTTAACTTCAATATTTAAATATTTAGCAGGATGAGGAAAATAAATGATACAATCATAGATATGTCAATGGTACAACGACAGATGAGAGGCTAAAGATTGTACTAAAATATGGATTTGGACATATCAAAAGAGGTCTTTCTCACTGTCAGGGTGAAGTACAGCAGTGTAACAATGAATCACAGATACAATTTCAGCGAACTTTTCTGGATCCAGATAGGACACACGTGTTTCTCCATGTAATAAAATTTGTTAACACAATGCCGATCTTTGCTCCTGTTGGCAAGGAACTAATGTAACTATTTGCAACCTTCCTGCCTTCTTCATGTTCCAGCGAAAGAATATTCCTTTCTTGACTTAAAATTGGCATCCAGGTTTATTTTAAAGACAACATCCCTGAACTGTTTGTCCCTTAGGAGATAAATCAATCTCTCAATGAGAAAACTTGTCTCATTATATTTCTGTATGTGATTTTTATCTATTATATGTATCCAGGCCTTCTTCAGCTATTCAAATTCATTCTAAATATTTACTACAAATAAACAAACATACACTGAATTGATGACAATGAAACAAATTTCACCCATGAGAAGTTAAGTGAACCAGGAAAATGCTGGCTAGCAGGATTTTTGCCAAGGACTTCACAAAAAGCTTATCTGCTCTATTTCCTTGAATTCTTGTCTTATAATCAATTATTTTTTCTAGTCTCACATGGCAAAACAAAATGAACTAGACTAGCCCAGACTGATGTATAAGGTGCTACATTACAGCAATACATTTGCCATCACTAGAAGGCACAGCTGTGACTCTGCATGAATGTTTTGTTGGGCATTCATTCTCACAATATTCTAAAAAATAAACCACTCACTTCACGACCTCTGAGCACTTGCTACATTACAAAGTACTGTACATATGTTGACTGACAGATTGCTTTAATGTTTGTTCAGATTCTCTCTTGGTACAGGTTCCCCATGGATGGATCTCAGAAGTGCAATAAAGTATTTTGAAATACTGAATATACACAAAATTGAAATATTTGGGCAAAAAAACCAAAGTGATTAGAGATTATGTTTGTCTGGACATTAAAAAAAACACCTCGGCAAAGTAAGGAACAGGATTACACCTATATCTGAAGTCAAGAAACACCACAATTTATTAGCTAAGGACTGCTTTACTTGGCAACAACTTCAAATGCACTTTGCAGTGAAAAATCAGGCAATACTTTGGTGAGAATAAATACTTTTAACAGTACTCCAATTTTAACACTCAATAGCTTTTGAGATTTATATATGTGGGGGTCTTCCCATTTCTGGACAACAAGTAGTTTATTTCTACAACATAAAATTATTGCACATATATTGTCAAACTATAAATAAATGTACTTTTAAAAATCCAACAACAAAGGAGATGAGTGTCACAGCATAAAAACCCATAAAGTCTCTTTAAAAGTGTCAGATTCTTCTTTGTTAGTAAATATCTCTATTATGTTTGAAGCAGTTTTCTTCCAACTATTTATTCATACTGTATTATTAATTCTTATTCTTATGGTCTGGTTTGTAAAAACAAATGAGATATCAATTTATTTTAAAAGACTTATCAAGGAGCATCTCTATAAACAAAGTCATGTACAATGATACTAAGATAAATATTTGTGTTTAAAGACAATTGACTATTTTTCTACAGGAATTTAATTTCTATGGGAATTAAAGTATGCACTTGAGAAAACTCAACTTTTTATGGAGAAAAACACAACAGCAGTATTTGGACAGGCTGCCAAAACTATGCTATATTTAGCATGGAGCAAAAAGAACAAATCCAACATCCAGCACACAGTGTTTTCTAATACTTCTTCCTCATTTCTACTTAGCAAATATCAGATTATAGATTCAACATTTATAAAACAATTTAAATTCTCTCGATCTCAAAGGAGTTGCCCACATGAAAAATCAAGTACATCCCTATGTATGCATAATTTGTCTGATTTAATTTTTAAAATAATTTTTTAAACCAAAGCTTCACTCGTGGACCTCACACAACATATGTACACACTTGGTGGCCAGAGAAACATGAAGTAGTGGGAGCAGCCAGGTTTTTGGAAATCAAGTAGTATTTCTCTTGTTCACTGGTGGCGTTTTCTACAAATACTGATACTGTCATGGAAACAAATGATTTTTGTAGACTCATCCCCTACAATCAAAATGTTAGTTTACTGGTCAAATAAATATCCTGATGAGTAGACAAACAAATATCCTGGAGCAGAATTTTTTTCCCTCCCAGTTCCTCATTTTTCAAATCTCTTCCAGGAAAGAGCAGAAAGGAGAAGGCACAAGAGACATACGTAATTTACCCAGTCCCTTCTTCCAAGGGTTCAAATGTTGATGATACTTTAAAATCTGGGACTTGCAGTGCATTGTGAAAAGTAAACAGCACAGCATAAAGAAATCAATATTTTTATAAATTTAACTATGCTAACTCAGGCTCTGATAGTCAAGCGGTGCTTTTTAACGAGGGGTATTCATCCACATGTGGACATTCACTGACACCATTATACCTCTGTTCTCCTCAGATTGTTTCTCTCTAGCTCCGTGCTGTAACATCAATATTTCTAGGACCTTAAAGAGACGTTCTAAGCACTTTCAATTCTGCAGATCATTAATGATTTCCAGTAAAGTTATATCACCTGCATAGGATTTTTCTGTAAGGTCAATAGCCTAGATTTTCTTAGTGGACAAACTGAATGTCAAGACTGAGATTGTTTAAGCAGCTTCCCATCTTTGATTGTTTTTTCCTGTCTCTGAACTCCACACCCACATTTTGTTACTTTCACTACTTGTGTGAGTTAAAGAGAATCAAAGAAACTGAGCAGGATGAAGAACAGGGGAGAGGGGAGGTACTAGGAAAGGGTATTTTCCAGGGTGATCAGTTTCACAGTTCACCTTCCAGCTGCACAACCAACCACGCCAGCTGGATGGAGTCAGGAATTGAAGAGGGCGAGCAGGAAGTGGCAGAGGCTGCCAAATCAGGCAGTGCTGACACTAAAGAAGCCCTGGTACCTCTTGCAGACCCCCCAGCAGCAGCCCACTTAATTTGATGGGGCAGTATTTCGATGATTTTCAATCTTTGATATATATACCACGTTCAGTAATTATGCAGCAGGAGAACAGCACTGAGCTCACTCTTCCCCAAGCTGCATGGATTCCATGAGAGGACAGGGCAGTAAAACTCTATTTCTGCTAAAAGGATGAACATTTTGAGCACAAACTGATGGTAGATTCAGCCATTTAGAAAGGGCTGGTTTTACAGTCATTCTTTAGAAAGGAGCTTACTTTAAAAAAGACCCAAATACATGTAAATACTACTGGTAAAAATAGAGCCATGTTATATTTACATTTTTCAGTCATTCAAGGTCACTGAGATCTCTTTCCTCAGCCACCTGCTAGTACAGTTCCCTCCCTGCAAAGATGCTGCAAGTAATATCTGCAGATGAAGCCTATAAGTATTCCTAGAGTTACAGGAGTTGTGGCTTTTTAAAAAGCCAACAGCTTCATTCTGTTAACTGTCTTTTTGTTGTTGCTGTTGTGCAGATCTATGTATCTACTTCTCCCAGGCTAGAACAAAAAGCCAGTTCCATTTCATTCTAGCATTTCTCCAGATGTTTGCAAAAATTCAAATAGAAGCAGTGAATTCTTAATTAGAACAACATGCACATGCTGAACAAGACACGCTGATATCATTAGC
The DNA here is from genome assembly GCA_013398055.1 of Ifrita kowaldi. Taxonomy (NCBI): domain Eukaryota; kingdom Metazoa; phylum Chordata; class Aves; order Passeriformes; family Cinclosomatidae; genus Ifrita; species Ifrita kowaldi. The sequence continues at coordinate 926,698 of VZRS01004684.1, forward strand.
CCGATAATACTGAAAAACCCTCAGAACTGTAACTTCCACTGAGCATAAACTCCTGATATGATCCCAAACACTCATTATTTCTTAATTTTCCTCCTAAAGGATCAATTAGTTCACTGATGTAACAGCACCTTATTAGTCTATATTGAGACAGTGTTTCAGAAACGCCACCTGTTTCAGAACTGCCCGACTGCCCATTTTAGTTATTTTACTGTTTGCACTATCCAAACACATTAACAACAAAATAGGAAACATTATGTATGATGAAAAGATATGAAAGAACAATGAGACACTGTCCAAGTCCTTGTGCTCATAAAATGAAGAAGCTATAGCCAATCTATGATTGAAGACGGATGCATTATGAGATACAATGTAAGACACAAATTTTCTTTCAGCAAATGGATTTATTGACATAATTGATTATAACCATGTACAGCATCTATGCATCTCCCATTGGAAGAATATCCAGTGATAGAGCTAACGTTAGTGTGATACACAGCTTTACTCAATAATCCCACTGCATTTCTAACAACAAACAGTGGTGTATTCCACAATCATAAATGGCCAAAAGCACCCAGGTCTCCAAAAGAAGAGAAATTTAAAATTCTTAACAAAAAATGAAACCTGATACTGCATTCCCTCAATTTTAATTCCGTTCAACATTGTGTCTATTGCAGTGAATTTTAATCTATACACTGACAACTGAATTTGGCCCCTGATATTCATGAAAACTACAGCCTGTCAAAATGAAATCCCAAAGGACTTCTTGCTACTGACCCAAGAAACAAGATTTCAATTTTTTCTTTCTCCATTTAAAAGACAAAGATTAAGGCAACTGATCTCTACACTCTCTCCCTCAGAACATAGTCTTTTCTCTCTATTCAGTCACTGAACTCCAACTGAAGGTACCAGTTACTATGGTATCTTTTGTAAACACTTGTTCATCTGAAAAAAATGAAAAGGAAAAAAATAAAAAACAGAGAGAAAACCCCCAAATTGCTTACTTGCAATAATGGTAATAAACAACTTGTAGTCACGAACACCTCGGGTCAGCAGTGAATGCATGATATTGAGACAAATGTCTCACTAACACTTCCTTCAAGCCATTCAGTTCCACAAGAGTTCATCTGAGGTTGCACATTAAATTCAAAGGAGCAGAAGTTGTATCAATGGTCTCAACAATTTACCAAACTCCATCTAAAACAGTTGCATTTAAAGTGCAATCCTGGTTTGGAACCTCTTCAACTAGCTCATTTGTAGACCACACAGAGAGAATTATTAATGTAAACTATACCACCATATTTTGTAATAACAGAACCACATTCTGTAAATATTTAGGAAAAAGTCTGAGAAGTAGAGAGCAACTGACCATAAAATGATTAGCATTGCTCTGAAACCAAAAGCAAAATCCTAATTTTAAAAAACCCCACAACAACCAACAAACCAAAACAATTCAAACATTATATACTACTGCATAAGGGTTTAACTCTAGCATTACTCACTCAGCTACACAAAACACATAATCTAGATTAATACACAAAATGTTTTATTTCACAGTGAGGTACATAACGCTTCTAACTTTAGTAGGCTAAGGCTAAGAAAGAATTGCCTGTTAGGATAAAGATTTTTTCACATTCCTGAAATATTCTCACCTATTATTGTTTCTGAAGTAAGGCACCAATTTATCCATCAACAGTTCACCTCTGCAGCTACCCATTTAAAAATGAAGATGGATTATGTGAGGGTCAGCGATCTGCTGACCATCATGGACCCAGACAACTACAGCACACATTATTGTGTACAAGTACCAAGCAGTATTTATTCAAAAACAATTTTAAAATAGCTCATTTGTAAACATTCTACAAAAATCTTTTAGTTTTTCTTAGTGGTGTCAGCAATATATTCCTGTAGAACTAACCAGCTGCATTATTGTTTCTCGTTTACAGAAAGTATGAAAGCACACTTGTGCACGTTAAATTGTCTCACATTCGGTTTGAGTTGAAATGGCACAGCCTTCAAACTATTCGGCAAAACCCCCTACATTTCCAGCTCTCCAGACAGCTCCCTGGTTGCACACAGTTCAATTAAAAGATGACCCTCGATCCAAATTTTTGATGAGGAAGGGCTGATGCCTTGGAAAGACCTGTTCAAAGCTCCTTACACAGGGCCAGGCCGCTCACTGTAACTTGTTCCCAACTTGCAGTCGGAGGAAACCACCTGTAAAATAGCACACTTAAATTAATAGCTCTGAGTTTCCTTAACGGAGGCGCCGGCTGCTGCTGGCAGTAGCTCCTGCCGTTTGCCCCTCATGGCAAGGCACAGTTACCGCCTGTCAGGGCTTTTCCTTGGGTTAGTGATGATTCCCGACAAAACGGTGAGGTCCCAGCAGAAGTAACCCCGTCTCACATGCAGCCTCGGCCCCGGCCCGCAGTAAGGGCGGCTGAGCGCCGCAGCTCTGCCCCTCGGAGGCCGCGACCCCTGGGCCCGCACCATCCCCTCACGGACCGACGTCCGCCTTTCCCCGGTGCCGGGGCCTCGGCGGGCTCAGTCGGTGAAGCGCTGCAGCAGGTGCTCATCTCCGTGCCGGCCGCTGCCGCTGTCCATGAAGCGCTCGCAGGGGAACTCGATGAGGTCGGCCTCGCTGAGGGCGCAGGCGGCGGCGCCGCGGGGTGGCCGGTGGGACTGGAAGCCCGAGAAGTCGGCGGAGACACCCGTGCCCATGGAGCGGAGCGGGCGGCGTGTGGAGTAGAGCTGCCGCACGTGGACCGGGGCCGCCTTCCGACGGCGATGCCCCAGCACCTTCTTGCGCAGCAGGCGGGCGGCCCAGGCGGCCAGAGCCGCCAGCAGCAGCAGCGCGTTCACCGCCAGCAGCACCAGCGTGAGCAGCTGCTGGTCGGGGCCG
>VZRS01004684.1:929614-945104 GCA_013398055.1 Ifrita kowaldi
CCGTCGGGGCCACGCTGCTGCACTGGGCAGCGGTGCCGGCGTGGGGCTGGCGGCTATGGGCACCCCCATCATCAGGCGGGCGGTGGAGGCGGCCGGCGGTGGCCCTGGGGGCAGCCCCGCTGCACTGTTGTTGCCACCAAGCCCCTCGGGGGACGGCGGGGAGGGAGAGGCACCATCGGGGCACGGGCCGCCGTCCTGCGGCAGCGGCAGCTGGGCATCCTGCAGGTAGTCGAGGTACTTGCCGGCCAGGGCCGGTGGCAGGCGGCACTGCACGAAGACGGTGAGCAGGCGGCCCTGGGAGTGCCAGGCCGCCAGCCAGCGCTTGAGGCCGCGAAGGCGGCAGTCGCAGCTCCAGGCATTCCCCTCCAGCTCCAGGCGGTAGAGGGCCAGGCTGGAGGCGAAGAGCTCTCCGGGGAGCGTGGCCAGTGCGTTGTCCCGCAGGCTGAGCTCCCGCAAGCGGCCGAGGCGGCCGAAGGCGGCCGGGTGCAGGGCGGTCAGTGCATTGCGGCTCAGATCCAGTGCCTCCAGGCTGTCCAGCGGCTCCAGTAGGGTGGCAGGTAGGTGGCTCAGCAGGTTCCCCTCCAGGCGCAGCTCCTTCAGCGAGCCCAGCCCCCTGAAAGCATCCGGGGCCAGGTGAGACAGTCGATTGCCACTGAGTGAGAGCTTTGCCAAGCCGGGCAGGTGCTGGAAGAGGCCCCCTGACAGCTGCCGCAGGCTGTTGCTGGCCAGCAGCAGGGTGTGAAGGGAGCGCAGCGGCCCAAAGATGTCTGGGTGGCGAAGGGAGCTCTGCTGGTTCCCTGAGAGGTCGAGGAAGCGCAACTTGGCCAGGCCAGTGAAGGCACCGCGACTCAGCCAGCGGATGCGGTTGGACTCCAGGTGCAGATAGAGTAAGTTTGGCAGCCCTGAGAAAGTGGAATCGCCCAGCGAGCCCAGCTCATTGCCATCCAGTCGCAGCTTGACAAGGCTGCCGAGGCCAGAGAAGGAGGCAGCGCTGAGACGGCCGATCTCGTTGGCGTTCACGTAGAGGATGCGCAGCTTGGCCAGGGTGCTGAGTGTGCCAGGGGCCAGCGCTGGCAGCAGGTTGTTGCCCAAGTAAAGCTCCTCCAGCCGCTCCAGGCGCTCAAAGGCCTTGGGGTGCAGCGAGCGGATCCGGTTGTACTGCAAGTCCAGGCGCTGGAGCCCTGCCAGGCGGTGGAAGTCGAAGGCGGAGATATTGGCAATGAAGTTGCCCCCGAGGCTGTAGGTGAGGATATCCTGCGGCTCGGCAGTCTTGGGCACGGAGCGCAGGCCCCGGTTGGTGCAGAGGAGATGCTGGTGCTGCTGGCAGTCGCATGGCTCGGGGCAGATGGGCTCGGCCGCGGGCAGCAGCAGGAGGATGAGCGGGACGGAGCCCCAGAGCACCCGCGGCAGCACCATCAGGCGGACCCGGCGCGGCGCCCCCATCCCGGGACGAGCCGTGGGCTGCTTCCCCCGCCGGCTTTGTGTCTCTCCGGCATCCCCTCCGCCTCCTCCGCGGCTGCTAATGGGCCCCTCCTCTGCTCCGCGCCGGGCTGAGCTCCGCACCGGGCAGGCAGGCGCGGCGGCTGCAGGTCGCGGTGCCCGGCACCATGGGCTCGNGGCCGGTCCTGGCTCGGCTCAGCCCCGGCAGCGAGCAGGGGCGCAGAGTGGGAAAGTAGGAATTGGAACCGGCTGTGGCTGCCTCCCAGCCACATGGGTTGCAGATAGAGCTGCGCGTCAGGGAGGGGGAAGGGAACAGAAGTAAACTAGACGTCGTCTGCCCACCTCATCTCCTTTTTTCCCCCCCTCGTATTTAGAAACCTGCCAAAAGTAATAGTTACGGTTTGCCACGGATTGAGGACTTTTCTTTGTATCGAGCGAGCGGCAATCAGAGGACTAAGCCTCCTGTAGTACATAAGGGAATGAATTTTCATTCTGCGCACCATCCTGCCTAGTAGGTTCCCGACAAAGCTGCCAGCGAGGATGCAATTGAACATGGCTCCATCTCCATGAGGGGCTCGTCAGAATGATCCAGATGCTCTTCAGAAATAATTCCCGTTTTAAAGATTCTTTTTTTCTCAACAACACACAAATTCAGATCGAAAGGAAGGTGTTGGAAAGCATACTGAAAAAGAAACATAATGGGTACCCATCCTTTCAATGACTTGCCTTTCCCGTTGGCATTTTTTGTTTTTCTAAGACGTCACCAGTCAAGTAAATAAATATCTAAGGGCAGGAGGAAATGCGTAGATGTGTAGGTATATAAGACATTTAAGAATGATGAAGGAAAGAAGGTAATGACCAGAATACTGTGTTGCAAATTTAATGAATATGTTGGGAAACTTAGCGCATGAAGTTGTATGCAACTGCACACACTTTGCATGTGTTTCTGGACTAAAGCTGTGTACGAGCCCTGCTTCTTTCTCTTACCAAAAGGCAGAATTTAGATAGGTTTTGTGGGAGCTTTGTTTTAGTGGCCATGTCAACATGAGCAGGTAGCATGAGTACTAGTTTGTGGTGAGGCCCTGTTGTCTGCATTCATGTTACTGTGATCTAACTCTGATTCGGTCCTGAAAAAATCTTGAAGAGAAGCGGGATAAGGCTTGGTTTGGTCAATGAAACGTCACTTTGAACCTCTCAGTTCCTAGCTCTGGTAGTTATCCAATGATGGGCCTTGTGAAGAATAATCTTTCAGTAGTGGTAACTGCCTTGTGCTGGTGTAGGAAGTAATGTTTGGGGCCAGAGAATGATTTTAGATAATCTGGATGAATTTTGCAGGTATCTTGAAAAATCAAGCGAGCAGCTCTGAATTAGAACTTGCTTATTGAGAAAACTCAGTGTGAACAATAATGCACTGGAATACAATTACAGCGATGAAAGCTGGTTAGTTGTCTGGTTTGGGGTTTGCTGTGAGATTTTTTTTGGTGAAAAATGGCTGTTGCATATGCAATCTTTATAAGCTGGAAGACTAACAGAAAGATTAGGTACTTATGCCTAAAAATCTACTTGTAGAGGAAGGTATTACTGTATATTACATTAAAAAATAAAATTTTTGAAGCAAAAATGGTGGAAATCAGACTTGTCAGGTTCCAGAACTTGATGACTTCTGCAGACATTCACTATCTTGCCATCAAACAGGCCTGTTCTTGGCTTATCTTGTTTTAAATTTGTGTCCTAAATTGTTGATGCATTGTTTTCTGAATGTGGTCAAGAGGCTTGTCTATTTCTTGAATGAATTAGAAAGTTTCTGTTTTAATTATTTGTAACTGCTCTATTTTGAACATGCTTGATTAGTAAGATGTTTTTTCCTGAAATAAATTTGAGTATGTTTCACAAAAAGAACTTTTTACTAGCCTTTTAAATTCATTTTCCCGGTTGCTCAAGAAAACCATCCAGCATTTATTCATGATTCGAATGACCATGGGTTAAGAATCCAGACCTTTTAGCTCGGTCTCTTCCTTATAGACTGTTTTTTCACTTCACAGCTTTTTCTTTTCAATACATCATGACATGTCTAATATTCAGGAAAAAGTAGAGATACAATTTTCTCCTGCAAAGATTGCATGTTTCTTTCCTCATTTTCAAAGCCCCCATGGTTCATGGAAAGGCATCCTGGCTCTGAAAGTTTTCTTTAATTCTGAGCAAAGACTGCCTAGTGATACATATACTTAACTGGGGTGTACTTTAAATAGTGGAATTTTAGAAAACCATTCTGTATAATGGTATGCTTATTTTCTGTTCCTTTGGGTTATTCTTCTGAAACACAGTTAAGCTTATGAGGGCAATTTATTAACTGTCCTTCCTGTAGAAGCACCATAGATCTTTTTCCATATGTCATTGCAAATACTAAAAGTTTAAGTCAGATTTTGTCTTATGTATTGCTTTTGATTTATGCCTTCTGAAACTTAGCCAGTATGAGTATTTTCACTGGGTTTGGGGCATTATAAGTGGCAGGAATTTAAAAAAAAATTAACTAATGTCTCTTAAGAAGACAATTCATCACACACTTGTTCTCACACTGAAAATATTTTGTACCAGAAACAAAATAAACAATTGCAACGATTTTTTTCCTGATTTTTTAAATTAATTCAAGTGGGAAGTTATTATTCAAAATACATTAGAAACACAACTGCTGAGATGAAAGTTGCCACATTTTTTTTCCTACTTTGGAAGAGGAACTTTCCCATTGCTGTAGTTGTTGTTTCCTTATCCAAGCACACAATAAAATTTCTAATGCATGATTGAGAAGTAGTAATCTTTTTTTACCCCAACCTGAAAAAGCGTAAATGCACCTATGAAAAAACTGGGTGGAGGGAGAAGCAGCCTATTCTTAAAAGCTTTAATGTTTATCTTCATGGTTAAGATTTGAAGTATGAGGACTTTGAAGGGCCAAGAAAAACTGGCAAGGTCAGAAATACCTCCTTTCCACTGAGACATACCTATTCCTATGATAAGTATGAGGGAACTGACCTTAAATAAGGTACTGTTTCATGGCTAAATACTATTCATATGTTTGTTATACCTATTATCTCTGATTTTCTTTTTTTGGTTTGCTTTTATTTCAAGAGACGATTTTTAGGCACTGGTGAGAGGACTGGTGGTTTAAAGTGAACACATATTTGTAGGCAGGCAGAATGCAAAATGGAGTGAAAGAAGCAGCATGCTCAACGTAGCCTATCCCAGCATATACTGTGACTGTGGCAATGCCCACATGAGAAACTTCCATTAAAAATTGATCTTTCTTGACTCCAAAATAAGAGAACTGGTGCTGAACTGGTAAGTTTAAAGCCTGGTATCTCACAGATTTATGTAGTTGCCAGGAACGGTGGCAGGAATGGCTCCAGGAGCTGGAGCTTAATCTCAAAAGAGGAATATTTTGATTGATCCATACAATTTTTCTGTCCATTGCACATCACAAATGTTTTCATCTGAACTTGTAAAAAATGTTTTAAGAAGTGTCAGCTTTGAACTTTCTCACCAATCTAACTGGCTTCATAGGAACTTTATTCAACATTAGTGTCAGAATTCCCATTTAAACAAAAAAGGTTTCTTTAAGTTGATATATCAACAAATTTAGTTAGTTTCAATATAACAACTTAATTTGAAGTTATTTGCCTTACACTGTCACAGGAAGTTGTTGTATACGACATTACTCCATGAGTCATGCCAAGTTCCCCTGAAGTAAGAACAAAGAAAAAACACCATTCCTGTTTTGCAGCTGATGAAGTGTCACTGTATGAATTTATACTTTTATAGTTATTTTTGCTTTTCAAAGAGATAAAAATATTGAGGAGCATTTTAAAGTATTAACAAAACCAGTTCATACACCATCTTTATTAGTGGCTCCTACAGCCCATGGATTAAAGCATCTTTTAAGTGGTCACCAGTTTTTTGATATTCCATATGTCAGTGCTAGTAATGCAAATACCATAGTGTATGAAAAACAGGAGAATTCTAGTGCCGAAAGTGCTATTTTTTTTCTTCAGAATTGCACAAACAGTTCACCTATATTGTGTAATTTAGGTTGGTTTTGCTTACTGTAGGAAATTAAAATTTTAAATAAGCCTTTTTCTGATACCATGGTTTGTGTGTAATGAAATGCCACTTGCTACATCCAGTTCTTCAGGAGTAAAGCATGACTCCCAGGCCAGCAGTTAATATGACATGCCTGTTCAGCTCCACAGGATGAAATCTACCAGATGTTTTATCGCTATCTGCTCCTATCATCCATAGAATTCTGTGGCCTACACAACTCTGCTGCAAATATCTTCAATCTTTTCAGAATAAACAACTGAGTAAAATATTTGTGGTTTTGACGTATGATACCATTCTAGATATGCGTTTACCATTGTGTGCGTGCTTTGTCAAGCAATCAAACCCCACTGAATTTTGTGTAGTGTAGGATGTGCCTCTTTGACTTCCTCTGGGCAGGTGGTTCCAGGACATCATGTTGATTACAGCTGTTGGTTCCTTTGTGCATATCAGTTTGCCTACCAAATAATTTCAAACCTGTTTTTTGGAGTTTCCCTGCCTAAACTGTGTGAAACCAATTGTATCTATATCCACAGGTACACTGTATTCACATGTTCTCTCTGCAAGTGACAATCAGCTAGCTCAAGCTATACACTTAAATGCAAATCAAGTAGTGGATGATGTTGCTGTATTATCAGTATTTCATAACAATGAATGGAGAGTTAGGTGTCTGTGTTCTTCTGTGTGGTGCTATCTGCCAGTATGTATCACTTACGGAGGTGAGAGTCACTGGATCATACTTGCAAAAGCCAAAACAATTATTTAGCTGACATGTTTGGCTTTATCCAACACTTCTTTCCTGAGGGGGAAACTCATTAATGGAAGTACATACTTTGTGCATGGTTCAGCATCTGTGACAGTTAAGAGAGAACCCTGCTTGTGTCACGATATGAGTGGTGTAATTTATGTAAAACAAGTGCATATGTAGCTTATGCAGGGCCAAGTAGCTGTTGCAGTGTTTGCAAATCTTTCACATGGTTATCTGTTCATACACCCAATCTTTGCAGTATTGTTAGACCAGTTTTTCCATAATGGGGTAACAAATCAGGCAAATGCTCTCACAAACATTTTCTTCTTCTCTATCTCCATAAAAGGGTATGTGTGCTTGTGTCAATCTCTTTCATAATCAGTAATAATACCCTTGACATGTTTTTAGTGTGAGATGCTCTCTTCTGTTCCTATCATCCCATAATTTGGAGAGTCCGTAGCAGAAAAAACCTGAACAAAATGCCACTCAGACCAGGACTTCTATTACTAATTGGTAAAACATGTTCTGATAGATATGCAGGAAAATAAAAAACACTCACCATTTGATGCAATTTTCCTGTATCAGGTTAGAAGGGATTGCTCAGTGCCACTTAGTGCAGCCTTCCAACTAGATCTGGTTGCTCAGGGCTCTGACAGCTCTCCAACGGTGGAGGATCCTGGTATCTCCCATTAGCTAGCTGAGGACAGCAGAGCTCTCTTACGGCCTAACAAATCCTTTTCTTTCAGTCACTCCTCATGCACTGGGGAGCTTCAGCCTCACGATTATCTGTGGACCTCCACTGTACTTTCTTCCATAGATCAATGCTGTTGTTCTTGTATTTGGCAACCAGAAATCCCAGGGCCGCTAAGATGATTAAGGAACTGGAATGACTGGAACATCGGTTGCATGAGGACAGCTGAGAATGCTGGAACAGTTTAGCCTAGTGAAGGCTCAGGGGATCTCATCAAGGTATGGTAATACTTGAAAGTAGGGTACAGAGACGATGGAGCTAGCTGCTCTTCAGTGGTGCCCAGTGACAGGACCAGAGGCAGTGGGCTTAAACTGGAGGCTCTGTATGAACATCAAGAGCCACTGTGAGAGTGGTGGAGCACTGGCACAGGTTGCCCCAGGGAGTTGGGGAGTCTCTATCCGTAGAGATATTCAAAAGCCAAATACACTGTCCAATGACTTTGCGTTTGCCTTTGTTCAGTTTCAAGAGCATTCAATTGTCTCTTTCCTCCAGTCACTTGAGGTCCCTCTGAAGATCACCCTTGCCCTCCAGCATTTCCGGTGCTTCCTCATGTGTTATCATCCATGGCACTGCAGAATGTGCACTCTGTCCCATTCTGCTGCTTGTTAATAAGGATGTGAAAGAGAATTCAATGATGTTAAAAAGTGGATAAAGACCCAGTTTTGATATCTGAGGCATTGATAATAGTAACTGGATGCCAGTTGGACTTAGTATTACTGATCAGAACACGATGTGTCTGAGAATCCAACTGATTTTCCATCCACTTTATCCACTTACTTAGCCTGTGTCTCACCAGTGTTGCTATAGTTGATATTACAGGACACTATTGATGGCTTTGCTAAAATCAGAGTATGCATCATGTATTACTCATCCTTTGTCCACTCAGTCACATTATCACCAAAGGTATTTAGGCTGGTTAGACCCAGTTTATCCTCTATGAATCCACACTGGGTGTTTTCAGTCACCTTTTTGTCCTTTATTTGCTTAAAAATGACGTCTAAGAAGACTTAGTTCAGAACCCTCCTAGGACCAGAGGCAAGGCTGAGTGGCGTGTGGTGGCCTGGTTCCTCATTGCTCTCCTTGAGGATGGCCTTTTTCCAGTCACTGGGCCCTCCTACAATTCCCATAATGTTTTGAAGACAGTGGAGAGCAGCCTTGCAATGAAATCAGCCAACCAAGATGCAGCCTGTCTGGGCCCATGGACTTGTGTATACACAATTAGCTTCAGTGGTTTCTGAGTTGGTTATTGTTCTGTGGGCAATGCTTTAGTCCTACAGACTCTGCTACTAACGTGAAAGAGCTGGAACACCTAAGAAAAAAAACCTTTCCAATAAAAACAGAAGGTCAAAGGCATTCAACATGTCAGACTTTTCCATTTCATTTATCACTAGATCCAATGCCCTGTTAAGCAGTGGTCTCACCTCTTCTTTAGTCTTTTTTTTTTTTTTTTTTTTTTTTTTTTTTTTTTTTTTTTTTTTTGCTGCTGGTACCGAAGCCTTTTTTTCATTTTCATATCTCTAGGTAGTTTTGGCTTCTGCTGTGCTTCGGCTCTCATGTCTACATGCCTCCCTGCTCAGACAGTGTCTCTCTTACTCCAAGTAGCCTGTTGCATTGTCCATCTCCTTCTGCCATACTTGCTTGTTTTCCTGAGTGTCAGGAAGGACCATTCTTGCGCTTTGATAAGGTTGCCCTTGAAAATCAGCTAGCTCTTCTGGGCCCTGTTGTCCTTCATGGCAGTATCCCTCATGTCCTGCCAAGCAAGTCCCTGAACAAGGCAAGATCTGCCTTCTTGAAGGCCAGGATATTAATTTTTAAATTCATCTTGCTCGCTTGCTTCAGGATTTTAAACTCCACAATGCTGGAGTCATTGCAACTAAGGCTGCCCTCAACTTTCACAACCCCAAGTGGTTCTTTCTTGTTCATGGAAGCAGGTGAAACCAAGCACCTCCTTAGCTTGTCAGTCATCTGTGTCAAAAAATTCTCATTGGTATGTGCTCCCAGCTTAAATAGTTTTAAATAATTGAAAACCTTGTACTAGACCCTGAACTGGAGTGACTCAGCCTACCTTTGATATTAATAGACATGTGCTTGTATGTTTTCATAAATAAAGGTCTGTCCTCAAGTCCTAGATGGTTTTTAAGAAACCATTTAAGCATGACCAAGTTTTGATTAGAAAGACTGACTGGGTCATCAGTTTTCATCATGAGCTACCAAAGTGTGTCGTATGAGTTCATTCACATCCTTTTGAGAAATTATTTCAGGGATTTTTGCTCCTTTTGCTTATACTGGAAGAATGTGAACATTCTGGGTCTACTAGGCAACCTTCCAATTTCTGATATAATTTCTTCCTATTTAGTATGCATTTCTTCCTGAGGGTCTAAATTACCCTTTTATTTAAAAAAAACCCTTTACTTATCTTTGGCTTAGTTTTCTGATACTTATAGAGAGCCCAGTCCTGTCTCTTCAGGCTGTTTTGCTGTGATAAACAGTCGAAGCTGGTTTAAGCTGCCACAGAGAGATAGGCTCTTGATTCCGTTGATTCCCAGATGCCAATCTGTCTCATCTCTGTTTTAATTACTCTTTATTGGATGTGAGTGATAGAAATCTACACCAACTCCAGATGAAATCTGTTTAGTGCCTGAAGAGAGTTTCGTATGCTTAAAATTATTCTCACTTTGCAATTACTTAAGGCCATTTCATTCAACTCCCTTCACTAACTTGTGCATTTTTGTCGTATATAAACAGTGGAAACTCTAGATTTAATTGAAAAATCTCTTATGTTTTTGTCACTTTTTCTTAATACCACATTCTTGCTATATATGGTGGTGTGTTGTACCAAGAATCATTGTTTTTAATCATTATGGGCAGTAAGACAGTGCTATATAACCCTTCATCTTAAGCACTGGGCATTTATATATAAATTGACTTGTGGATATACGTGTCTTTAGTGGGGGAAACATAAACATTTTGTCTTAACACTGCAGACAACGAGCTTTTGAAGCAGATACATAGTTTTAATCCTGTATTGAGAGTTGTTCTGTGCAGCCACTTAATTTGTGTAAGAACCTTGATAAAGTATTTGTAGAGTTTTTTAAAACATTTGCTAATTAAAATGAGGGGACCTAGAAAAGTGAAATAGAAGCAAAAGCATTGTGGACCTTAAATTCTTTTATTTTTATAAATATTTGCATATTGATTACACAGTACTTAATACCACATGATGAAATGTGATACTGGACCAAAGCTGTTGCTCATGCTGTAGCTGAGACTTGTTTAAAATGGCTGATTTATTTGTAGTATTCCATTATACTCCATACATGTTGAGTTACATGTTACTTTAGCTGAATATATTCCAGTTAGCTCCAAGTAAGAGTATATGATATTGCCTGGCATTGTGGGCAAAAGAGAGGCTTGCTATGACATGGAGCTTAATGTATAGAGCTGGTGAAGAAAGAGCTGTAAGAGCACCTAACATAAGTAAGAAGCTACTCGGATATTCTCGGGGTCTGGGAACATATACTTTAGATGATAATATTCTAAAGTGGGGCTAAATGTGGCTTGAAAACTTACAGCTGATCTGTGTTTGTAGTTGCTTTATAACTTGTCAGATTTGTCAGCTTTGGTTCTTCAAGGATTTATCCTCTGCTGTGCATTATTTGTCATTAAAAATCTGGATGATGGAATAGAAAATGCTTATTTGATTTACTGGCAATTCTGCACAGAAGAGGGACTGAAGATATTGGAGGATAGGGTCAGAGATCACAATTAATTTAACAATTAAATAATCTAAGGAAAAAAAGTAATTCATAATCCCCAAAAAGGATGTGGTGAAGAGAGAATGTAGGCAGAGAGGGCAATAAGGATGATGAGTGTTACAGCGGTTTCGGTACTAGGAGAGGATATATAAGCTGATTTAATGTGCATGTCTGTAGTTTTCACCACTCTAAGTAAGAAGTCTTATCTTAAAAACATGCTGACAAGACAATAAGTACTTTTATTTTTGGGGTGATTAACGGAGGAATAGAGCTCAATGATTTTTGAGTGTCTAAATCGAGAGGCTCATCACCTGGTTTATAGTCATCATTTGTGTAGTATTTAAATATTTAGTTTGCAGCTTTTGCTAACTGAACTTCCACCTTTAATTTAGAGGTCAATCCTTTTGAAAATCAGACTTTCCAGATGGCTCAAATTACATAGCCATGAAATAAAGGACTCTAAAGTTGTGGGGGTTGTGGGTTGATCTGTGATAGAGACAAAGATAGAAACTTCTACTCCATGGAAGCATTTGAATATTTGGACTCAAAAAAATGCTTTTTCTCCTTAACCCTTCCAGTCCGTGTCTCCTGTACAATTTCACTGTCATGTCCTGCTCCTCTTCAAGTCTTCAAATTTCCGTGCCACTAAGCCAAGATCCCTGCTTCCTTCATAAAGAACTATGCAATACTTAATATCAGAATGTATGGAAATATGTATGTACATAAATGCTGACAAGGTTTAAAGGCAACCTAAATTCTGAAATTTCTTAATAACTAGATGTTTAACTTTTGGAATCATAGTATATTTTAATGTGATTTTTTTTGTATTGTTAATTGAAGTTCTTAATAGTTGAAGTGCTCTGTAGTTCCTGGAGTACTACAATTCTCTTCATACATTATAAAGGAAAACTCTTTTTGTTTTCCATATCAGGTTGTGAAAAGCAGTGCTGTCCTTTTTCCAGGTTTCACATGATAACTCATGATCCAGTTTGAAATTCACAATCTTCTGAGAAGTCTGAAGTTACTTGGACAGTGGATTTGGGTTATATTCTAAAGGAAGTGTTTTCTTTGATTAAGAACTCTTACATATTTCTCATGTATCACATTGGATCTAGAATATTAATTTTTATAGTCATATATAGTATAGGTTTTATCTGTGTAGCCTTGTACAATATGAATAGAGTAACGTCATAGAGTCTTAAGAGGGCTTCTGCCTAGTCTTGCTTCTGCCTTAGTCATTGTAAAACTGTCCAGAAAAACTCTATTTCAGATGAATGCTGAATATTTAGATACCTACATCAGCATTGTTCTAGCAGTGTTGTTTTACCTCACTCTTATTTTTTTTTCCACCTACCCAGCGCCGTTTGTTTTACATCATGGGTAGGGATTTTGCACAAAATTAGGAAAATAAGCCTGTACCAAAATTAACATCCTGAAAGTAATAAAACTTAATAGAAGCCACATTTGTGATGGACTGCTTGTTAACAGCAATCTATAGGATCACTGCAAATGTATCATGTTACAGATATCTCATTCTTAATCAGTGCAGGTTCAGAAACTTGGCATCAGAGGCAGAGGAAGTGAAGAGGGGCAGAAAGGAGAACTACAACGTAAGGGGAGAATCTTGTAGATTTATATTTTTATGGTATTTTCAGGTCACTTTTTGAGGAATTGCATCATTCTGCTCTGCTGTTTGTTACTGTACATTGATTATTTGGTTGTCTTTGTTATTTCATAAATATTTTTGTATCGCAATGACTTCTTAAAAGCTGACCTACTGTTGATTGTACAGGCCATGTGAAAGAAGTAAACACTAGTGCCACCAGGGAACTTGTGTAACACAATCCAGTGCTGTCTAGTCTAAAATTATGGAGACTGGTCTTTAAAAAAGTGCTTATTTAGCTGGAATCTCAAATGAAACAATAGAACTTGAGCCTGTGGTATAACATACATGTACTTTTCTTAGGGGAAAGTGCAGTAAGCACAGAATATTTGATTTTTAATGATTTTTCTGCCTCAGTGACTTCTCTGTTAGGCTGAATATACACTATATTTTGGGCCAGATCTTCAGTTGGCATTATTTTTTATACAATTTCAGGCTTTTCCTTACATCAGTTAAAGTGGTGGTCCATCAGCATGCAACATTTTTATTCAATCCCTCCTGTAAATATTTAAAAATCTTCTATAACCTGGAGAGGTTGAGTTATGTATGAAGTCAAATTACAATAAAAATGAAATGTGTTCAACAAAACTAGTATTTTTTTTCCTAATGGTAGTATTAGGTAATATTACCAGGTTCAAAGGTTGAAATGTAGTAGTAAAGTTGCAGAAAGGATTGCAGCTTTTCAGTTATAACTTCCATTTTCTTCATGCTGTAGAATAAAAGTGTATCTGAAGGAGTAATTAATTTAGAATTCCTGGGGACTTCATCCTCCATAATAGCCATGATACAAGGGGTTTAACGTTCGGCAGGAATTACAGGGAAAGCATGTATTAAATATCTACGCAGTATATAGTGATAGAATTGTTTAAGCACATTATTAAAGTTGCTAATAAAAGACTCAGCAGCTTTAAACCATTGTGAGGTAAAAAACCTCTTCTGATTACTCACATAACTTCAAAATTTTAAGGAGGGAGCACTTCCTCCTTTCTTCTTCAGTGTTATCTGTGTTAAGAGCACCTTAGTGGTTTGGGGTTCTCCTCTCCACCTTTCCTTCTTGAGACACCTTTACTTGAAAAATCGAGGTTTAGATTAGATATTATGAAAAAATTCTTTACTATGAGGGTTATGAGGCCATGGAACAAGTTACCCAGAGAGATTGTGGACTCCCCATCCCTGGAAATGTTCAAGGCCAAGTTGGATTTGGCTCTGAGCAACCTGGTCTAGTGGAGAGTGTCCCTGCCTGTGGCATTGTGGTTGGAACTTGATAATCCTTAAGGTTCCTTCCAACCCTGACCATTCTATGATTCTATGAAGTAAATAAAACCTTCCTCCATGGGTTATTACTTATTATTTTCTTCCTTGTTACTTATATTGAAATACCATGTGAAATATGATTTGTGTGTAGAAGTGTTATACCTTTGGGAGATGATTATTCTCTTTTCCTGCTAATAATGAACAATGCAATTTTCTATTAGGTCATAATCAATTGGGAATATAATAGATTTAGAAATTTGAAAGTTAAAATTACTAAAATCAAAAGAATAATCCTATTTATAGCTTAGGAAATAAATATCTGAAGCAGAAGGAATGTAAGAAATCCCATCATTAGCCATTTGGCCATTAAGGCTGTAAACTTTTATGTCTTATGAGAGAAGCTTTCAAACTACCCCATCTCAATGAAAATTCTTTGTCTTTTCCATTTCAGAGTTCTCAAGTCCACCAGTAGGATAAACACAAAGTGGGATGCTTGGAGTCCTTCAGCTTTAGGCATCTCATGTAGGAAAAGTCAGTGGTGGTGAGGTCGGTTTGTCCTCTGACTTAGTAAAAGTGAGAGTCTCTGGTCATGCTCCTATTTTAAAGGCCTGGTTCTGGCATCAGAAAAATTACTTGCTAGGCTAAAGAATAAAATATATGTTACCCTACAGCTATGTCTGTATTTAAAATTCATGTATTTTGAGAAGTGAAATAAAAATATGCAGACTAATCAATGGACAAACAAGACAATAATGAACAAGTTTCTGGGGGAAGAAAAGGGCAAGAAACAAGATTGTAATTGTGTGCAAACAACTTTAGGTCATGATTTCAACTGAAATGGATTATTAAAAAAATGTACTTGGAAAAGAAAATACGCAAAATATGGGACTGAAGACTTCTCCTATTGGCTAATCTGACTTTAGTTGTCCTCACACGACAGTGATGCCACTGTATAAGAGGAAAATGGTTTCTGAGGCTATGTGTACAGTGTTGTGAAGTATGGTTTTTGCTCTACTATCAACTCACATGTAGTTGGAGATAGAAGAGAATTTATTCTGTCAAAGTACTGTGGTAGCAACTACAAACTAAAAACATTTGCAGAGGAAGGTGTAGAATAGTCCATCCTGCCACAGCTATGAAGACTTCCTCATGTTCAGTAATCTTTCTCTTTTAATTTTTTTTCTTCTTTTACTTTCTTTCCCCCCCTTTTTTACAAATGTCAGATATTCTTATTTTTTACACCCTTCTGAATTCTTTCCTTTGATTTAGATACAAATTTTCTGGAAATTAAACTTGCTTCGACAATAAAGGAAGATTAATAAGCTCTTTATGTGTCGCTACTTGCAGTTCGCTGTGAAGCTGCTCTTGTGCAGCCTGCTCAGCTATTTCTGTTGGCACACAGCAGAGCTGGAGTTTTGCCTAGAGTAGCACAATCTTTTTATGTGCTGGAGAAACAGCTAGTCACCACCTCAGCTATATGATACTCTGCCTACTGCTATGCAGGGACACAGTTGCAATGTTTGTGATAGTGCCCACATCTCTAAAGCTCTGTGATGTCCACACTTTATAATTTTTTTCCTAGCAGTTCTTGGTATTCCCGGGTTTCACATGTTTCTGACAGTTTCTTTCAGCTTCTTACACTCAGTCAGTGCCTGACTTGACTACTTGCTTACAGTTGTCATGCCAACTCCCAAGCTTGAAAACTGAAGTAGAGAGAGAATTTTTCTTTTTTTTTCTTTTTTTTCTTTTTTTTCTTTTTTTTTTTTTTTTTGGCTTTAATTTCTTCACCC
>VZRS01004684.1:945114-970932 GCA_013398055.1 Ifrita kowaldi
TTTTTTTGTGTGAAGTACTCACTTCACAGTTACCAAGCTGCATGAACGGAATACGTAAGTATGGTAAACAGCTCTGTGACATTGTTCTGAACACTTAAATTTCTAAATATCTGTTTCTGTTTTGTACAGACTTTGAACATCCCTTCCTTAATCCTTGCTGCTTGTCTGCATCTGAAGATCAGGAAAATTAGAAAGATCAGTGAAGTGGAGGAGTTTTATAGACAAGTTGTTGCATTTTTTCTTATTTAAACTGAACTGCAAACATATATCAAATATCCTACATAGAAGTAATCTTTAAAAAATCCATGAGTCTGTTCAATCTTTTTGAAAGTTAGATATTATTCAATTTGATTCACTTTTCATGCCAAGTCGTTCAATATTTATGTGTATCAGCTTTCCAAATAAACAAGTGAAAAATACAAGAGAGGTACAGGAAATCAAAAATGCAAACTTTTAACTCCTTGTACTGAAGTCATATGCAATCATTATGCCTGTTAGTAATGTATGTAACAAAGACATAGGTCTGTGAAAAAAACTGTTCTCCAAAATAAACAGTAGTTTTAGTAGGTTTGCTGTAATTGACAGATACATTCACAGGTGAATTGCACTGGAGAATATAATGTGTTTAAAGGAAATTGCTTTGAAAAGGATGAAACCTGGAAATTTCATCTCTGATAATATTGCTCTGTGGAGATTCCTGTGGAGGTAAGTTTGCTCTGGATTTCACAGGAACCACATGTATGGCTTTTGTACCATTGCATCTAACACGTATCTTGCTTCTCTTAAGTTAAAAAATGTGTCCTTTTAGTTGAAAATATTTCGTGTATAAATACTTGCTGTACCACATTACATCTTTTATTTGAAATTGAGCTTTCTGGGCTGCAGACTTTTATTGAGAACATGCATTTATTTTGCATGAAGAGCTTTAGAGAATCAAATAAACTGGCTCAGCCTTTTCACAATCGTTTAATAGTAAAGTATGTTTGCTTTCACTGAGCCTGTTCTAAAGTGGAAGGCTTTTATATGCCATTGACAAGAAACCTCAGCTATCTAAAGAAGCTTTAACTTAGTAGGCAGCTGGGTTCCAGAGCTGTATTAAACATTGTCCTGTACTTGGACAACCTTGCAATAATCTCAGATAATTTAACTCCAAATGCAGGAGACTCTGCAGTTTATCTGAAGCACTGACTTTTTCTTCTGCAGCCCTCTCTAAGAGTCTATGACTTTCTCTGGCCCTTTATACAGACAGAGGAGTAGAGGTAATTGCAGTGTTCAAGAACTTCAGGCCTTCATGATTGTGGGTAACTGCAATAGATGTAAAATCTAAAAGGAGGTAGAGACCATTTGTACCTCTCCAAAAGCTTGTAAAAAAGGCCAAGTTACAAACTGCCATAGGAAGAAATATGAAGCATTGAAAATATCTTGG
The DNA here is from genome assembly GCA_013398055.1 of Ifrita kowaldi. Lineage (NCBI taxonomy): Eukaryota > Metazoa > Chordata > Aves > Passeriformes > Cinclosomatidae > Ifrita > Ifrita kowaldi. The sequence continues at coordinate 946,541 of VZRS01004684.1, forward strand.
GATCCTGTGGTGACACAGTCTTTGATCAATAGTTTCTGCATGATCTTTAGAAGTGTGTGTGTAGTGTATATGTACATGCTAAGGCGAGAAATCCCTGACAGGATTTATCTTTCTGTTCACAATTCAGATGCCTTGTTTAAGTGGGCACGTGACCAAGGTGAAATAGGCTGTCCTTGAGAGGTTTTAATACTTTGAGGAGCACCAGTGCAGCCCAACATGTTTATTTCTTCTTGTGCTTTCCTTCCTAATACTTGCTCTTGATGAGACAGTGTATAAAGTACATAAAAACAGATGATCAAGCAGCAAGATGACCAAGAAAGATTGTTTACATTCTACATCTGCCAAGAGGAAATAAACTCTTGGTCTTCTATGCTAGGAATGCGGCTTGAAAAGAAATGTTACTTTCACATCATCTCCCTGGTACTTCCTTTCCTACTGAATTTTATGCATCTTTTCCTAGCTAGATTTACTGTGAGAAGATATTGGGATGGAACGAGACAGAGCCAATTAGAAGAGCTAATCAGCTGGAATGCTGAGAACCATTGCTTTGGAGGCCTCCCATCCACGCGGCACCATCAAACGCACTTTGCTGAGCAAAGGACAACTTGTTTGTTTTGGCCATGGCTTGTGTGAGCAGAGATAGTGAAAAGCCAGGGAGTCCAACTGGATGAAGAACATCTGCTAATGATGTTCTCTTAATGCGTATTCTATCCAAAAAAGCCTTGATGCTTGGTCTCAACTGTGGTCTTAGCCACACAGGCAGATCCATTCAGAATCAGCTTTGGTTTCCTGTAAATAAAGGGGGTCCAGAGTCTGCTTCATGCTAACCCACAGTAACAGTGTAAACTATTTCTAAAAAAAAAAAAACCAAAAAAAACCAAAACAGTTTGGTATATGTAAATCCATTATGGAATTAATTAAAAAATTTTGGATTTAGAAGTTTAATCATTGTTTGAACCTTGCCTATATTTCTGTGTGTTTTTTTCTTAGTTTAAGAAGATGGATTAATTTGGCAATCTATCAAGAGAGGATGAGAAATAAATTGCCTGCTGCCTCATGTGACATAGAGGCTAAAAAGTTAAATATGAAATTTTGAAGAATATTGTAGGTGACTTTGGGGAGGTAATGGGGTCATATTGCTGCAGAAGGAGCTATTTGTTGCCAGTTCTGTGGATTAAGTTACAGTCTGGGACAGAATAATTGGCCTTTTGGTTTGATACTGTTTTTCTCAAGCAGAAGCATCTCTTTAATTATTTACTGTCATGGTCCTAATACATTAATAATCATGAATAGCTAGTTATTACAGTTGTATAATTTCTTCATTCTGCATGAGGGTTCATTCTGTACTCTGGTAAGGTGGGATAAGCACAGTCTTGAAGTTGTTTCCAGAGAGAAAAATATATACCATTTTAAGAACACAGAGTTGGAGACAATTTGCATTTGGGACAAATTCACATTTAATTCAGTTGCTTGGAAGCACAGGCTGAGTTTCGTGTCCTGTACAGGTGCTTTGTATGGACTTACTGGGGTTGATAGCTGATATCATGTCCAAGGAGATATTGTTGTAATGCCTTTTATGAATCTTCTGTCTCATGGATTCAACTCTTGATAGAGATTTTTTTCTCTGCAGCCTTTTCTTAAGTGAAGAGAAAAAAAAGATTCACCATGGAATAACCTATGGCATTTTGTATTTATGGTAGTCTTCAACAAGGTAAGCAGTAACTTAACAGCCAGTATTTCACAGTCTAACAACTGCAAACATTTGTATCTATGTGTCCTTTTATATGAATTTGCACTGTTTGGAAAATTAAGATAATATTAAATTAAGATAATAACCATTATATATTTTACTACAAACTATTTTCCTCTTAAAGCTATTTAACGTTGTTGCAAATTTAATTTTATGAATCAAAGAGTTTTAGTATGAATTATTACTTGCACAATACACCACAATAAACCAACCAATTAAGATTTCTTAATTGACTTTCTACACTGACTGTTGTTGGGTTAATGCAAACATTTTTTCCTCTCTTTTTTGTTGCTTATATATTTTATGTAATGGAATTTTATGACTTGGCTGACAGCTTTTTGGTTCTTTTTTTTGTCTCTTCTGAGGTTCTTTGATCTTCTATTTAACTGATTCTGTTAAACTGATAAGGAAAGAACATGCATGGTCTATTCAGCTCTCAACTGCTGTTAGTGAGACCAGGGTGCCATGTTTCTAGATTATGGAGAACATATAAGAAGACAATGAGATTTCAAATGTATTTTCATCTTTATGTGTAGTGTATCTTCTCTCCTCTGTTTTTCAATATTAACATTATATGTAAATAATAAAAGATCTTTTTTTTCCGTGACTGTAGTGTATCAGATCAACTTGTCAGCAGTTCAGACACTGGAGATAAGAAAGCTTAAAACTGAAGAGATTTAGCTCTTTATACATGTATCACTAGTCTGATCTATGAAAATTTCATTTTGCAACAACATGTGAGGTAAAAAACCTCTTCTGATTACTCACATAACTTCAAAATTTTAAGGAGGGAGAACTTCCTCCTTTCTTCTTCAGTGTTATCTGTGTTAGGATCACCTTAGTAGTTTTGGGTTCTCCTCTCCACCTTTCCTTCTTGAGACACCTTTACTTGAAAAATCTAGGTTTAGATTAGGTATTATGAAAAAATTCTTTACTGTGAGGGTGATGAGACAGTGGAACAGATTGTCCAGAGAAGTGGTAGTGTTCAAGGCCAGGTTGGATTATACTCTGAGCAACCTGGTCTAGTGGAAAGTGTCCCTGCAGGGGTTGGAATTAGATGGTCTTTAAGGTCCCTTCCAGCCATAAGCATTGTATTCCTAAAACTCAGCTGTATTCAGAGGACAGTGAATTAGTGTCATTTTTAATCACTGCTCTAAGGTGAGCTCAACAAATTTTCCAGGACCTACAGCACCTTGGCTTTGCAAGCCAATATCCCCTGCCTACCTAGGACTACAGAAAATGAATCTGCAAACAGCTGCCCGCTCACCCTGAATTATGTTGCCTCTCTCCAGCTGCAGGGATTGCAGCTCACCAGTTTTTATCAGCCCAAATGGTAGTGCTACACCCTCTCTGAAATTTATTTTTCAGCCTAAAATCTCGTATGAATGCCACAATTAAGTACAGTCAGCTTTAGCAGCTCTAAATACACCTTGATGGACCCATCTGTAGTAATTCAAACTCTCCCATCCATCCAATCCTCTCCTACAACCTCTTTCCTCAGGAGAATAGTCAAATCTTTCACTGCATTTGGGATGTGTTAGTAAGTAATTCAGTGCTTCTTCACCTTAGGCGGAGACACTCCTTCACTGTTAATCAGGGGCAGAATCCTTCTGATTCAACAGGTTACTCTTCCTGCTCATCTGTTTTTTAATGTGTCGTAGTGAATATATCTTTTACAGCCTGCTGAAGTACAGAGCAAATTTTTCTTACCTCCAAAACACCGTATAGTACAAAAAAAGAGTTGAAGGTTTTGAATTTCTTTGATTGGCTAGTAGAGGATTTTGAAGTGGTAATTAGGAAAATGGTTTTGAATGCCTTTGAACAATATAAAGATTGACATTCTCTTTTTCTATGAGTAATTTCTGCTATGCATCCAGTTTGTTTTTGAGAATTGGATATTAGTGGCTTTTGAAAATTTCTCATATTTTTAAGATACATTTTTAAAAAACATACACTTTACCAACCAGACATTTGCAAATTAATTACTCCTATAGCATTCATTCTATTAAGAAAATTTGAATGGATTAATCATGTCAAAAACTGAGTAAAGTCAGTATATACTAGGTTGCATACAGCTTCAGCACAGCTCGATACTTCAAGTATCCAATGACATCTGAATGATTTTTCCAACTATATATAAGCATGAGAAAGAAGATCTGTTAGCTAATCTTTATTGTTTAAAGAAAAGTGAAGCCCGCTCAAGTAAAATAAGAGGAAATCTGATTCGCATTACAGAATGACAGCTTTTTTTAACCTCTCTGCTATGTTTGTGCCCAACAACATATATGGTAAACTTTGTATTATTTATATGTTCTTGTATTTTGGCACAAAAGACTCTAAACCAGAGTATTACTTTCAACTCATAAAGTTTACGTTTAAAAACCAAATTACTTCTATCCAACTCATTTTACCTGTTTAATTACCTTCTGAGAAATAAATTTCTCTATCTGACTTTCTAACACATAAGATCCTCTTTTCTGGATACATGTTTAAAAGGTATAATTATTCCCATGAGAAGATTAGTAGATTTATTTAAAAAATCTCTGTGTTCCACAATTTCTGACATTCACACGAGACAAGAAGAAAATGCAGGAGAGGCATTACTGCATTACCCAGTCCCTTCATGTTGACGCTGAGTAGGAAAACCTGGGCTCCAGAGGGTGAGAGAAAGTTCAGACTTCATGCTAAATCAGTTTTGGGCCTCGCTCCCATGATTTGCCAGCTATGCCAATTTTTCTAGGACTTAAACTCTAAGATAATGTTAACAGAAAGCAAACCACAGCCACCACACTCATTTTCCTTTGGCAGGGGGATCAGTTTAAATCCCCAGAGCAGTCAGCGCTGTATCCTTCCAGACAGCACTCTCTCCCCTAATCCAATCAGCACCATGACCAGAAGCTGCTAACCATGCTGTGGATTTCCAGATTTCTGCCTTAATTGCCGGTCTGCAGGAACTTGTGCCACGAGACAATAGCTGGCGCAGTCAGGTGGGAGAACATCTGCAGCTCCCCTGCTCCAGGCTCTGCTGCAAAGCTCCGCTAGGAGAGGCTCCCCCAGCAGAGCCCACGTGCCTCAGCTGCAGCTGGCGTGCTCCTGGGAAACCAGGGAAGCGGTGGGATCTGGTGTCCCTGCTGACATTAGTTGTGACCCAAGCTTCCTCTTGGACCTCTGTGTTGTGTAGAGGCCCTGGATTTAGGATGTAACTACCCTGTGTAATTGTACCAGAAACGGTGTGGCCAGCAGGACTAGGGAAGGGAGACTGTGCCCCTGTACGCAGCACTGTGAGGCTGCACCTCAAATCCTGTGTTCAGTTTTGGGCCCCTCACTAGAACAAAAACATTGAGGTGCTGGAGTGTGTCCTGTGAAGGGCAAGAGAGCTGGGGGAGGGTCTGGAGTACAAGTCTTGTGAGGAGTGGCCAAGGGAGCTGGAGTTATTTAGGCTGGAGAGAAGGCTCAGGAGGGACCTTATCACTCTCCACAAGTACCTGAAAGGAGGTTACAGTGAGGTGGGGGTTGGTCTCTTCTCCCAGGTAACAGGTGACAGTGAAAGAGGAAATGGCCTTGAGTTGTGCCAGGGGAGGTTTAGATTGGATGTTAGGAAAAATTTCATCATGGAGAGGGTGGTTAGGTGCTGGAAGAGACTGCCCAGAGAAGTGGTGGACGACTTAAATACCTGGAAGTATTTAAAAGATGTGTAGATGTGGCACTTAGGGACACAGTTTAGTGGTGGACCTGCCAGTGCTAGGCTATCAGTTAGACTCAATGATCTTAAGGTTGTTTCCAACCTAAATGATTCTGTGATCGTGGATTTAAATAAGCCAGGAATTTAAATAAGACAAACAAACATCAGGTTGGTTGAATGATATCACTGAGGTGTATCTTAGTGAGTTTACTCCTGGTATGTACAGTCCCAATTAAAATAATCCTGACTAACGTAGTCTGGTCTCTGTTTTGGGTTGTATTAAGGCTTGCAGGAGAGATTGCATGGTCCCTTGCATATGGCAAAGCATCTGTGTCAGGCAGAGGTAACTGCAGATAGAAATTGTGGCTCTCACCACGTGTCAGGTTTACCACATGTGGGGCAGACAGCAGGTTTACCACTCTATGAAGGAATGTACAGCAGCTGACTGACCTGGTGCCATGGTGTATCCCACAGGTCAGTGGCATGCTGTGCAGGGCAGTGTTTCTTTCTGGATTATATTTACCTTCCCTCCACTTTAAGCCACATTTCACTCCTTTGTAAATAACATACTTTAAAAGGAAACTGAGGCTCCTTTTTTTTTTTCTGTAACATACCTTTCCCAGTAGCTGAAATAAGTGTGTCCAGCTATGTTTTTCATATCCATTTCTTCATCCTTTCCTTCCCCCCAATACTTCTGACGACTATTATCTCCTGGATGAACCTTTACAATAGCTGTGATCAAAACTGCTCTAGAGAAAAGTGGTCAGGTCTCCACAACGTACCTCCTGCAGAGATGCCAAGGTCATGATGGACATAAATACTGTTATTTACTGTGCTCAGCTATGGACTGAATCCAGACAAATGTCTCTGGTGGCTTGCTGTCAGGAAGGCTTTGGAAAGTCCTTGAGGCACTTCTGCAGCACAGTACATGAAAGAGCTGAAGGGAAAGGATTTCTCTGCGCTGGAGTTTTCCAACACAGAGCAGCATTGTCTCATATCTTAGATGAACGCCAAACAATGTCCGACAAGTGATGACTTCTGAAGTTTAACCTAATTTGTTAAGTGGGTAAGCCTATTGTTTAGAATAAATACTAAAACAATCAGTGGAAGTAGCCAGTCTCCCTAAAGGATATTATTAGCGAATGAATGAATTATTAAAGGGAGTATGTTTGTTCTGGATCCCACCAAAACCCAGCTCTCACTGACATCCTTCCTTTTATCCAAAAAAAGTCATTGCTAAGGGGAAGTCAAAGATTTAGAGTAAAGACTGCAGATATTTTAAGTAAAAAAAAATAAAATTAAACTTGTGTATGTAATTAGCTACATCTGCAAAGAGAAAATTTATATTTATTTCCATGCTGCAGAAATAAAGTTTTACTTTTGCCAAAATGCTGCTATTTATTTGTCTTTATTTCCTCCTTTCTTCATTAGCTAGCTTCATGCTATGGTTCCTTGTGGTTTGTCTGGGATATGGGGAAGCATGTTCAATTAAGCCAATGAGAGGAGTGCTGTGAAACAGATGTGGCCAGACCCCAGCATAACAGGGCACACGAGCTGCTGGAAGCACAGAGCAGAAAAGACCAAGTGTGTCCTTGTTTTCTGATCTCTGGCCTGGGAATGGAGTTGGCTGACAGTGGGTGTTTTGAACAGCCCTGTGGCTTTGTGGTAATGCAGTGCAGTATCATTTGGGAGAGCAGCTGGATTCCTGATGTGGAGTTATTGTTCCCTGTCTGGGATGTGCTGTGGAAGCAGCGAGCTCTGCTCCAAAACTCAAAGGACAACCTGCCTTGCATGGGTAAAACTGGAGAGTAAACTGATGAGAGAGAGCTTCACTCCTCATGCAGATGGCTGGTAACTGCAGGAAACAGAGACTCAATGTGTAGTGAAATGCAATCAAGAGCTAAGGGATGGGTGGAGATCCAGGAGCCTCAGATTGATTTTGGAATAGCTCTGAGTGAGTAGAATGGGTGTCTTGGCTTACAGTCTCATCTGCAGTTCCCAGTAGCTATAGACAATCAGCCTGGAATATGAAATTAATAAGTACCAACATTACATAATTCACATGTTAAGGGGTTTACAACCAGGTTTTGTGCAGTTCTTAAACATAATTTACATATTGAAACTATGAAAGCTTCATATGTTTAGATAAAGCTGCATGAAACATTCCAAAGATATATTCAAGTTTTCTTTGATTCAAAATTTATTTTAAATATGCTTTTCTCTAAAGAATATACCCTGAGCCTACTACAATGGCTTCAGAGTAGTAAAAACAATGAGAATTCCATGTGAGCCCACTCATATATCCAACAGGAAACAGCATCCTGATCAATCAAACATCATTGTAAAATCAAAGCCAATTGTACGGTCTAAAATAGAAGGCAAATTTTTTATGAACCAAAAAAGTGTGCTTCCTTTGTTGGCACCCTACATCAGCACTGGAAAAGGATCATTTATTGTCCTTTGCTCCTCTACTTTTTGCAAGAGTTAATGCAGTGGAAGAGGACCCTGCTTTCCCTAAGGAAGAGCATGCGAGACAGATTCACTCCTGTCTCTCTCCACAGCACACCCCAGAGAAGTCACCACTGAGCTGAAATCAGTGCTTGCACAGGCGATGTCTATTTTGTGTCAGCTGTGAACACCAGGCTATAAAGGCCCTTTTATTTACTGCCACTTACTTCTATAAAACAGAAATCTGTGCTATTAAGAGCCCCTTTTTTTCTCTGCCAGCACAAATGAAAGTGTCTTCCCAGCTATTTTCCATACACCATGGGCTTGTGCTTGCCCAGTTTGACCCTCACCAGCCAGCATGAATGTAGTTCTTCATTCTGCACATACCAATGGCAGCGCATTCCATGTTTGGAACAGGCAACATAAGCTGTGCATTGTGGCTGCCCTTGGCTTGGATGCAGTGGTGGTATCAGCTGCATCACTCCCAGGCTTGTTCCAAAGCAGAGAAATCCCTGGCGGTTCAGCAACTAGCTGGGGGAATTTGGAACTTCAAAACACAACTGAGGTCACCAAGAGTTTGTCTGAAGTTAGTTGAAACCATCATCTTTAAATAAATGCAATTAAGATCTTGGAGGGGGAGGCGAGAGATGTTGCTTGCTCAGAGAAGTCCCCCTCAATGAAGTAGACTGGCATGGATCCTACCTCTTCGCACTTTCATCATTCAGAACTGGATAATTTATTAATGAAATATCTTTTTACAGTAGTGCCTATGAAATGCCTAATGAAGACTACACTTTTCTTGTATTAAAGAGCAACAGGTGTAGGTGTTTATTTGGAGTCTGAGGCAGGTCTTGGGACTTAATTTGCAGTCCAATCTAAGTGATTTATAGCAGATCACTTCCATTCAGTATGACAGTATGGTGGCAGGATAATTGGTCCTGTCTCATTTCAGGATATTTTCAACATTTACTACATTTTTGCTTGCATGTTTACTTCAACCAGAAGCTACAGAAGAAGGAAGTAGCTGCTTTTTTTGTTTTGTACATACGAGTAACCTAATTGATTAAGTTGTATCTGTGTGAGTAGCAGCAGTGAGATATTCACACCTACTTCATTGGGTGAAAGAGGGAGAAAGAAATGGATAGCAAAACAATGTCAATTTTTTTATTTTTATTCAATAAAGGTAAAAGTTAAGCCTCTAAGTTGTAGTTGTAAGTGTAAACCATGCAAACATTCTTGCAAACTTTTGGAAGCCTCGACTGCTGCTGAAGTCCTGGAGGCACAGTAGGCAATCTAAGGTGAGACTCTTACCACGTGTGGGCCTGCAGGCACGTAATCCCAATTTCATGAGCAACAGTTCAGGTGGAAAGCCACAAATCATTTCGCATGTTAGCTTGTTCAGTGGCTGGACAAGAAGTGTTTATTTAACACATTAAGGTCACAAAGGCTGTGAAAATAAGCAGGGTCACAATAAAAAATTTAAACGTTCATTTTGACAGAACAACAACTATGACAACCATTAAAGATGTTTTAAAATCTAAATCTAAAAAGTTATATGGTCAGCAAGGATAAACTACTGTTCTGTTACTTCCTAATATGTGGAATTCTTTCCTATTTAAAATCACTGCTAATCTGAGAATGTAGAAGATGGGTTGATTTTTGTTGTATTTGACTACCCAAACAAAACCCTAGTGTACTTAAGCTTTGAATTCAGCCTGTGGTACACGATTGAGTTTTTTAGGTAGTAGAACTGCAAAATGAACACACACTGAGGATAATATTTGGGGAAAAAAGGGAGGTTCTAAGGACTAGAAAATGTGTACCTACTCATCTATCAGGTTTGCACGTGCATGTATTTACCAAGAATTAGCATTAAATACTCAGAGGGTCTATGCTGCCTCTGTCCTATACTCAAACTGTCCACCAAGTTTTCTTTTCAAAGACCTGTGCCTAAGCAGCAAATGAGAATCCAAGTGCATGTTTTGCAGAGCAGGCATCTGCATTTTTAATTTAACAAAGACTGCAATAAAACCAAGGTTTTCTTCCTGAGAAAGGGCTGGTCCAGGAATAATTATTCCAAATCTATTTAGCAGTTTGCAGACTGTCTAATGTAATGTAATGCAATGGGGCAAACCAGAACCATCTGATTAAGATTTGTCAGTTTTCTACCTGTACTTTATCTTTAAAAGATCTTGCTTAGAAAGTTGCCAGGCATTTTTTTTAATTTTTTCAATTGTTTTGGTTAAAATTCTGCACTACCTCCTCTGAGTTCATTACATACAGTAGCATTTAGGTTTTCAAAATTATGTTGCAAATATTTAGGTTTGATGAGTATTTGCGTCATTGAAATTGATCTGCACTCTCTTAGGCAAAAGGATTTGTATTTGTTTGGGGAATTGTGGTTTTGGAGTTTTGGTTTGTTGCTAGGCCAATATATCTAGACCTGTTCTAGTTCGGTTTAATAAACAGTACTTGGAAGAATAATCAAAACTGATTTCGAAAGTACAAATGCATCAACCTATTCCTAAAATATGTTTTAACATGACTTTATCTCAAATACTTTGATGTTCCAGTATGTCTATCTGTGCAATTTGTAATTGTTCAGTGCAAGTTTTTTCTTATTTTACCAAGGTATCCACTTGTGACAATTTTGCAACTATTTTCCATCTCTGTCATGTACTCCCACAAAGGTTGAATATTGCATGAGTTAATTTTTCTACCCTCCACTCCCTCTTCCACTTGAAAGTGTTAAGGTGTAGAGAGGGGCAGGAAGAGAAATAAGAGGCAGAGAGCAGTGTCCACATAATGGCTGAGCAAAGCAGGTCTTCCCAGTCTGCAAAGGGACAGCTGAAATAAAGTATGCATCTAATAAATCATGAGAAGAACAAAGAGGGTGGATAGCAATTGGTTGTTCACTGTTTTCAGTGTAAGCCCTACAGAGTATTCAATAAAGCTAATAAGAGGCAAAGTCTAAAAAAAAAGGATGAGCTTCTTAATCTAACTGACAGGTAGGCTATGAATCTCTGTCTCATAGTGCTGTGAATGCTTGAAATGGATAGGGGGCCAAAGAGAGACTGCAGGGATTGCCAGACACCACGACAGAATCACACGGTCCTTGAGCGATCAGTGGCTGCAGACTGGGACTGCCGTAGCTCAGCTCCCACATCTTCCCTAGAAACCTGCTCCTGGCCAGTGCCAGAGACAGAACTCTGGGTTAGCCCATCCTTTAGTTTTATCCAGTTCCTACAGCACCAGCTGATGTATGAACTCATCAGGTATGGTAATATTCATATTATTGTCAGTACTAGTGACTTAAAACGTGGTTGTAGCATATCCTTACATCTTCATGTTTTCCATTCCTTCCGACCTGATCTATGCCAGAAGATCGTACCAGGTAAAATATACTGTAAAATGAATCAGCCAATTGTGCAAACTCCAAAAGCATACCTGCACTTGACTGTGTTGAACCTCTCTCAAACCAGTTTAAGTTGTAAGATTCTAGTTTTGCTTCATTCAAATAACAAGCTTGTGCTGCATTAAAGATCAAAACTTAACTGTACCTAGTTTCTTTGAGTCATGTTTCTTTGCTCTTAATTTTATTGCTTTTTTCTTAAAGATAACGTTTTTCCCTTCTCTGTAACACACTGAGCATAGACCGTGGGCATCTATCATACTGTAGTTTATTTTAAATTTAAGACCCAAAGGGTTTGGCAGAAAAAGTTTTCATTTTTGTCAACACAAGCATACACTTCTGTTTTATGTAACTAATGCTAAAATGAAAGTCCACAGCAGTTACAGCCCATTTTTCCATGTCCACACACTTACCATTTGCAAAGTCTCCAAAGATTCAAGTTTCACGGAGAACATGCTTTTGTTACTGCTCAACAACTGTATTTGATCTTTGAGCAGTGGGAAGACCAGATCTCTGCCAACATTTTCAAATCAACCATATAAAAATGAAAAGGCCTGGATTCAGAATTAAAGACCACTTAATTATTGCAAACATGTGTAAGTCTCTTTTTTCCCTTTCTGCATGTTATGAAATGCTACAATCTCTTCTCAACATATGTGTAGAGGCAGTATAGTCTATGAGTGGATAAATCACTAAGCTTAGACTTCTAAGACTTAGATTCTACCATGGACTTTGTTACAGGCACCAGGGAAAATCCTATCACATCTTCCTGGACAAACTTTTCACCAGAAAAGTGTAATGACAATAGAGATGGATATCTAGGGTATTTATTTATGATTATGTGCATTATTTTATGGAAAGAATGAATTGCACCCTGTAATTTTCCAGTAGTTTCTTATAAGGCTTTCAATTAAATAATTTTACTTGTGTTTTCATCCTCAATTTCGTGATTCTGGTTTAAACTGGATCCACCTTCCGGGTTGCTAAGCATTTCAAGAGTACCAGTTGTCACAAAACCAGGTGTAAATGTAGGAGGGTGCATACACAGAAAGAAAAAGCAGAAGAAAACCTGAGGGTTCCCTAAGGCTTTGTTTTCAAAAGGGGAGATCGTTGTGCTTAGAATTTTTGTTCCACCTACTGTGTATCTCCAGACACAAACCAGAAAAAAAACCAGCCCACGAAAATGAACTGTATATAGTTTGCACTCTCTAGCTTTGTGATAGATTAAGCTCCAGAAAGGCTTAGTTGTGTTTCACTATACACAGCTATAGGAGACGCTCAGGCAGGCTACATAGTTCAACTAATCCTCCAGCTGCTGACCCACAGCAAATCCACAGCCCTTCTGTGAATCAGAAGAATCACTGTTGTTACAGTGAAGACCCTTGGAGAGGGCTGTGACAGGGATCCCGAGCGACCTTGCAGGCTGCCTGAGGGCAGTTCAGCCCCGTGAGGACGGAGGTGCCTGGAGCACAGAAGAAAATGCCTGTTTCTGTGCTGCAGAACAGTGCTCTCCTAGTGCACGAGCAGGGGCAGGAGCACCCCCTGCCCTGGAGAGAGGGTGTGCGACAGGGCAGCTGCTCCATGCACTCCAGGCAATGAACTGCTTTACAAACCTTTCCTGTTGGAGAGGGTTTCTCCTCAATGAAATATTCAGAGGGCATTTCAGTGACTTCCCAAAAACAAAGAACTGAACGGCCAAGAGGCGCACTGTCTCTGGGTGGCAAAATGAATAGGAGAAGAAGGCTGTAAGTTGAGGACAGAGAGGGTAAAAGGGGGAGCAGAGATACATGGTAGGACTGCAGGGGCTTATGGACCTATTCTCAAAAGAGATTAGTTCAATTTGCACAATAAAAAAATGTAGGTACAGACTAAATTCAACCCAAACCACTCACAAATCCATAGGATGTCTGTGTTCTCCAGGGGCACCATTTTTATGCCTCTCTGAATTGGATCCTGAAGGTCACAGGTGAAATTATTCTTGGCTTTAGCTATAAGATCAGTGTGTGCTCTGGCTCTTTTCTTCTTAACCATTTCTGTGTAAGTGGAATGGAGTCTAATCAAGTTTTCTTTTTTAACAGGTTTTAATTTTCTTGTTACAACCAAGAAAAAACTACAGTTTAAAGAATATTGTGGCTAGACAGAGTACTGAAAGAATATTCAGAAGAAAAAGAGCCACTCTGAGGTGCTATGTGAGAAAATAGATGGGTTTTCTTCCACTCTGACAAACTTGGACTCACCCCTGTTATACCCCTGTACATATTTTGGTGGTTTTTTTAATAGATTGCTAAAGAGCTCAAAGAAGTTATCAGTTATGACGTAACTCTCCATCTGTTGCCAGCCCCCTCTCAGAGCTTGTCTTTCCTATTAAAAAGCATTTAGTGGAGCATTTTGCCAGCTTTTTAGAATGACCATAAGAGGCCTCAGACTCTCAGCTTTCATAGCTATATTCCAAAATTAGAGTGTTCTCACAAACTGGTGAGTTTCCAATTTCTGAAACAAAGTATAGCAAAATCCAGCACTGTGAGTTACTAGCACTTGTCCCCAACATCCAATGTTAAAGCACCTCGGCTGGTGCTCTCCAGCTACCCATAAGAGTTACCTGGACTATGGTAAAGAAATTACTTACAGTTGGAACTGTAATTCAGTTAACAGGAAATTTAACAAGGGCCTCAAAAAGGTCGTATTTAAGAAGAAAAACACCACAGGAGCCTTATGAATATGCTTTAAACTAGTAAAGAACACAGATTATTTTGATACTTGTCTTTCCATTGTTAGTTCTGTAGTAATTTTTCTGGAGATGCAGTGAAGATTTTAAAGAAATTCATGTGGATCTCCTTATTGAATACTTTTTCAACTGAGGACCAAGCTCTTGTTTTAATTTTGAACAAGAGAATAGTCCTCATAAGGAAAAGTCTTGAGCCTTCAAACCTGAGACAAAAGGAGCCAAGCCGAATGGAGCCATGTGGAGCCGGGTGTAGCAGAGCAGAGCAGTCTGAAGTGGTGGCACTGCGCGGAATTGAACCAGCGGAATGGAGCAGAGAGCTCCAAAGTGGTGGCACTGTGCAATGTGGACAATCCAGCTTTTTTGAGGGTTCATCCTTCATTGTTTTTCTTGGCTCGGCCTCAGGGATGGGAAACCCTGGCTGCAGGAGGGCCCACCATCTTGTCGTTGTGCGGGGAGGCCACGTGGCACTGGGCGCAGGAACGTCCTCCTGCCATCTTGTCTCAGAAATAACTCTAGGTCATTGCTGAGCCACAGCAACATCCACCATCTTGTCTTTGCCTTGGGAATAGCCAAATATCACTGCTGAGCTGCAGGAACATCCCCCTGCCATCTTGTCTTTGCCTTGGGAATAACCAAATGTCACTAAAGAGTCACAAGAACGTCCCCCTGCCACCTTGTCTTTGCCTCGGGAATAACCACTGTCATTGCTGAGTCACAGGAATGTCCCCCTGCCATCTTGTCTTTGCCTCGGTGGCCATGCAAAACTAAGTCAAGGTGGTGAATGTCTTTTGTGTGTAAAGCACCTTCTCTTTTTGTATACTTTTGTTTTTAATATTGCTGCTGTCACTGTGTGTTTCTTACTCCATTGCTGTTTGCTTTCAGTAAATTGTTATCTCAGCTCATAGTCTGTCCTTTGTCCCTCCCTCACCAGAGAGGGACGGGGGAAGGGGAGTGTCTTATTTGGAGTTTAATTCCCAGCTGCTGTTAAACCATCACAGCAGTCTATCCCCATCATCCAGGTCAATAATGAAGATGATGAACAGTATTTGACCCAGTAGGGACATCACCCGTTCTTGCTTGATTACTTTGTCACCTTTGGAAGCAGCTTAAAATTTCAAAGGTGAAAATTATTCTAAGCCATCTCTGCCCATATATTTTGCCTTCCTTCTTCTTCACCGGGGTTTCTGCAGGCCATCAGTTCCCAGCCCTGCTCTTTTTTTTTTTTGAGAATCAATTACTAGCTGATGATCACTGGCACATCCATAGAGACTGTGGTAGACCCAAATTTTCATCACAAATACCTAAAAATCCAGACTCTATAAGGTGTGTTTGACTCCAGCATTCTCCATAGGCTCCTGACAACCTCCAGAATAGTACAGAAAGCCTCACTTTTTGAGACATCTCAGTGGCAGCATTTTATCTGGGTATTCATTTTGCTGTACAGTGTACGTGCATTTCATATTTCAATGACAAAGGAGGAATTCACAAAGGTTCACTTCAATGAGAATGTGCGTCAATGATAGGGAGGTTTGGGGGGCAACTTACAGCAGGAGCTTAACTTCAGACACTCTAAATCATAGCTCTGAAGGAATGCCTTTCTTTCCAGTGCCTGTAAAGGAAGTGCAGAGAGATTAGCCTCAATCAAAACCCCTCTAAATGTCAATGCAGAAGATTGCATGTGACGGCAGTTAGGAAATCAGATCGTTTAATGCAGCCATTAATTAAACAAAAAACATTAAGGCAGTCTCACTGTACATTTTCATAATGCAATTGAACTAGAATTTCAGTGTTTGAAAAGATTTTTGTAATTAATTGCATCTGTAGAAGCGACAAAATACTAAGTGTCTGAAAAATTACCCCTTGATGCCTCTAGCAAATTTAAGTGAGCAAAAAAGGTACCCTGTCTTTTCATAAGTGCATTTACAGTACAAAAAGAAATGGTTTTAAGAACTGTCATTCAAAACATGGTATATAACTGCTGCAGCATATAAATAAAGCAGAATGAAAACTTTGTTAAAATGTTTGTGCACACTGTGAGATTTAATGTTTCCTTAAAAACACCATTTACAAAAGTGGTTGATATACTAAAAAATGCACTTAACCTTTGAACTGTGTGTCTGAGCATTTCCTGGTATAGGTTTGTGGTGGCAGCATGAGGAACCACAAATCTGTGGAAGACACCACAGTAAAAGTGGGAATTGATGCTCCTGGACTCCATCACGGATGGACTCCATCATGTTAGGGGGAAATAGGCAGATGCTTTTGACCAAGCAGGAGTAAAGAAAAAACTGCACCCCTATGTTGAAAACACATATTGCTTTAGAGGAAACATATTATCAATAGTCAATGAAGCAATACATTGGGTAATATTAATTTCTAAATTCCAGGCTGGAGTAGTGTTTCCATTTTGTATCAATCAGGATCCAGCAGCAATTTTGTAGGATTTAAACCAACATAAAGATCTTTTTGTGTGCAAAATATAAAGGTCTTTCCTCTATGAGCTACTAAAAATCCCAAGCTAGACACAAAGGTTTTTCTGTAAAGTCTCATCCCAACCAGATGAATGAATACTTGCAATATTTATGTATGTGAGGGATATTGAGAGATCTGTATTCCTCATAATATTGAGGGAATTTTCTGACACTGAAATATTTACCAGCATAGACACCATTAAATCTGTCTTTTACACCACATTATGGATGTGAACAGCGAGAATCACTATATGCCCAAGATTATGCATCTTAATTGTAATATTCTCCTGTAAAGTATTCTTTCTGAAACGTTAACAAGCTCTCAGATTACATTCATCGTTAGCATTAATTTCTTCTCTTGTTTGCTACTGCTAGATGTTTTTATTGAAGTGTGCATGGCTTTATCTACATAGAAAATGCTATAGGATGTATTCCAATGTAATGTAAATATGGGACTACAATACAACTCAGGTAGAAATCATAGCATTTCTCTCTGATTATTTCCATGAGTAATTGTTGCATAGCAGCTTATTTGACATGGAAGAATGAAATGCTACTTTAATGGTTTTTACTGAAAAGAGCAAGGTCTCTAACATACAAGACAACTCAGCAGGTCTGCATGTGTTAAGCAGATTATTAAAAGAACACAGTATGAAAAGATGAGGTAGACCATTCCAGTGCATACAAAACATTTTCTCATTAACATTATTTTATTGAGAAGCCATCAGAGACTTATTACATGCATTATCAGTTTACTAGAATTTCCTTTATTATCAGTTGATATTTTTTCTCTCTATATCTCTCTCTTTCTCTCACTTTTCTCCTCCTAAGACTCTAGGATCTCGTTGTGGTAATTATTAATATGTCATCAGTATTTTAGCCCCTAGCATGTAAACATGTATTAGATACGCAGGTTCTGAGCTACACAAACTTATTAAATTATTTCAGAGGAGGAATTTTTGGGGAGCATATTCCTGGCAGCTGAGTTATGGTAGATTTGGTGTTATGTCTGGGCTCTGAGCCAGCCCTAAAATCCTTCCTGTACTACCAACCATTGAGGGCACACAATCACTGATGGAGGTGTCAGCTTGAGGCTGTATAAGCTGAGACCCAAGGAAAGCCAAATATATGGAAGGCAGCTCTGGGACAGCTTGGCAGCAAGTCAGATTCTAAGTAGTAATGCTTGTATGAAATATATTCTGCCTTCCATGCTTAATAGTAATAAAGTTTGATTGAAGTCATGTTCAAATTGCACGCTGATGCCAGGTATTTAATATTGAGCAGTTTGGGGAGTTTTGCTACATGAAGCAAAAGAGATTCAGATTTATTCCAGGCTTTCACAGTAGAAACTTGCAGTATGGCCTGGAGCCATTGAGCCAGAAAAAACAAAAAGAAAGGAAAAAAAATGGCTACTGGAGTTCTGATCGTCTTCCTTTTGGCAGAAAAGCTCATGGTTCTTTTGCATGCTTTTCAAAATTGTTCTGACATAAGGGGAGTTACCCTTTCCTGCAGCACCAGGAAATCCCCATTTTGCCTTGAAACTGCTGCAGGGATCGAATATGATGATATTATTTCTTTCTACAAACGCAGAGCTCCGAACTCCTGTAATGATGAGTTCCTATTTCCCTTCCTCCTTCCCTCTTTTACAGAGACACTTCCTTGCCCTTGTGTTTGTAAAATTAAGTTTGCTGCAAACAAGAAACTCAAAACCAGAGAAGCAAAAGGAAAGAACCACAAGTTACATATTATCTTTTCCTTTGTTATTTAGAAAGCCTCCTGCTCTTCTGGCAATCCAATTATATTTGAAGCCTGTCTCATGACTTTTGAATACTCTCTGGCACATCAGATATCCCTGGGGACCCACAGCAGGCTCTGATGTTCCATAAAACCTGTATTAGGTTAATACATAATTCACCATTTAGAAGACAGATAGAGGGACAGCCTTGCCAACACAAATTCTCTGTTTACTTTTAGGTGATAGGCAATACAGAGCCTGTATTTGAACTCTGATTAAAGATTTTATTAGCTCAACATTTCATATCACTAGCTAACAGCACACATGCAAATGTGTTGTATTCGTTTGGATTTGCATTTGCTTGGGTGGTTTTACCTATAATGCAGCTATAGACACTTACAGGATAAGAATTGTCAATAAAGTAATCTGTATACTGAGGAAGATAAATCCCTACCTGGAGCATAAACAAAGAATTTAAAATTCAGAACCATTGGCATAAAGGGTTTTGAAATGTGCCTACAGGGTAAGTGTCCTTTTGAATCTAAATGCAGGTAACAAGAGGAGATTAGGGTCATCCTTCCACACTGAGCTGTGGCCTGGGAAAGCAGGCAACTGGCCAAAATGTGCAAACATAAGTGTGAGCACCCTTAGCTACACACTTGCAGTAACACCTGAGAGTTGTTTCAGGCTCTCTACTTGATGCAGAGAAAGTTTTACTCTTCCATCTCACCACCTTCCGTGTTTTTAAACTATTTTCATTGTTATATCTTGGTCTATTCCTAGGAGATGACAATGTTTTGCAGACAAACCTGTGTGCCTTTACTGATGACCCAGTGGTCCCAGTCTCCAAGGTTTGATGGTTTCCTGAGTGGGGAGACACCAGAGCAGCAACCTCAGCTCTTTCTGCAGATTGATCCCAGCGGACTGCAATGCATCTGCATTTTGACCAATTTTCTATTCACTGACCAATCCAAGTAAAGTGTCAGGATGACAGTGAAACATCTGCAAAGAAGAGAGCATATTTCTTCCTTCTACTGCTGAAGATTCTGGCTGATTTTGGAATGCTTTTGGCTATGGCAACACAATAGTTTCAGCTTTGTGCTATTTTGTGCCTCCTGTGTTTTTTCCTTGCTGCAGGGGAAGTGGGAGGAGAGGAAAAGGATTTTCCCTGGTGCAATTGTTTGTGTCAGGTAAACTCTCCATAAATCTCTTCTTGAGGAATTCAGTTCATTAAAGCCCAATTAGACACCAATGGCTTGATTTACCTCATTAAGGTTAATTTAAATTAGCAGAAGCAGCAAATTACTATTAGGGATTTATAGCTAGAGTTTTAGTGGACTGTGGAGAGACAAGGCAAAAGTTTGTTTTCTTTGACTATTCTTTTCACTCACTCATATTTTTGAGCGTAAATACACATTAAAAGAACATTTACTAAACCTGGAGTCAAACTGAATTGCAACAAGGAAGAGATTACCAAATAAAGTAATTTAACTGCAATTCTTTTGTGTGTGTGTGTGGTGTTTGGATTTTTTGGGGGAGGTGTTATTTGATTGGTTTTGTTTTGTTTTTCTTTCAGTTGTTGTTGTTGTTGTTTGTATTTGTTTGAAGTATAACCACATTTTTCTTCGAGATATATTAGGTAAAAAGACTTAAAAAAAAATGAAAATAGTCTGGATGAGTTTTGTCTTTCCCATAAAACTTGTAGGAAAAGAAAATAAAGTTCCTCCAGAATTTGCATTTGCATAAATTGCATCTGCCAGCATTAAAAGATCAGGTTCATTCAGTCTTGGAAACAAATATATGTACAAGAGTCTGTGCACATGTGATGGAGAAGGATATGGACACTAAAATATACTCACAATTTCAAGAACTTTCAGAGTAAGTATTCTGGGTAAAAACTGATCCAGATAGCATATCAAGCTCTTTCAGAGGCCTGGATCCATATGAACGGGAACTTTGATTCTTTTCTTTACCAAGTTGAAAATGTTATCACTATCCCAGAAATGGCTGCATGAGTAGGAAAGCACCTAAACGTATTTATGTGAATCTATAAATCTTTTAATTTGGATTCATAAAGTCAACTTGTGCTCCCAGAGGCCTGTAAGCAATCAAAAAGTTTGATATCTAACCTATAGTGCTCATCCAGTCTCCCTCTCAGGTTAACAAATATGCAAGAAGACTTTTACAGGTCCTCTACAAGAGCTGTGTGGTCATCTTGTCTTTATTGCCAGATTGCATGCTACACTACTGTGTGTGCTGGGGTGCATTGCTTTAAGAAGGCAGAAATTAGGTGAGGTCACATGCTATCTTTTTTTTTTCAGCTTACAATCAGCTGTCATATGGTACAATGTTTCAGAGGGTTTACTAGAGGTAAAATTTCAAGATTTTGAGTAGCCATTTGTATTGGGTTTGCATGGCCAGGTTTTGGTAGTGGGGGTGCTGCAGGGCTGGCATCTGTAAGAAGTTGCCAGAAGCATCCTCTGTGTCCAGCAGAGCCAATGCCAGCTGGCTCCAGGACAGACAGGCTGCTGGCCAAGGCTGGGACAATCAGAAATGGTGGGAACACCTCTGTGAAGAGGAAAAAAGTTACTACGCAGATGTAATTGCCACCAGAGAAGAGCAGGGTGAGAACCCATGAGTGGAGCAGCTCTGCAGACACCACAGTCAGTGGAGAAGGGGAAGGGAGAAGGTATTCCTGGGTCTGAGATTTCCCTGCAGCCCATGGTGCAGCCCATGCTGAGGCAGCTGTGCCTCTGCAGCCCACGGAGGTCATTGGGAGTGCAGAGATCCCCCTGCAGCATGTGGAGGAGACCCGTGCTGGAGTGGGTGGATGCCTAGAGGAGACTATGAACCTGTGGGAAGCTCATGCTGGAGCAGGGTCCTGAAGACCCACGGAGAGAGGAGCCCACACTGGAGCAGACGTCCTGGTAGGACTTGTAACCCCGTGGGGGACCCACGCTGGAGCAGGCTGTGCCTGAAGAACTGCACCCCGTGGAAGAGTAGTCCTCATAGGAGCAGTTTGTGGAGAACTGTTGTCTGTGAGACTCATGCTGGAGAAATTCATGGAGAACTGTCTCCCATGGGAGGGACCCCATGCTGGAGCTGGGGAAAGACTCCTTTCCTTGAGCAACAACAGGAACAATGTGTGATGAACTGACTACAACCCCCCTTCCCTGTCTCCCTGTGCTGTGGAGGGGGAGGAGGTAGAGCTGGGAAGGAGGGAATGGTGGGGGAAGGTGTTTTGAAGGTCTTATTTTAGTTCTCATTATCCTGCTCTGAGTTTGTTAGACATAAATTTAATTAAGATCTCTAATTGGAGTCTGCTTTGCATGTGATGGTATTCAGTGAGTGATTCCTCCCTGTCCTTATCTCAACTCATGAACCCTTTCTTATATTTTCTCTCCCCTGTCCAGCTGTGGAGAAGTGTTAAGAGGCTTTGGTGGGTGTCTGGCATCCAGTCAGAGTCAGCCCACTATCAGACACCGTATCAGACACCACACTCCAAAAGCTGCACTAAACTACAACATACGTATGAATTGTGTGTGTGTGTGTATACATGTACCTATAATACCCCATTTGACAAACAAAGGATGTAATACTACACCCTCTGATTCATGCAAAAGGTCTTCCCTATGAAGAGCCAATCTCAGGAATTATTTCCACTCCAGATCTATGTTCACCTATCTAAGGTTACATGTGCTTAAGAAAAAAGTACTCAGATACATCACTGCTATCAGTTTGTGTTTTTTCAGCCTAAGACTCTTAAAGGAGGAGGGACAGGTTGCATAAATCAAATAGTTGAGCATTTGAACTCAAATTTTGTAACTGAGGTTGGTAATAAAGTTTTACATACGGCAGAAAAATGGTAAGTTGGGATCACAGTTTCCTTCTGTACTAAAGATACTGCAAAGATGTGCTGTCAAGAATATTTTCAGCTTAAAACATTAGTTCTTTGCAGTTAAACGCTCAGGCTACAGACTGGGAGCTCATCAAAGCCATTGAACCATGCCAGACAAATCAAAAATACAGGTATGCATTCAGCAGTCAAGAACAAATGCAAACACTGGAACAAAAATATTTATCCATCTCAAATGGAAAGTTATTTCTGATATTCTGGAAAGGAGCTAAAGCATTAATAGCAAGAGAAGATAAAACGTAACTGCAACCTCACGGTCACCAAAAGTTCTGTTGAAGGCTTATAGTGGCATCTTAGTAACAGAGATAAACCATAACCTTCTACTTTTGGAAATTCATCTTCAAAATACCAACAGTTGCCACAGCTCTCGTTCCCATTGCTCCCTCTGACCCATCTCAGAGTGCTTGAATAGAAACAGGAAAGTGACAAAAGATCATGTCCCAGATCAGGAAGCTTCTTTGTACTTTTTTAATCTTCCTTCTCTGATTTTCCTAACAGTCATTGCTAAAAAATGCCTACCTCTCCTGTGCTAAAGCTTATTATCCTTTTGAAAGCAATGTTAAAATCTAGTTGTTAGATCTGGTAGTTTTCTCTGGTGATGTTCATGGGAGAAATTTGGAGATCATTTTACACAGAAACCCAGAAAACTGTGATCACAATTTAAGTCACATGAAGCCAGTTCTCTCAATTAAACTGAATTTTCACTTTACGCCCTAGGAACATTTAGTATGTGAAAATTTGCACATGCCAACTAAGGGGAATTTTTTTCAGGAGCTGTGCAGAACAGCCTTTCTCCATCACTGCCTGGATTGTGAGCGAGCCTACATTGACCCCAAAGTTAAAATCAACAATTAAACTCTTAAATGCTCTTAACAGTGTGGTCTGGTGAGCAGCTGAGCCGGTCTAAGAGTCTGCTGTTGCCAGAAGGCAGTACCTTCATCCTGCTGTCCCTCCTCCTCCTCTTCCTGCATTTCATGCACAGGTTCACCCCCTCTTCAGAGCTGCAGCCCCCCTGCAAAGCAGCCGCAGTCTGAGCAAGAAGGGAAAGCAGAAACTGAACGACCTCCTCAAGACAGCACAGTAAGCCAGTGGAAAAGAGCAGACCAAAACTCTGATCTTTCAAATGCCAGCACTGAAACAAGTCTGCTCTGTGCCTTGTCTAAACAGCCCCAGATAGGTCAGCACGGGAAAACAGGAAGAGGTAAAATAAGCAGAGGGCTTCTTTCTCCCTCCTTCAGGAAAACAAAGTGGTCAAATCAAAGGAACTGATTTTCTGCTTATATTTAGAGGAAGGCATTGAAATATAGAGATCATCTTTCAATTTGACAAGTGTTACCAAATAATACCCAGTTTATGCAAGTCACAGGGGAGTGTAGCAGCTCCATTTTTATCCCAATTTTAGAAGGGTTTGAGACTCCTGCAGCTGTGGTGTCCATCTGGCTCTCCCCACCATATCCAACCGCTTTTGAACTCACTGGCCAACTTCAACTCAATGATCATGAAAAGCCATTTCTAAACAGAGGAGAAAGAAACCTAGATTATTACTCTAAGAAAAACGAGGCTGCAGTCTGTGGTTATTCAGGAGGCAGAGGACAGAGACCATCATACTGTGGGAGATTTAGGAGACACAGAGGCAATTTAATGATATTGCAGCAAGGAGTAAATTGATACGAGCTTAGGCTACGTCTGTAAAGTGTCACAGGAAACAATACCATAGGAATCCAAATTTGTTAATTCTATTGTTTCTTTCATGGATGAAAAGATATCTTTGTGTAGTTTTTAGAACAACATCACGTGTTTGAATCCTTCTGTTCAAAATCTCTTCTGAGTGATCTTCTGCTTTCAAAGAGGCAGGAGGAGATTATATGTTTATGTCTTTTGTGGATGGAGATCCTACATGGAAAATAACTGATCAATGCATTTGTATAATTTTGAGTCTTACATATGCACTTTTCNTTCTATTGTTTCTTTCATGGATGAAAAGATATCTTTGTGTAGTTTTTAGAACAACATCAGGTGTTTGAATCCTTCTGTTCAAAATCTCTTCTGAGTGATCTTCTGCTTTCAAAGAGGCAGGAGGAGATTATATGTTTATGTCTTTTCTGGATGGAGATCCTACATGGAAAATAACTGATCAATGCATTTGTATAATTTTGAGTCTTACATATGCACTTTTGCAAAACAAAAAATAAACGCACACATCCGCAAAAAAAAAATCTGTATTTATTTTGGCCTTTTCATAGTGAAGTTCTG
>VZRS01004684.1:971127-1001494 GCA_013398055.1 Ifrita kowaldi
GTTAGATCTGGTAGTTTTCTCTGGTGATGTTCATGGGAGAAATTTGGAGATCATTTTACACAGAAACCCAGAAAACTGTGATCACAATTTAAGTCACATGAAGCCAGTTCTCTCAATTAAACTGAATTTTCACTTTACGCCCTAGGAACATTTAGTATGTGAAAATTTGCACATGCCAACTAAGGGGAATTTTTTTCAGGAGCTGTGCAGAACAGCCTTTCTCCATCACTGCCTGGATTGTGAGCGAGCCTACATTGACCCCAAAGTTAAAATCAACAATTAAACTCTTAAATGCTCTTAACAGTGTGGTCTGGTGAGCAGCTGAGCCGGTCTAAGAGTCTGCTGTTGCCAGAAGGCAGTACCTTCATCCTGCTGTCCCTCCTCCTCCTCTTCCTGCATTTCATGCACAGGTTCACCCCCTCTTCAGAGCTGCAGCCCCCCTGCAAAGCAGCCGCAGTCTGAGCAAGAAGGGAAAGCAGAAACTGAACGACCTCCTCAAGACAGCACAGTAAGCCAGTGGAAAAGAGCAGACCAAAACTCTGATCTTTCAAATGCCAGCACTGAAACAAGTCTGCTCTGTGCCTTGTCTAAACAGCCCCAGATAGGTCAGCACGGGAAAACAGGAAGAGGTAAAATAAGCAGAGGGCTTCTTTCTCCCTCCTTCAGGAAAACAAAGTGGTCAAATCAAAGGAACTGATTTTCTGCTTATATTTAGAGGAAGGCATTGAAATATAGAGATCATCTTTCAGTTTGACAAGTGTTACCAAATAATACCCAGTTTATGCAAGTCACAGGGGAGTGTAGCAGCTCCATTTTTATCCCAATTTTAGAAGGGTTTGAGACTCCTGCAGCTGTGGTGTCCATCTGGCTCTCCCCACCATATCCAACCGCTTTTGAACTCACTGGCCAACTTCAACTCAATGATCATGAAAAGCCATTTCTAAACAGAGGAGAAAGAAACCTAGATTATTACTCTAAGAAAAACAAGGCTGCAGTCTGTGGTTTTTCAGGAGGCAAAGGAGAGAGACCATCATACTGTGGGAGATTTAGGAGACACAGAGGCAATTTAATGATATTGCAGCAAGGAGTAAATTGATACGAGCTTAGGCTACGTCTGTAAAGTGTCACAGGAAACAATACCATAGGAATCCAAATTTGTTAATTCTATTGTTTCTTTCATGGATGAAAAGATATCTTTGTGTAGTTTTTAGAACAACATCACGTGTTTGAATCCTTCTGTTCAAAATCTTCTCTTCTGAGTGATCTTCTGCTTTCAAAGAGGGAGAAGGAGATTATATGTTTATGTCTTTTGTGGATGGAGATCCTACATGGAAAATAACTGATCAATGCATTTGTATAATTTTGAGTCTTACATATGCACTTTTCCAAAACAAAAAATAAATGCACACATCCGCAAAAAAATCTGTATTTATTTTGGCCTTTTCATAGTGAAGTTCTGCAACTTTTTACCAGCGTGTTTCTAATTGCTAAAGTAAATGCAACATTATATCCAAAATTTGAAATGAGACACCATAGTGCCTGTCCTAATTAGGAAGAGACGCTTCTGCTAATTTTTTTCCAATGAGTCAGAGGCAATGCAATAACCTTCCTGAGCAATGGGACAAGTTCAGGAGAAAGTGTAGGGTCACAGGCAGTTGCACATCCTGTATTTTGTCCTTTGGAAATTAATGAGAAAGGTATCCTTAAAACAGCCTTAACATTTTTGCGTTCATTTGGAGATAATGCTGACAAATATTCCTTCATGATTCAAGTCCAGAAAAGTTCAAGTAAAGAAAGTCAATTGATTAAGTAAATGTTGAAAATTTTGTTAAGTGAAGAAAAAGTTTGATGCCTGAAAGAGCAGAGGAACCCCAGCGTAACCACAGTCTGCCACTCTGGCTAGAGGGACTTCAGGGGTTAAACAAACCTGCCCATGGGAGACAAATTCTCCATGCTGTATAACAGCTGTGTGCTAACAAACTGAGACATTTCAGCAGATCAAGGAGTCTCACTTCTGGGAAGAGTGATCGAATGGGCATGCTTTGGTATCTAAAACAGGCTGTATGAAGGATATCCCGCCTGGAGTGTTCAACTGTCCTGTACCGTGCAGACTAGCCAACAATTAAAAAAAAAAAAAAGAGGTCTGAGGGAAGACATTTGGCCTCCAGTACCTGATAAATTAGTGCAAATTAATAACTGGTATGTGATGGACTGAAAAATCAGTGCTGAACATTTCTGTGCAGAGGTATGCAGGGGCAGACCGCCTCAGCATCAATCAACAGAAGAAGAGGCAAACGCTCCGAGACGGCGATCGACCAAACTGACATGCAAAGGCCTTGCAAGCTTTCCCAGGGAGCTCGGAACACTGCCTCATTTATTCCAGATGTAACCTACAAGACTCATTTGTTCTGATGATGGCTAGATAGGGGTATTTCATATAAAGGTCTCAAGTGGTAAGTGACTAGTGCTTAAAAATAACCATCACACAAGCGCTGCTCACATCAGTGAGCAGGAGATCTGGGATCCTTCCCAGATCACTAACTTTTACTTTGTTCTGGCTCCATAAAGGCTGACATCATGACACCAAGAGTAGCACACGATGACTCTGCTTGGTCACCACATGAGTTTAGCAACAGCTCCTCAACATTTTTCTCTGTAATTTACCCAATGCTAATTTCTCCAGCTCTTGGTTTTTTCATGTACGAAATGAAGAGATTCCATACATCACTCAAGTTCTGCAAGACCTGGTTTGGTAGTATTTATGAATTTGCTCTGGTGTGGAAAATGTACACCTCACGAGACAATATCAGGCTAACAGAGTTTCTGAACAGGAACAACTGTGCTGAGATCCTCTTGCGATAAGTAATAATTATTATCCAGGCACCAGTGTTTAGCATCAGAAGATTGATGGGCAATCTTGCAGAACTGCGTTGCCACTTTCTGCACATAAAAGTGTAGTTTAGTGAAAATTAAATGCATGCTGTATGACTGCCTAGAGAAATCTCCTTGTGTTTGGTAGTTTTTCAGATTAACTGCAATATATTTTTTTTTTAACTTTATGAGGTTTTTTCCCCTTCAGGATTGATTGTTATCACTTTCAAAAATATAGAGTGTCTGAGAAGACAGCCCATAGGTAAGTGCAATATAATTAAGAGAATCAATCAAGGCTAACAAATATAGCAAAACCTAGTAAAACCAGCAGCAGTAGCTAGTGTGTTAACTTGCTTACTCATAACGTCAGCTCCTCATAGAAATCACAGAAATTAGAGATAATATATCTCTAACTACAGATTGAATTTATTTACCAAATTCATTAGAAAAGACTCTTGAATCTTGTATATGAAGGTGGAATAATGATGATGAAAATCTTAAAAAAAGCAGAAGCTTCATTCAAAAAGGTGAGAATTTTCAATTTATTTCAGTGATCTAAATGCTAATTATGGTGGAATTATTCCCACAGCTACAGTTAGGAATAATTCCACTGCTACAGAAATTCTTAAACTTGCGTAACAAATACAAATACTACTGACAGGTCTTTTTCTAAAAAATAAAAGAAGACTTCTGTCAGTTGAAACAGGCAGTTTTAGGAGAATAAGTTAAAAGCTACATTTGTCTCATGATCATATAAGCATGACTGAAAGTGATTGGTTTCTTTTAACTGCAAAATAAAAGTCAGTGTTTCAAGCTAAGATGATGGCAAGCTTGCTGCGTGCTATTTCCGTCTTCAAAAGTCTGTCCTGGAGGAAAAAAGCACACTACCACAACTCTAACTCATGGATTGCTTCTGAAAGTAGTCACCTGAAATTATGAATTATTCTAAGCTATGACTTTTGCTTTTATTTGTACTAATAGAAAATACCAAGAAGGAGGGTGCTGGTGGATGAGAGGCTGGACATGAGCGACAATGCTCTCGCAGTCCAGAGACATATCCAGGCCTGCATCCAAAGCAGCGTGGCCAGTAGATCGAGGGAGGGGATTCTGCGCCTCTGCTCTGTGCTGGTGAGACCCCAGCTGCAGTGCTGCATCCAGCTCTGGGGCCCCCAGCACAGGAAGGACATGGACCTGTTGGAACAATTCCAGAGCAGAGCCACAAAGATGATTAGAGGGATGGATCACCTCTCCTGTGAGGAAGGGCTGAGAAAATTGGGATTGTTCAGCCTGTAAAAGAGAAGGCTTCAGGGTGTCCTAATTGCGGCCCTCCAGTATCTGAAGTGGGCCTATAAGAAAGATGGAGAGAGACTATTTACAAGAGGACACAGTGACAGGACAAGGGGAATGACTTTCAACAGAAGATGGCAGGTTTAGATTAGATATTAAGAAGAAATTTGTTACTGTGAGGGTGGTGAGACACTGGAACAGGTTGCCCAGAGAAGCTTTGGGTACCTCATCCCAGGAATTGTTCAAGAAAAGGTTGGATGGGTCTCTGAGCAACCAGATCGAGTGGGAGGTGTCCCTATTCATGGCAGAGGGTTGGAATTAGCTGATCCTCAGGGTCCCTTCCAGCTGTAACCATTCCATGATTCGACGGTTAAACTAGATGTCATTTATATTTTGAGTACAAGATAGGGTGTATTCAAGCATACTTTTTAAGTTGGACATTGGCAGTAGAACTTCTTAGATGTGAAAATATACTTTAAATGACCTAATGAAATGTAGGGGTGTGTTATTTATAGCAAATTACCACTCAAATACTTTTTCTTGTGATTTTGCTTATGAATAATTTCTTCGGTTGATGGCTTTTCCAGCAAATCATATGATGACAACAATGTGATAGACAATTTATAGATCATTCTGTAGAGAGGTATTTATGGGAAGGAACTGAAGGAGCAAGGCAAGTACAACGAACAATAAAAGAAAAAGAAATAATGTTCATGCACAAACAGGCATATCTTGCACTAAAAAATATGTAAGTTACTCTACATTTCCAGCCCCTTCTGGGAATAAGCATTTACCTCTTGAACAACTGAACTAAAAGATCGAATAACTAGGGTACAATTTTTAGTGTTTCGAACAAGTTAAACCTCTGCATTCCATTGCTTTCTGTACAAGAAGTGGCTAAAATAAAGGAAATCAGTTGGGTTTTAGGATTTCAGTGTGCTAATTAGGCTCAGAAACATTAGGACCTGGATACTAGGGTGAAGCTGCAATTAGGTGAGATTTAATGAGCTGTGTAATGATAAGTGACAGGGCTATGTAACTTTACAGCCATAATTTCCTGATTAGATGAACTCTTAAACACTGCAATCCTACGTCCTACCCCAAGGCACGCTGACCTTTCTAGCTGGCCAGAGGAGAAACAAAGATTTTAGGATCTACACAGTATTTTAGCAACAGGAAATTCCTACAGTTTCAGGGCAATTTCTCACTCTGATCAGAGCAAGCATCATTTTCCATGCTAGTCTAAACATTTTTTTTCTGCTTCTTTTAATCTAGTTTATGTGGCTTGAAGTGTTTGTCTGATGACAAGAGGATCCTCTGAAGTAGCCACAGTCGGGTAGGATATCAAGGGCATCCAGTATTTGCAGCCACATCAAACACAGTTTGGGTGATGGAGAGGATGCACAAAGAAAACCTATAATAAAACACCTCATAAAAGAGGACCAGAAATGCAATCCCAGAAAGAAAGCAAATCCCAACTTCAGAAAAAGTCTGTTTGTAGCATTCACGAACATCAAGGGGAAAGCCTGCTAGATAAACCATGGGTCTGAGAATCAAGTGACTTGCAACCATTAATTGCTTCTGACTGTCTATGACTTTTGACAAGTCAAAGTCCCACTACCAATCTTAACATGGGCAATATTAAAGATAAAAATTAATTGAAGATGACAAAGTCCTCAGATTCCCTATGGGAGACACTAACATATTGCTCATGTTTCCAAAACCCAATAAGGAAAGATTTCCTTTTAAACTTTCTAGGATAGATAAACTGTAATGTGTGCCATACCTGTGTGATCACTTACATTTTTTTTCCTTTGTTCCTTTACCTCCTTCAGCACAGAGCACACATTGGCCACGACTGATAAGCACTCAGTGGACTGGGCCTGAATTTTACCACTTTTTTTTCAGCCACCATCCCCTATTCTGTCCTTCCATTTTAACAGAATTTCTAGTGAACAAGACTGAGAGATAATGCAATGAAAGAACACCTGGAGAGGTTCAAAATGCCTATATGCTTTCTATACTGAAGTTTCATCAGAATTTAAATATCTGGATCTATAAGAATGATAAAAATCCCCTTCTCCTGCAACACAAGTCCTTGGAGGCACCCAAGACCTTGCTAGACATTGACACTGCCAGTCTGTACCTGCAGCAAAAGGCTGGCCTGAACAGTGAATTCCCACTCCTGTTCAAGCATGGTCCAGAAATTCTGCATAGGTCATGGAGACAGTGAACTGCTGGAATCTAGCAGAAAGCCCATCAGCATGGTCACATCCTTGGAAAACATACACAAACCATATATACACACAATTCATGGCACTACTTGGCACTTCAAAAACATCTTTTGAAAGTGGCTGGCAAGAGAGTGAGTAATGAAGGAAACAGATCAAATGTGATGTTGCCCTAATGCCACATCTGCTATCTTTGCTGTCATGTATTTGTTATGGTGGATGTATGAAGCTAGCAGTATGATACTGAGCACTTATCAAAACTCCCAAGGAGATAATAACTGTTCTGATATGTGGTTCAGAGCTTCTGGGGCTGTGAAACGTGTGATGACATGGAATTCCTCAGCAGTGTTACCAGCTGTGACATCCCCTCTGCCTTTCCTCACAGCCTGCCACTCTTTGCTTCCTCAGTGGATTGACATGCAGTATAATTATATTTTTCTGGGGCTGGCAGCAAAGCAGACTTCTTTTACTTTGCTTTTTTTCTTACCTTGTTCCCCGAGCCAGTGCTCAGCCTGGCTGACAGGTAGTCACACTCATGTACCAGAGAAGGCACAGCTGCTATGACAAGGGAGTAGGAGTACATTAAGCCAATTTTGCTACAAGAAGAGTAATGTGTAATGGGATTGTGTGAGAACCATGACCTTATCTAGCTGTGAAAGGAGTCAAATACAATTGTAACTCAGTTAACATCCTTAGGAAATAATTGCCAACTACTTTTTGTGCTGGAAAGCTGGCCTAGCCCTGGACAAATATTACCATGCTTCATTTACACTGTCACCGACACCGACAGCTATTCAAAGCTGCCACACAATCTCCACTATTTAAATAATTAGGCAAGGAGGAACATGATTAAGCAAGACAAATGTTGCATTTAAAGATCGTGAGTTCTTTGCTGTGGAATTCTCCTGTAATCAGCTTCTCCCTGTTTTATCCTGCCTGATGGGACAGGAGGTGGGGAGGTTGCAAGCAGGGCTTAGGACAGAGCTCCCTTGCACCAACCTTTTTCCTGGGACATGCCTCTCACTATATTTTTGTCTGAAATAGGCAAAGGCAAGTAGCAGCAGTGGAGAAGGACATGGATTTTGTTGCAGTCTTAGGGGCCATGATGAAGAACAGCATATTGCACCAGGCAGTGTCTCTGGGGGAAAGGCAGAGCCATGATCCATCTGTCTTTGGAGATCTCCAGCCCAGGACAGACCTTGTAAAGGCGAATCCCCTTTCCAGCAGCACTGTGGATTGTGCTCTGAGGGAGGGCAATAGTGGAAAAAGGAAGCAACAAAAGGTTGAGACATTTGGTTACTACTACCTTTGACCCTGGCATGGCTACATGCCTGCTCCTAATGCAGTTTTTTGGGGAGGCTGCATCTTCATAAAGATTAGAGTTAACAGACTGCTGCTGGCCTTGGTTCTCTTTATTTCCGTGTTCATCTTGCTTGCAAACTTCTCAGACTCTGCAAAAAAGCCTTTCAGAGATGGGTGGATAATATCCAGCTATGACAAAAGCTTTCAACAGTCATCTAATGTTCCAAATGAGTAACCCAACATGGAACACAAAGACGATAGAATGAAGTGCCAATAATGATTGTATCCAACCTTTCCCAAATAACTGCCACAACACGCACAATTAAGCCTTGCCAAGTAACCCGAGAGTGAAAAGCAATGTACCACCAGCCTTTGGGAGATAAGCAGAAGAGTCCCACGATTCACACTGGCATGCCACAGACCAGCAAATTATCACATGTTCCTCATAGTATTTGGATTTTGTACCACTCCTACATACTGGTGGCATAGCAGAATCATTGGTGAGTGGATAACAACAGTTTGCTATATTTATGTCATTTTGTGAAACCTGTTTCTCAGCCAGTCAAGGGGATTTGAAAAATAAAGTACACCATTCACCCTTCTTTTTTTTTCAATTAAAATAGCAGCAGCCAAACACTAAATGCAAGGAGATTAAATAGATGTGAATTATTTCCTGCGGTCCTTTTCTGGTTTTAGTATGAACAATGCAGCCAAAGTTGTGGGAGAGCCTTGAAAAATGGCCAATCTGCTCGTGTGCCATACTTAAATCACTGCCTAAACCTGTTGGAATAATATTTCCTTGAAAGTGGCAGTATAAAGCATATTCTAGAAAAGCTTGATAAAAATCTGTAAGAAATGCAATGAAATACTTCAACACCTGCAAGAGAGAAAGGTACCAAATTCTTCTTGCTTTAAAGGCAGCCTGATAAAATCACATGTCCAAGTAACAGAGAAAAAACCCACAGCCTAATCTCTAAACCATAGCACAGAAAACTACACCAAGGAAAAAACTCCATGTCCTATGCTCAAGCAGCAAAAATGCTTTCATAAGATTTTGCACATTTTATCTTCAGTAAAATAATATGAATTAACTAAAACCCCTTCTGAAACATTCTGGAATTTAAGAAGCAGCAAGGAGTTCACGAGGTTTGTGATCCCTCCAGAGGACTAAGTCTAATGGAGTGATCTGTTCTAAAAGGCTTTCCAGCCAGAAGTTCCTGGAATGCAGCAACTGACTCATAACTGTCATTTATCAAATAGATAAACTGGTGGTAATTGTCCATTCCCTGTTCTAGCACGAGAGGTGCATGATGAAGAGTAAGTCATCGTTTGGAAACAATCACCTTCCCTCTGTTCCCTCCAGTTTCATCCAGCAGTTCCAGTAGTCCCCTTAAAACAAGGTTTATATCAAAAAATGGTTTCCCAGGAACTCTTTATCTCAGTAATGCTATTGCATTCTTACATAGTGAAGAACTGCATATATTGATAATGCCCCACCAACACAACCTCTGGCACCTAATTTTCAAAACCACCTTCTGGCGAATAATCACAAAAGCAGCTTTCACAATAAATCCACCTGCTTTAGCTGCCACAGTAAATATTCTGCTATGATCAGGGCAACATGGAGCTTGAATCTCAGCTAGTGTTTTGGACTGAAGGCATTTTTCACCTATGTGCTACAAGGAAACACAAAAGTTGCTCAAGTGTGTACTTCTGTATCTGTTTCATTTTCCTTGAAGTTTAATCTTAGCCTGGATTTCCTGAGGATGTAATGCTTATTCTTGTGATAATTATCTCAAATGACTGATTTATACACAAACTCAATTGCAGTTTAATACTGTCTTTAAATAAAAGGACTTCCTTCAGGGTTTGGTTGCTTGTTTTTTTTATAAATGAACGAACCTATGTGTATAATCTAGATTTAAAAAGTCAAAGAAAAAAAATGTTGGTGCAATAGTTATTTGAGGTTATGTACCACGAGAACACATTTGCTCCTGCAAAGTGGTGAGATGGGCTCTCTAGCTCTTTCTGCTTTTTGATGTTTTAGAGCAGCAAGAAGCAGTGAGTACCCAGCCTGTGGGACTGGGGTGATTTCCAGCATCTCCTGGCCAGGTGGGGAAAAGCATTGAGGCTCACAAGCCTTGGAAATGGTGAAGGCAACAAACTTGAGAAGCTGCAGGAGCCTCAGAGGTGAATTTTGGGCAAACAGATGGCTAAGAAATTGCAGACAGTTGTAGCAAACAAAAACCGCAGTGAGGGCCAAAAATGCCAGCTCCAGGGGATTCAGAAGAGTGAATAAAATTCAACCATCCAACAATGAGATGTTACTGAAGCTGGAAGACAGATATTCCATTTCCTTCCTTCCTTCCTTCCTTCCTTCCTTCCTTCCTTCCTTCCTTCCTTCCTTCCCAGCTTCACATGCAGTAGCTGCACCCCTGTTATGAGCCAAGGAGGGGGTATGAATTCCAGCACTGCCCTCAAGTTCATCCACACAGCTCCATCACAGCCAGGATTTCTGCCTGTGCTGAGCAGCAGACTCTGGCACCTGGGCCAGCCCTATGAGAGGAGCTGCCTGATGGCACTGCCTTCTCAGCCATGCCAAGGAGGGTAGTTTGGGGGCAGCCACCTGGTTTTGGGAAGGAAGAGATAATAGGTATGGGGATACAAGATGAGCTATGGTGCTTTGCTGTAGGGGTGTTAAATAGCCTCTGGCCTCTTTAATTTGATCATGCCAATACTGGCTGTTGAGTCTAGGAAGTACACAAAGAAGCAAGTTTACATGGGATTAAGAAAAAAAGCCTGCTTCATAGGAAGTGAAGTCTGTTAAAGTGAAGAAGCTCATCTGAGTGAGAAATGGGAAAACACAACCATTACACATTCCCTAGATAGAGATGATGCATGAGATTTCACTGATTTTAAACAAAATGAGATGTTTAAAGGTCTGTGTTGCTATGCATAGCAAAGATACTTTTAGTAAATAAGGTTACATTTCATCAAAGACATTTATTTATTCTTATTTAAGTTTTATGCCAAATAATTATTAAATCTAGTCATATTCTAAATTTTCCCCTTTACATTTGGAGTAAGTATGTGATGTCATTTGTACTTAACAAAACATTTGAAAGCAAAATTTGATTCATACATGAGGAAGTGACTCAGAAGAGGAGAGAGAAGTGACTAAAATATTTCTTAGCGAAAAATCTGCTTGGAGAGAAAGAAACTCACACCTAGCAGCCATAAAACATGACAATGGCTGGAAATTAATTCAGACATGCAGAAAACTAAAGCATATTGCACAGGGCTCGAGCTAATTGCAATCACTAAGTTTAAACCCCTTCTGGCTTTCGAACAAGCCTGAACCAGTTGCTTTGCTTTGGATTTGCACTCTGCACAGATAAGCTGAGTGATACCTGCCCCAGCAAGTGTTCATTCTGGAGGTGTGTGCTTGTTCAGTCCTTACTTTCAGCTTGCAGCATGCAAGATATATTCTATGACAAGAATTATGCTCCATTTTGGAGGACAAAACATGTATCACTCATCAGCACAGAAGCTGTGCAGCTAAGAAGCTTTGTAATTAAGAACCCTCACAATTGCATCCCATAATTTATTCATAGTATCAGTTACAGAATTCCTGGTAGAGGAAGTCAAACTAATTATATTTTTAAAAATTTAAATTAGTTTCTTCTGTTCAATTAAGGGAAGCCAGAAACTCTTCAGGGTACCCATACTGCCAGTGGCAAAGTGTAATAGCTTTGCAGTGAGACAGTCAGCTGGAGCAGCTGCTAAAGAACACTCTGCAAAACAAAAAGCACCAGTAAAATACCATCAGCCACCTTCATCTTGGAGAGTGTTGGCTCAGCCTGCTGAGAACGTAAGTGCTACTGGCTTTATATATGGTTGTAATTCTGCAGCTTTAAAAACAGGCACAATGAGCAGTATATTCAAGAACTACAGTCTGCTTTTTGGGGTGATGAATAACCCATCTCTGACCAGATGCATAAATGCAGATGATTGCTCGTATGGTGTGTGTTAGGGACACATTCTAGATGCAAATCATCTCCTGTGTCCTCCTCATGACCTAACAATGAGCAGAGAACAACCATTTCCTAGGGCAGATCCCACAGATGCATGAACTGAGGGGATAGTTTTGGCCCTGCAATCTCAGAGTGCAGCTGAGTTGTGTGTTTCTGTCATCCTAATGTGATGTGGGTCCTGTCACTTTCTCCACTGAGGGTTCAGGGGCTGAATTCAGCAGAACTCCCCCCTTACGCCCTGGGCTGCATCACTGCCTCCCCCGTCCTCATTTCGCTGGGTCAAGGACATCAGTGCAACTTTTTTGTGGCATTGGAGGGAGAAGGGAACCTTAAGTTTTCACATAAAATGAAAGCTGCTTTATTTATATTAGATTCTCTAAAAAAACCACAGTTGCTTGCAAGGAGAGTGATACAACAAGCAGCATTTCTGAGAAGGCTGTGGGTGCTTTCTGACGTACTTTCAAGTACCAAATAAAAAAGCTGTGGGCATGTACTTCACCCGCAACCGCTCATGCCCTGATAACAGAGCAGAGGGCCCCAGGACCCATCCCAGCAGTTATTACAGGACATTCCTCCACATATCCCACACAGCGAGTTACAGCAAGCTGTATTATAAATCCAGCTGTGTTTTTAGGTGCATTAGCGGTCGCTTGACTACAACTGAGTCTGGTCGGAGTTCAGATGCTTGGTGGAGTTTTTTTTATTCCCCGCTTTCCTCCTAAGAGCTAGGATATTTCACTCAAAAACCTCTGGGCTGCAGCTTCCGTCTACTGACCGGGACAAGAGGAGTGTGTGTGTGTGTATGTGTGTGTATTTCTTTCAGGAAAAAATTTCCAGAAAAAATTTATATACTACCAAGAAGTTTATTGTATTTTCTAATTACAAAGACAGCGGGTTACCAGATCAAGCAAAACCAAAGGCTTTTCTTGGATCCATTCCTCGTGATGCAACAGTAACTTTTGGTAAAAACTCCTCAGTGTCTGGATCAATGATTTGTTCAAGGCAAGGAGATGGGATATAGGCAGTATGTAAGCAGCAGGGAAACTTATTTCTGCACAGAAACAAGACCAGAGACTATGTGGTTAGAAGCTCTTGTAAGCATTAATGCAGCTAACAAGGCTTTATTGTCTTCATCATATTTTCAGTTAAAAACTATGCAACTACAGTCCTGTTGTGCAAAGTGTGGTTTCTCACATGGGTGAAGTTATTCGGTCTGGGAGCAACGAAAAGTTTGCAAAATCACTCAGGCTCCTGTTTCAAGGGAAAGTTTCTGTGAACAGAATAAAAAGTACCTCCAATAACACAATCAGCACCTATTTCCAGCATCACGATTATCATATAAATAAAGAAAAGCCTCTCCTGATTTTTGAAATCTCTCTTCAGCACTTCAAAGTTCTAAATAATTTGATGCATTTCATCATAAGTTTTGTCAGAAGAGAGAAAACAGCAACAGCAAAGTAACCCAAATACCTCTCATGATCCAGAGAATTACATGTTTTCTGATAGAAAAGAAGGTGAAGGATTTTCTTTGTAAAACAGTCATGATTCAGATACCACATTTGCAATCCCACTTTCTCTCAAGAGAAAATGCCACAGGGAAGCAAAGGTGATACACATTGTCTTTCCTCCCACTCTGTGAGAAAGGGAGTGAGTAGCTATTTAAATTTACATTTTATGCATGCCAGGCAATGAATTGAAGCTAATTGTATCAAACCTGCTCCCAGCAGTGTTTTAGCCTATTCCTGGTCATTTGAACTCCGTGCTCCCAAGGTCAGATATCAGGCTTTGCTTCTGGACTACATCATGGGATGTAAAAATGTAGTTTATACAGAACAGCTGAATCACTTGAACAATAAATTAAAATGTTAGTCTTGTAAATATCTCTTCCTAGCAAAATATCCAAAGTTTGAGGTGAGTTTGTATCTTCCATCAGTCATTTATATAATAACCTGCTGTCAGCCCATGTCATATATCTAATCTCCTTTCAGATGCAACACTTCCAACTAGGAGTCTTTTAAGAATCGGTTTTCTCCTTTTTGGATAATTCCATGGAGAGTATAAACATCTTCTGACAGACTTAAATAAACCGGTAACCAACAAATGATACCTGTAATATCACTTTCAAGCTAAGAAGTCTCTTAAAAAGTGGATTTATGTGGGGGCTAAAGTATGCAGTTATGACATACTCTTATGAAAAAATTTTGGCTCATTACTGTGAAAATTCAGAACGATCCTCTCTCTAGAAAGGATTACACCAGTTATGGGGTGTGTGATCAGATACATCATTTCAGCCCCTAATTTCATATCCAAATGCCAAAAAAACATGAGCGTAAGTTTTCAGTGGTTTGACTTCAGGCACCGAGGTCAGACCACAATCCTTATCATTTATGCTGGTCACAGCAATTCTGAGTGAGTCCACTGCAGTCCTCAAATAACCCCTACTGTAAGGGGAATGCCTTCACAGAAACTGAAGTGGAGAAGAGGTAAGACCATGACCATGCAATTAAGCTGTTTCCAATGTGTGTGGAAAGGAACTCCTCTCCAGACAGAGACTAAGCTCTAGTTAAAAAAGTGATTGGGCTTGGACAAAAAACCTATCAATAAACTCATTTATGTATCAAAATGTCCTTACAAACAGTGTCTGATAGTCTAAGCTTATACATAAATGAGTATGTAAGTCAAATATTATGTGCTTGAGTAGCCTCTTTGAAATCAGTGAAGCTCCTCCTCTACTTGGATCAACATACACTGAACTGCATGACCACATGGCAAGGATAAACCAAATTTTACACTAGCTGCATTTAGGCTATTTCCTAGTGCTGGTATAAGAATAAGACATTTATTTACATTAAAACATGTTTTTCTGCTTGTACACCAACAGGATGGCATAGCAAGGTCATTTGTTTCAATCATACTGAGAGCTTGCCTGGCAATAAAAGATATTATAGAAGTTAATGTATTCTTTAATATTCTTGGAGAGGGAAGGAAGATGGTTTGTAATATTACATAGCCAACTTGATAATATCTGGAGAAACAATCACTGTAAACCAAGATGGATGGGTATATTTTAAATATAATCCTTAAAATCAAAAATTTTCTTCTGCATGAATTTCTTTTCTAGGTCACATTCTGGTAAGTTTAATTTTCAATCTCCTTCCAAGTATTAGTATTAAATGACTGTTTACATTTTTCATATCAAATCCACAGCGAGAGAAGAGAACACTTTCACATTACTAGTTCAGTAATATGGCACAAGGTGTTCCCTCACACCTGGACAGAATTGAATTACTTTTTAATTTAAGCAGTTTCATATTTGCAGCCTAGCTCTAGTATAGGGAGGAGTCAAAGGTTATCTATTCTCCATGGAAGCTAACTTAGGACTATTTATACAGTGTAGGACAGGTCTGTTAAGATTTGTAATTACTTATATTTACTCACAGTCGTCAAACACTCCTTTCTCTCTTTCATTTTCTACAGTGGACTAAGGTCTGCACTCAACCACAGAGAAAAGTCAGTCTGAATTGAATTATTTTGCTCTCCCATGAATAATGGGGTTTCCCTTTCTTCCCCATTCTCCTCCTGCACCTCCACTCCCCCACTTCCTTAACACTAGATTCTGTATAGCTTAGTTTCTGGGTACAATTCAATTTGAAATATTTAGATCTGTATGAATTCATGGCACTTTTAAGCCTGCATTCAACAGTCCTTGAATTCATGCCCAGTTCAAGGTGTTCTCAGAGAAGATTTCCAGTTTGGATTTTAGTTCAAAAGACTTGAAACTAATGTTTTTCAAAGGGATCTCTGCTTTGTTTCCAGCCCTAAAAATAGGACTAAGGGAAGGCTTATATATGTTTATGAGTAATGAGTCCCTGCAGAGCTGAAGTGGACTATACTTACCTGTGTTATCCTTGCAGTAAAAAATACTCACCAGAAGAAAAATTCCATTATTCCAGGCACAATGCAAATAAATAGAGCAAAAATGCAGCTTTTTCAGGTAATTTACAGCTTCAATAATAGGTTTATAGGTAGTTTCAACTATTATTTTATAATTGCACTGTAAGAAAATTTCAACTATGCTGAGTGTTAGCTAATCATAACAAAACTTCTCATTCAAAGCAATAGTAGTGCAATTTATTTTCCTCTACAGCAGCCAATAAGTGTTGAATTATAATTTGTCCCAAGCTTCTACCATAAAAAATAAGCAGTCCTTACGTTTGAACTTGTCTTATAAAATGGCCTGGCATACATTGCTGTGAAGTCTTCTACCTTGTTTAGATTTAGTCTTGGTGATTAAAAGAAATTTAAAGTGAGTGATAGCATGATTTATTTCACTGTTTTAACAGAGGCCTTATCAGATACACTAAATCTCTTCTAAAATTGCTCACTTTTTCACTTCGGCTCCCCTAGCAGGCCTTCCATTTCGAAACACCGAAGCTTGTGGTCATATGAAAAAGCATCGAGTTGGGTTTAGAATTGGTCTGGAACATCTTGTGTTGCTCTGTGACATTTCTGTCACAAGTTAGTCCTTTAAGGTGATACCCTGAAACAGTAGGCTCAGAAAAAATAGATTGTTGATACCTTCACAGTCACACTGAACTTCTGGCCTGAACAAATATCCCTTTTCTAGCATACTGTGACAGCTTTTATTACCCACACCAGTGTAATATGTGAAAGAATGTCTTGAATATACTCAGAGACAAAAAAAGCTTCCTTTTAAGAATTCACACATTACTTCGTTTCTACTGAGACAAAGATTAATGGATCAGATGGTGTAAATCAGCTTTTTAGTCTTTTTTTTTTCTTTCTTTTTATTGCAAGGTTATGAAAGCCACCTTTAAAAATTTGTTTTCTCTCTAATTGACACCTTGTTATTCAAAACATTTATTTTCCATGTGTATTGCAACATAAGAGAAAGAAAGAGCAGCTCTGCAGAAGGGGATCTGGAGGTACTGGTCAGCCGTGGGCTCAGCAGGAGCCAGCCATAGGCCCTGGCAACCCATCCTGGGGGAAGCATTTCCAACGGCGCGAGTCTGGAA
This sequence comes from Ifrita kowaldi, assembly GCA_013398055.1. Lineage (NCBI taxonomy): Eukaryota > Metazoa > Chordata > Aves > Passeriformes > Cinclosomatidae > Ifrita > Ifrita kowaldi. Next base: position 987,889 of record VZRS01004684.1, read on the forward strand.
CACAGAGAGGAAAGGGTTTTGGGGAAAGGTAAAGTCCTTTATTTGGTACGTTTGGAATTGCCTTCTGTAAGCAAAGGTACAAACAAAACTATAGGCCTTTGAAGAATGTTCCCCATCACACTTTTAGAGCTGGATATCCCAAAATTTAGCCCCCAAACAGGAGCCAAACTTTGTATTCAGCCATACAAGTATCTCCTCACTGGGGGTGAACAATGGCAGATACAATTTTTGAAGAAATGACAAGCTGCCTATATGTGGACGTAGATATACAGGTGTTTACCTGACCTCGCTCCTACAGTGTCTGAACACTGATTTGTCTTTAAAGAATTTGTCTTTGTAGCATTCCTATGAGATGAAACACACACCTTTGCCTGCTTTACAGGGGGACACGAGCACATGGGGGTCTATGGCCTCAATGCAGGCCTTTAAAGGCACCGAGGTAATTGGAAACAGCCAGCATTGGGCCTAAGAGGGAATTTGCGTCAGGTGAATCTGACACAACTTCTCAGCTTTACCTAACGGAGAGATTTTACAAGTTTTGAGAAATGGGGATATTACAGCTGTTGATTATTTGCACATATGCAGCCGTATCAGCAAAATGAGTGCTTTATGCAAGTGATTCCCTCAAAGCCAAACAAGACACATCAACACACGCTGTCAGAAGCCTCTAGGTGATATGCAATCGTACCAGGCTATTTACTTCACCTGCTAGCTGAGTGGCAGAGTTATATTAACATCTCATTGTCCCTGACACTGCTGTCCCAGTGTCATGGACAGGCTGCTCCCAGGCTGGCTGGGCAGTGGGAGGATGGCCTGCCTTGGCTGCTGAGAGGGCTAGCACTGTGCTGCTGGGCCAGGAGAAAGTAATTTTGAGGGCAAGTGCCTGGTTTTCTGAAGCCTTGCCCTGAGCACAGCCTTCATGCTTTGTCCCAGGTCAAGCATGAAGTTTCCAAGGATTTGGAGGCAGGTGTCCTGCTCTCAGGACTCATGTCAATCAAAACGTTTCACTGTGATGGATATGTTCCATGCTCCAGCCTTATCAAACTGGCTAATTGTTCCTTTCCAAAGTGAGTAGTGTACTGCCAGACCTCTTGGAAGGCTAATAATAATGCTGTGGGGCTTTTTTTAATTGTAGCATTTGTCTTCATTTATTGCTGTCTTCTGCTAATGTTAACGAGGGACAGATTTCTGCCTATTAAATGCCTAGTAGGCCAGCTACAAAAGATGAGCAACAGTTATAAATATGATGTGAAAATACTTACTGAAAAGCAAAGTTACACATTAGGCATACAAATTATAGGATTATGATTGTAGAGCTTGCTGTAACTTACTTGCAGTATATTACTTTGTGCTTAGAAAATGTCTGTGCCATGAGCTTTAACAGCTATGACCTGGTATCCATCAGAGAGCTCAATGCTTCCTCAAGATCTCTGCTCAGCAGTGCCTTAAAAGAGAGCCACTGCTTCTGAATGTGAAACTCATAAAGCATGTGGTCAAGCCCACATCAGCCCTCTCTAGATTGCATATCTTCTGATTTCCATGGGATAAGTCAAACCTTCAGGGCTCACAGAGCCTTAGTTAAAGAAATTAAAACAGCTCTTGAAAGACAGGATTGTATAAACAGATTCTGAAGGGGCTCTGTTTGAAATTAGGCCAAAGCAAACACTGAGGCCAGCTCTTCCTTTCCCTTTGGTTGCCTCTCCGCCCTCGGCGCCGCTGCAAGGGACACCTTTTCCAGACGGCTCCTGACCTCCCTCACGCCCCTTTCTGACCCCCAGCCTCTCAGATGGTTTTAATTGCAGAAGGCCAACTCAAGGTCCTTCAGCATGTACTTCAGTGGCATCTCTCCATTTCTTCTCCTGGATACTTTCAAGGGCCTGCTCAGCCAGCTGCTGGACGTGCCTCTCCACCCCTTGTCCCATGAGTCCGTCACTGAGGGGACTCTGTAACCAACATCTTTCAGAGAGACATGCAAAATGCAGTACTGGTTCCTGCAGAAGGGATATTTTACATCTAAAAGATAATTTTCGTTTGCTTTTGGTAACTAACAAAGACCTGAATGTGTTAGAACATATTTTATATTATTCAACAAAACAGAGAATCAATTTGGTGGTGTCTGAATTTTTTTGACAGCTACTAGAGGTATAAATCTATCAGAAAATAACTGGCAAAATTGCTTTTATCAAAGTAGGATAAATGAGTCTACTTAATTGCAAAGAGAATAGAGATACAAAGAAAAGGTAAATTTCATGCCACCCACATCCATAAGCAATTTCTTTGAAGTTGATCATAATCTGGGAGGTAGGATTATAGGTGTGAATTTAACACCAGATAATAGCTGCAGATTTCCCATCCTAAGGTTGGAGGAAGCACTAGGCTGATTGAGTCAATGAGATTTAAAATGAGATCACACAGTCTGTTTTGTGTTAGGGTTGAAGGATTTCTCTGTTAGACTGCCTAGCAACATTTTTAAATTCAGCTTTCATAAGGTAACTATAGGTTTCTGGTGTTTTTTGTTTCTATTTTCTTGCAGCATTCACCTAATCTATTCCTAATGGGCAAAAATTATACTTAATGTCATAACCAAAGGGATTCCAGGTTCTGTGGGCAAAACTGTCTAATCATCTGGAGGATTTGAATAAAAATATCTCGTTACATACAATGGAAATTGAGCAGTCCACATAGAAATCTGATCCTTTAAAAGTATTTTTCTCAGAATGACTTTAGTCATTACTAAGGAACACAGAAGCGTGACATGCCAGCTTTGTTTTCAAGCTCCTAATGCACCATGCACAACATTAGGTCTATTTAACCAGTGTCTAAAATGGTTACGGCTGCAAAGAAAAAGGCCAATGTCTGAGCAGAACAGCAGGTGCAGAGCACCTGGAACAGCAGCACTCGGACCAATGAACTGCCCTATTCATCCCAATGGGCCCAAGGTGTAGCTTTATGACACAGCTGAGCCACTCTGTGCAAACTGCTCACAAACAGGCTTTGCTCTCCTCCTCCTTGAGCCAGCTCTGGCATTGGCTTGAGAACAGAGTAAAGCAGATCAGGAAAATTACACAGAAGAAAACTTTCTTTCTAAGGCATCTCTATGCCCTAGAAGAGGGAAGGAAGAAAGAAAATACTCTTATCCATTAACTGAGAGGATGAGGAGAAATGGCTTTGAAATCTGTAACTTGCAAATGTATGAATCAGGCAACTTATTCTTCTCCTCAGGTGAGGTTCAGTAGATGATTAAAACTCTTCTATTTACCTTGCTAATGACCCCTGAGCAAGCTCTGGTGGCTGCACTGGGACAGGTCCCAGAACCGTATTAGCCACAGTAGCTTTGTGCTACTGCGCAAGCAGCCATGGATGGAAGGGAAGAGGGATTCAGCCTCCAGCAGGACCACACTGACATGGCACCTCACTTGGGACTTCGGGCTGGCATGGAGGTCACTATGCTGCAGGGGCATTTTGGGAATGACACACTGTACACTGCAGCTCCCTGAGGAGCTTAAACCCATGATATCCTCCTTCTCCCCAGCTGATCCCAGCCACTCTCCTGGGAAAACACTCGTGCTCATTGCCCGTATTCACCCAGTCAGGAGGCGCATGATCCTGGGGAAAAGAAAGGACTGGCTGGGTTAGATGGCTCTTTTTGGCATCATTGGCTTAAGCCCATGAGAACTTTCTTATGTGTGCAGGTGGCTAATCATGGCATAACTATGCCAGCAACACTTTCTACACAGGCCTGGCCTGTTTACCTTTCTGTGTGGTGCCCTACGTGGCCATCATTTAGGAGATTGATTGATTGCCTCTCCCTCTCTTTGCTTAAGACCCAGGTCCAGTGGGCCAACAGCCTCTGGACCTGATTCCTATGAGAACAGGGTGTGCACAACTTCCATGCATGTGATTTCAGAGTCTTACATGAGCTGAAAATGGTAGAGGTCCACTACTTCCCCCCTAATGTACCCTTTGGGCTCTCTGAAAGGAAAGTTTTGCTGCTAAGGTCAGTTATAATTAAAATCAATGACCCATGAAATAATAGAGCAAAACTTACTTGTCTCTGTTCTGAATTTCCTATTTCATACAGTGGTTTTGCCATGGTATCTTTAGGAAATCAAATGCTGAATGAGAAGCAGCTGGCACAAGCTGAATCTGGCAGGAATACAGTAATTCTGGTCAAGCTGGAAAAAGAGAAATGCTTCAAAAAGCATGTGGTACATAAACATTACCTTTGCTTGCCTCTATCTCTGCTCATGTCAGCATACAGGTCCTAAATCATGCTAATCTCATCATCAAGTTGAAAAACCCTTAGAGCACCAGCAAAATGACTTGACTTTCCTTGCAAAAAAAAGATCTGATCCCAAGCTGCTTCATTGTTCTTGAAGCTAGAAAAGTGGGGGCAGTGGTGAAGAGTCTCATTCTGGCAGAAGAATGCAGCCTACCTGTGCTGGCAGCTGCAGATGTCCCTGCTTGTTCAACCATCTCTTTGTCTTCCCAACACTGCTGGTCAGATTTCAAAATTTAATCCTCACATTTCACCAGCACCTCCAAATCCACCTATCTGATTTCCCAGATTAATTGTGCAAGGCCAAAAGAAAGCATTTTTCTTATCAAAAGGAGTTTAGTTCTCACAAGCAGAGACCATGGAATAAAGTTTTAGTAGTTAAAATGGATTTAATCTACCTTTAAAACATTCCTTATCATTTCTTCTAAGACAAATATTTTCCCTTTTTTTTTTACTATGTGTCTATTTTCATTAGCATAACTCCACTTTTGCCCAAGGCAGGAAGAGAAGAAATTTCCTGCAGCACAAACAAACAAGCAAAGAAAAAAAAAAGTTCAGCATAATTTCCTTAAGGGAAACGAAAAAAACAGTGAACTAGGGCTTATTTACACTCATGAATCTGGAGAAAAGCATATAGGTTCACAGCATAAAAATCCAGGTAGCCTACAATATTTCCTATGAGCAAAAAACCTGAAGGTATCATATTTTGTTCTGGAGGTGGACAGTGGAGAGAGCTTTACAGGAACATGAGATCAGGTTTCTGTTTCAGGAAATGGGAGTACTTTTACTTTAATGTGTAAACGGGTTTCGTTGGTAGGTGATCAGAATGGCAGCATACTTTACAAAGAGCAGAGTCTGTTTTACTGCTTTTCAAAAAGAAGAAGCATTACTAGTTTATATGTCTTTTCTGGCCTGTGCTGTATGGATTAGCCGATTTCTGTGAAAACAGGCTGAGCTATTTTCCAGAAATGCAAAGCATAATGAAAGGAACCTGTCCCAGGCATTAGTGTTAGACACTGTCTAACCCATGCTAGCATTTTTAAACAAAACCAACCATTGTCAGAGTGCTCTCTGTTGTTCATTACTACTGAAGCAGTGGCTTTCCTAATGAAGAAATCAAACTGGAATCTGACACTTCAGAGTCCGAGTAGCTGCAGAGAACAAAACTATAATGAAAGCAATATCCTGGGCCCAGAGTTTCACATGTGGTAGCAGTTACTCTCACCGCCTCTCCCAGCACTGCCTATCTGCATAATCATGGGCTGCAGAGCAAGTTCAAAGGGCTTTTCTGCAGAGGAACCCCACACTGCCTCAGCTGCAGCACAGCACATCCCTGCACAGACACCCAGCAGTTTAGAGCTGAAGACAAGACCTTGGCTTGCTTATGTCCTACAGAACAGCAAAACTTGGCTAGTGCACACTGAAAGATAGACCAACTCTCTTCCGTCGGCTTAGTCGCCTAATTACTTTGTCAAATCTGTATTAAATATTCCAACTAATTCATGAATTCTCTGGGCCCCAGATTGCTTGTCCTGCTTTTGCAGGTGCTGTTATTGCTTGGCTGCCACAGGCAGGATCATGGGCTGAGCAGGCTGTAGATCTGATATGATACAACTATTACTATATTTGCATGTTAATACAACTCTGTATTTAGAGCAAGGATCAACACTTGGTTCTAATCCCATAAATTGTACTTTGTCATTAGCTTCAGGTGGTCCAGGATTTCATCTCAGACTTTTAAAATCAAACACTGTCTACCTGGTTTCAATTAAATAGATATATGTATATTCTAGACCAGTATGTTAAATAAAGGAGCAGATCAGCCATGTCCTTTAGAAATCACTTCTGACCCCCTCCAAAAAATTAATCCTGACCTAAACTATTCCACACGAGAAGAAGGACCCTCAGACGTTTCAGAGAAAGTTAAGTGAAGCAGACATAATAATTACCATACTGTTTCTTCTAGAAGTCCCTGAAGTCCATCGTGCAGTTGCTGAAAAACCGATGCCTTGTGCTCCCTCAGCTGGTTAATTCGTGAACGTTTCCCAGAGCTATGCTGTTCCCGATGGCTGAATTTTCCGCAGCTTGCTAATGTCTTTACATGTGCAAAGATATTTGTCTCTACAGAAAAAGAGCTTACAGCAGTGAGAACAATACGGTGTGGAGAAGCAAAATGACTCACTGATAGGGCACTGGACATTATCTTGAGTTGTCTGGCAGGGGTATCAAAAGACAACAAATGAAAGCAAACATTGACTCTTCCCTCTCATCTCCACACACCTAACTAGGCTTTACCCTGACAAAACCCTCTTCTTTAAATGAACAACCTTAACCCATAATTCTGCTCTCTCATACAGCACTTCACATGGTATTGTAATTAATTCAGGAAAACAGTGTTTTCTACTACGGAATTCCCTAAAGCTTTTTTTTTTTACTGCTCCTCTAAATGCATTTTTGTTATTTAAACATTGGCCTCTCAGTGAAAAGCATGCAGGACTCACCACAAGTTCTCAAACAGGCAGCCTGTGGAATCCATCCACAGCAATAATCCAGCATAGGCTGAAATAGAAAAGTAGTGAACTTCTCATCCACTCAGCTGTGGTTTGTTTGAGGTTTTCCTCGGGTTACCAGGAAATTCCATTTTGTCTCTGTACCTTTTTATTACTGAGCAAAATTATTCACCATTATCTTTTATTCAATTATTTCCTATACTTATTGTTCTCTCTTCTTTGCTTTCCCTTCTAGGCAAATCTAATTGAAATTTGGTAGGCCTACTTTCTCTTATTAAGTTACTGCAAAAATAAAACACAGCTTCAGTATGTTTAATGAAAATATGCAATTAAGTGTCAGCAAAGTAAATTTAATAATTCTATTTAATTTATATCTTTGGGTAGATTAAAGCATTATATATTTTCAGTGTAAGCGGAGATTTCCTGTAGATGCCAAGAAGAAAACGAAGAAAAAGTAGGGCTTCAAGGAACTAAATTCTCCAGTGAACATGTCTTCCATTATCTGTGTTTCTCTACAAATGGCATGTATATGAGAGGTGTCTTTCATAAAAAGGACCCTTTTTAGTATGGTCCTGGTATTTGCTTCTGCTGAACAAGTAAGTTGAAATAAGGTCATAGGAATCTAGCTATTTTGCCATGCAAAACTGTCACTAAATAGGGCTTCTACAAAAGCAGTTTGTACATATAGCACCAGCCTGGGAAAAGTAAGCATCTTTGGTGGGTTTTTTCCCCATATCTGAGACGCAGGTAATATTCTACAGAAATAACACAACTTTTTGTAAGCAATTTGGTACAGAAATTAGAAATCAGATTAAGAAAATTTTGCAGGTGCAGTTGAATTCAGAGGAATGTAGCTATCTGCCAGAGACCCCTATGGAGACTGATTTCTGATTCTACTTAATTCCAAAGTCATCTTTATATTAATGAACAAAGAATTGCACAGTCTTGAGAAAGGACTCAGATTCTTTTCAGTTTCTTGCAAGGATAAGGCCAATTTGGCACAGAAGAATAGTAAAACGTCAAAGTGAATTGAGTGCAAGTTGACAAAGGAGACAAAGTAGCAGCCCTGGCAAACGAAGAATGTGTTTTTCCCTGGCTATGGCGAGGCAGTGGGCATACCAGACCATGCTCAGATGTGCTTTAACTTTTGCTTGAAGGTCCTTAAGGATATTCAGCACGAGACATCAGCTTCCAGCCAGCCCTGCAGTGTGAGCCAAGGTGATGCTCAATGTGATCCAAATCGTTGTGGTTAATGGGGTGAAGGCCACAAAAAGAGCCGGCATGCAGCTTTTCACCTACATTTCTGAAGCATTTTTTAAGGTCAGATGGTTAGATAAAACATCTATACACCTCTGGATCACCCTTGCAGGTAGCCACATCACACAGTTTCTCTAGTCAGGGAACGGAAAACCAGAAAAAGTCTCATAGAATATTACTTCCCTATGGAATGAATGGTAGAAAATAAAAACCTTTCAACCAATAGAAAAAAAAATTAGAGGAAATTATTTCAAAACATAATATCTAGCAGCACCTTCTAATGAGCTTCCAGATAACTCCAGGACTCAGTTACAGGTCAATTTGCTAATTTTCAAATATGTTTGGGGGCCTGGCTTTACAAATCCATGTTTCAAGATCCAAGCTTGTTTAACAGCAGAAACTGTTGCCTGTTCTACCAAAATGGGAATCCAGTGAAAATCCCATAATATTGTAAAAGCTCCAACAATATTTTCATGGACTTATTGTAATAATGCATCCCATGAAGGAGCTAAGATGAAAAAGAATCTATTCCAGGCAAGTCTGTAATCTTAAAATACAAATCCAATGTGCAACAAAGCAGTAAAACAAGCTTTATCTAAAATTTATCTCTAATAAGTCTGTGGAAGTTGGTTAATAATTTGTTGCATGCACTTTAAAAGTAATGGTAGCATCCCCTGATAGACTGCTGCTCTGAAATAATTTTCTGAAGCAGCTGGGGAGGAAAGTGTATAAATTAAAAGATGTATGTGACTACTCTCTCTGTGAGGTAGAGAGAATTTAGATTCACCTCTCTGTCAGGTGATCTTTTGCTAGTCTGGTAACAAAGCTGAAATATGCCAATAGAGACCTTAAGAATCAGACTGATGCAGGGAATTACATTGTACTTGAAATGCTTCATATTGACCTAAGACAAGGAGTACAGGATTTACAGCAGAAAAATGTTCCTATCCCTCTTTATCATATGAGGACCCTAAATTTTCCCTCTCATCATTCTGCTCACTGATGTCTGTCACCAAGTGTAAGGCAATGAAGATTTATTTCTTGAGCTCCCAAGTAGTTATAAAGTAAGATAGTTTCCAGTGGCTGGGGGCTGTTTTATCTGAAGTAATTCCTCCAGTAACCTAGAAATAATTTTTCTGGTAACACAGAAATCACTGTGAAAAAAAAGAGAAATCTCTGGGGAAAAAAAAATGGGTAAAGGTACTGGACTATAAATAAAAATACAAATCCGGCTTATATAGGAAATGTTCTCTCAATTCAAGCAACACATTTAAAGTACATTTACTTGAAATACACAGCAGAGTTTCATATAGATGTGGTTGTTTGGATTGGTAGTCTTATGATTAGAAAACTCATTTTGCTATGTTTATGGCACTTTAAAATATATAACTGTCTCATTACTTGGTGTTGAAAATACAACTGCAGCCTGAGCAGTCATCTCATCCAGAATTCACATAGTTTATGGGAAATGCAGCCAATTCTAAAGGACATCACAGGTCACAACATTTCCAAACTGACCTTTGGAGACAGCAATTTTTTTTTTGCAATGAGATGATATTTAGAATTTCCTGGCTCATTTGAAGGAAATTTGCATGGTGTGTATGCAAGCATTAAAGCTGAACTAAGTTATGTTTTCTTAATTCTGTAGCCAGAGAAGAGATACCACTCAGTCTCAGTGGAAATGGGATATGACAGTTTTCATCTGGTGAAGTTATAAACAGTGTTGTTGAAGGAAACAGATCTCTCCTTTCAAGATGACAAAGAGAGGGAAGTGTAGCCAGCTTTGGCTTAAGCCCTGGCCATACAGAGGGCTCTTTTCTCTGAAGTGCTGTACGTACATCCCTGGTTACAAGCAGGCTGTAAACATGTTTAAGGTTGGAGAAAAGTTTGTTGGTCCACAAGGCAACCATCAGCAATGACTGAGCATTTAAGTGAAGGGATGGAAGGTATAAAAATGAAAATGGCCCACCAGACCTTAATTTCCTGTAGCTAGGCATGCCTTTCTGGAAATTTTAAACTTGCATTTGCTTTCTTCTCAGTTCTAGGGAAGGAGACTGCATAAGAGAGGGGGGAAGATGCCTGAAAAAAATGTGAAACCTATGAAAAGACAGCTGAAATCAGTTTTCTGCATTAGCCTTTGATTAGCTGTTCCCCAGCTTTAAACCCCTGAAGCTAAAGGAACTAAAAAACCCAGCCATAAACAATGAACGCTTTGAATTAGCTTCTCTTCATATGTCATGCAAGAGGAGAGGAGTGACGTGCCCGCAGTGAATAGCCACATAGAAGGTCAGCCGGAATCTGCAACAAAATCCAAGGGTGGAAACTAATAGCTCAAAGCATCTTTGGGACAATTAAGGGAAGCTGCATAAAAGTCAGGACATCTGTTAATTAAGCAAATAAAACACTTGTTAATGCAGGAGAACAGCCACAGTGCAAACCCACCTGAACATACGGTGGTGGTGGCAGCTCTGAACTCTGTCCCTGTGCAGCCCAACACTTCTGCCCCATTTCCTTCAATGTTCAGCCTCCCCCAAGATCATGTCTTGCTGCTCAGGGATGCGAGGAGACAACAGATCTAGACGAAAGTGGATATATCCGATACAGGAAATTCAATCCCTCCACTAGAAGATTTTGTGCCTGCTCAAAACACTAGTAAAGCCTCAAAACACCAGGAGAATATTGGCTTCAATGAGGAATGAAAAGGCAAAAAAGGTCTGGTTAGTTGATAATATATTACCCATTCTGAAGAATCCATTAACACTGAAATCATTGTCTCGTTCTGACAGACATTCAGACAGGCTTGTAAATATCCAAGTGGACTTTTCACAGAGTGCATTTATTTTAACAAAAAGATCAAGGCAGAGGCTTGCAAGACAGCCAGTGGAGACTTCTTTTTTTTTAAGATAAAAAGGTAACATCTACATGAAGATGGTAGGAGAAGATTTTAAAGACATAAACCAGACAAATCTTAGGAAAACCTAATTTGTTATATTCACACTTGTTCATGGGAACTGGGTATTATGGTTGAATTTTTATGAGGATGAATTACAAGGCAAGTGATTTTTCTTCTACCATTTCAAATCATTACTTTGCCATTATTTTTCCCTGAAGTTTTTTATTTCTGATTTTCCTGCAGTTAATAATTTATATTACAGGTATTGCAGACAATTTGGTGCCGAGAGAGATTTCTTAACACCAGTGATTATCACTAAAAGCAGTAACTTCTTCAGGTCCCCTTTTTACATAAATTTCTTTAAACTGCAAAGGAGAAAAGTAAGAAATGGAGAGATTTTAGAAGTTGTCCAGGAGATGTTAGCAGTATCAAATTCTCTTGCAGAGAGCAAGTGTTTAAAAACCAGAAATGATATGACCTAGGAAGCAGTATATACCTGTATAGAAACCTTCCCACATCTTCATTTACTACATACCCTGTAGCATTAGCATAACTAAAGCTAATCGCAAAGTAACAATAAAGAAAAATCTAAGGCACATGAAAAAGAACAGCCTGCTCCTAGCTCTACATCACTAAACCAGCCTGTAGGGTTTTGCTCATTTTTCCTTTTACCATCTAGAAACTAACATCATGTTGCCTCTTGATATTAAAATTAATAAATTCTACTTAGGGCCTCTAAATTTTATGAAGAAAAGATGCTCTTGCATTTTTTTCTCACATGGTATTCTACATAAGCCCAAGAAGATGGGAATCCATATTTAGTTTTATCAACCCCTTCTTAAAAATCAGAAAGAAAAACCCAAATTGCTTTGGATTTTCTGTGTGCTCCTTTGCCATTATACTCTCACCACATTCCAGGAACAAAGAGTCTTCCAGAGGCTGTAGACTTGCATTTATCAGGAAGAACTTCTTTGTTTTAATATAATTTCTCCAGCAAGAAATAAAATGTATGTAAAAGTGAAGTTGCTCATTTAGCCAAAGAGGTGCTCAGAAAATATTTAGATGGCTATAAATAGATGTGTACTTTCATAGATCATAGAATCATCAAAGAATCACAGAATGGTTTGAGTTGGAAGGGATCTTAAAGATCATCTCGTTCCAACCCCTTGCCATGGGCAGGGACACCTTCAACTAAACCAGGTTGCCCAGAGCCCCATCCAACCTGGCCTTGAACACTTGCAGGGATGGGGCATCCACAGCTTCCCTGGGCAACCTGTTCCAGTGCCTCAACACCCTCACAGTAAAGAATTTTTCCCAATATCTAATCTAAACTTACCCTCTTTCATTTTAAAGCCATTCACCCTTGTTCTGTCACTACATGCCCTTGCGAAAAGTTCAACAACTTGCAAAAGCCTTTATGCAGCTGTCCTTCTCCCTGTGCAGGCACACGGTTCAGAAACGTCTCTCCAAAGGTTTCTTTGTTTCTTAAGAGCCTGTTGCTAAAGGGATGTTGGCAAGTACAGACCATTTACTTTCAGGTATGAAGGAGGAAATACGTATTCAGTGTTAGCGCTTACAAGGTTGTGAATGAAAAACCTGGATGTACAAGGAAAGTTGTTTATTCACTGATAACAGAGTTCTTGTCAGCCCTGACACTTCTTGAATGATGGAGTTTTTTCTATTAAAAAAACCAACCAAACAAACTGCTACAAACCAATATAGTAGATGTTTCCCTGTTTTCTTTTACACGTGCCACTAATTTCAGTGGCACATGTAAGAAAAAACTATAATGCCAGTGCTATAAAATTAATATGACCATGGAAAATGTGCACAAGAGACACAGTAGCTACTGTATTTTCCCAGTATGTTCTGCATTAGCAGTGTTGAAGCAGTTATAAATCCCGGGTTCAGGTACCCAATTTCAGCCACGTTAAGTTGGTATTTTTCAGTCTGGAGTTTTGGCCCAAGACAATTTAGGGGAGAATTTTTCAATTTTAGTTTTTCAATGATTTTCAAGAGTTACCTTAAAACATCCCAATGACTTTCCCTTTGAACAGCTCCTGTGTTTCTGGCTTTGAAACTGTACTTTGGCAGGATGGTTACTCTGTCCCCGATGCACCAGAAGAAACAAAGCTGTCTGGAAAGCAGTGAGGATGGGAGAAGATGGGATGGTGGATGGGGAATGGAAAAAGAATGCACAGGTAGCTGGCATGAGGACGGTGGAAGTGGTCATTTTCCCTCTAAGGCTGGATATCAAAGCATCTCACGAAGAAGAGCACTAAAACTGGAGGAGAAACTGCAGGAGGAAAAGCTTGGGAAGGAGGTAGCAAGTGGGAAGGGGAAAAGAACAGAAAAGGCACGATGTCCTGGGGGAAGGTGAAGGTGGCAGAACAAAACATCTGTGAGCAGCTGAGGAGTCCAGAGAGCAGGCTGATATGACACTGGGAGCACTAGGGAGAAAATTTAGATGGCAGGCCTGGAAGGATTGGCTGGGTAAGAAAAATTACACTGCAAGCTGGAAAAAATGGGGAGGAAGATCCAAAGCCAGAGCAGAGACAGGCCTGGCCCAGAAACATGGGCAGAAAAAGATAAAGCAGAAGGTCAGACCTGGGGCTGGAAAGAAATCTCAGAACAGCCTATGCCTCACTGGAAAAAAAAAAAAAAAAA
>VZRS01004684.1:1010659-1027725 GCA_013398055.1 Ifrita kowaldi
AGTTCCGCCTCCATGCCTCACAGTGGTTGGTCGTCTCTTCTCTTAGCTCTGGTGATAGGCTTCTACCTTTTAGCCAATGGCTCGTGGGTTTCTAGGGTTGCTGGCAGCCTCATGGTCTGCCGCGGGGATTGTTTTTCATCTAAAAGCATGCTCTCATTGCTTACAAGGTATGAAAATTTAGAATATAAGACAGATAACACTAAACTACAGCTCTTAAAACTATTTAAACACTCTTAAAACATTTTCATAATTATCTAAAATAAAGGAGTTTGTGAATTCTATATTTTAGTTAGAATAATATTTCATAAAAATATTCTTTAATTAGTAATTAGTTAACAACTTTGATACTTGATGAAAGGTGATGCGAAAGTCTTAAAAGGGTTTATGCATAACACCTTTTTTCACAGCCTTTCTGTTTTTGGAGGCTGGGGTGGATGTGAGGGTCATAGGTGAGGCTTTCATGTCCATACCTGTGGAAGGACTAGCTGAAAATGCAGGAGCACACAGAGGAGTGAATGAATGCACCAAACCATAAATTGGGTGCAGTACCATGCTGGATCAACACAAGTTATACAGCTCCTTTCTTTTAATCCATTGACCACTGCTGCAACCTTTTGACTTAGGAAAAATGTTGAAGCAAGGTGTTTCTGCTGAAGATGTTAATTTTTTATAAAGTTAATTCCCTAATGCAAAATTAGGGAAACAAGTGGAATTCACATCAAAATGGGAGCCTTTGATTCAGCACTCTGCCCAAAGACAAGCTTTCTGACATGGGTAAAATGTGTGTCTAATATGTCAGCTAGATATTTTCCCAGTGTGGTGTTCACGCGTTGCCTGTGTTTCAGCCATCTGGTGAGCACATTAATTCCCTCAGAAAAGGCAGAGACAGCGGCAAGCGCGGCAGAGATTTGCGCAGTTTACTTTACGGCTTTACACCCAACCGTGAGGGCGCAGCACCGCGCCCTGGGAGCAGAGCTTGGCAGCAACCACCAGCACGTCAGAGGAGACCAGACACAACCCTTGCACTCACAGGGACCACATTTCTTCCTCTCTTGGCAACTGACGTGGATTTCTGAGAGCACAAACATGAGGAAAATAACCCTGAGCAGACTGTCTGTGGGAGGTGCCATCAAGGCTCTTGGAAGTGCTACCACAGCGCACCACGATGTGCCAGTCTGGTTCAATCACTGTTTTCACAACATAGCAGGAGCAAGACAAGGGAAATTGTGTGAAAGGAGTAACAGTGTGGAGAGGACACTAAAACCTACTCTAACATCGCTTAGAGAAAACTAACACAAATAAAAGCTGGCAGGCTGTAACCAGCAGGGTGGAAGATCTGCTTTCAGAAAACAGGCAGGAAAGGTGTGAGGGAACATAGCTTCCTTTTATAATTGTTGGTTCTCCTACCTTGGCACAAAAAGAAAGCATGCAGATTTTATCCTCTAACTGACTCCAGGTCACTGGAACAAAACACTTCCTTTAATTCTAAGCACAACTGCTAAACAAAATTTTTCTATTCCTACAAGAGGTGGTGGTGGTGGGTGAACTTTTCCCTTGTCAACTCTGAGGTGTTCTCAGAAGAATGCATCAGTTAGTGTGGCTGGGAATGATGCAGTCTCCTTTTGCCAATGGATACGTCTGTCCTCCTTTGGTAATTTCATTTAAAGCTTTCTGTGAGGCAGAATGGTCAGTCCCCTAGCTACTGTCATCTGTGTTTCCCCATTTTCTTCCACTGTTACAGCCTAGAATGTTTAACAGGTTGAGCCAGTTCAGGTATAAAGGAAGGTGTATCTAAAATCCTTCACTGTGGTTTGTCATTACTTGAGTTAAGGCAATTTTTGGTTTTGGCAGTTTCATCATTAAGTCATCAGAAATTTCACCCCATTTCATTAAAAACAGCCAAGTTTTTTTTATAAGTTGCATTGAGATGACTAAAGTAATAATATCCTGGATTCCACATCTCAGAGTGCAGGTGCCAGATGAGTACCATAGAAGGATCAATTAAGTGACTTTAGGAAAAAAAAATTTACCATCAAGTAACATGAAAATGCTTTGAAGTTTCATTGGGTACCAAGTTACAGTTTTGAAAAAAACAATAAAATTCCTCCAGCACAGGTCTTCCAGAGCAATGCGAACCAAAATACTGCTAAGACAGCAGGTAATAGACATTGGGCACAGACTCTACGCACAAGCCTTTGTATTTTCAAAGTTTTACACTTACAGCTGGTTATTTTCACTGTTGGTTTTATGTGACTACACAGAGGGGATAGGAAGACAGCCCAGAGAGACATGTTGTATGAGCACTTCTGCAAAGGTGAAGAGGGTAAGAATTTGGCATCCAAAACTGTTCCAGCTCCACAGGAAATCTCACGATAAGGACAAGCCACGACACTTATGTCAAAGTTCTTTCTCAGGAAGCAAATAAAAGCAGAGATCTTGCTGGCTTAGGGAACCTGAGATTTTCTGTATCTCTTATCATAAAGATACAGAAATAATTAAATAACCAGCTCACTGAGGAGTCCTTGGTTTTTCATATGAATGACAGGCTATCAACTTTTAAAATGAAAGTTCTGTCGAGAGTGGATGTGACACAGTGAAAAATGTGAAGGCATGCTGCATTGCCATCAGCTCACAGCTCTGACATAAACGCTATATTATTCACTTCCATCCACGATCCTAAATAATACAAAGGATACAGCTTACAGAAACTAAATTTCTATATAATTAAATCCACAACCATGGAATTTGATACAGTACTCAAAACCAATTTACTTTATTTATTTTCCTGGGTGAAAGCAGAGTATGAAATTTCATCATACATGTTTGTTCCTGCAAAAGCACTACTATAATTAAAGAAGGATCTTGTGGTGAAGACGTGACTAAAAGACAGCAGCGATAGAGGCTGTGTACAGCTGCTCTACAGCGTACAGAGGTTCTGGCTTAAGCTTGCAGAGTGAGGATAATTTAGCCATAGCATAAAGTAGACAAGACAATGTGTATTAAAATCCGCCCACAGAAATAATTCATAACTGTGCATTATACCAAATGCAAACTCAGAGCAAGTAGCCATCTTTTACTTTCTTGAAAATGCATTTTACACATTTTGATGAATACTAAAAGCATCAAGAAGTTCAAGGCACTGCACTGGAACTTGATCTAGGAGGTGTTTTGTTTCTTTCCTATAGTGTAAACTAGAGAGGTTTATAGTATCAGTGATAAATAACTAATACATTCAGATTGTTGAAACCTCATGTTTCAATATATGCTCAATAATCAGAAGGCCAACATCATCTCTGAACATATTCCAACTGCACTTAACGCAATTAACTGGGTTTTAAGAGAACAGAATTGTAAATCCAAGCATACCTATTGGACAGAAAGTATAGATTAACCTCAGTTCAAGGGGGAAAAAAAGTGATAATTCTTTCCTGCATAATACGTTTTTCATGTAGGCCTCTCCTTTTAACAGCTTTAACCAGAGTAATTCCACGTTACTCACACGCACATCAACTGTAGTGAATCAAGTCTTGCAAATTAGAATTTTATTAGCCATAGCAAGGTTAACAAGTAATCTTTCAGTGTAATACTTCAGTGTCATTTACTCTTCCATTTTATGACAGCAGCTCTTGATACCCGCAGGAAAGACAGAAGTTATTCACCCTTAGTGGTCACTATCAACACGTGTGGCCAATTGGTCTTGAATGAGGAAGCCAGAGTGGCAAAAATATCATTCACAAACACAGCTGCCCAGCTTTGCATTCCTGTCAGAAACTTGAAAGCCTTAAGCAACTAAATGATTGTATATTTCTGCAGCAAAATCTCCTGACTTGTTTGAAACTAAATTCACAATAACCAAAAATGTCCTTCCTCAAGGATAACCAATGATATTTGTTCTTATGTGTTAATCTGTTTGAAAAAAAGGTCTGCATTTAAAAGAACATAAAAGTGCATTGACTGCTGCTTGTAGGGGCTGGAGCTACATATGTGGTATTTGTTATCAGCTTGTGAAACATATCCAATATGATAGTGAGAGTTCCAGAGAAAACAGCTAAGCAATAATTAAATCAATATGCTTACGAGATGCCAATACGGTTGTGTGTTTCTAGAGCATAGATCAGCCTTTGACTCCTGTGCAAAGCTCTAAATCTCTACTTTGAGTTTGCACCCACTTTTCTTTACTTGAGAAGTAATTCTGGACAGTGGAGGCTCTTTAAGAGGAAGGAGTTTATCAGCCCACTGTTATTTCAGAATTGCTCACTTTCTACAAAGTAACAGGATTTCTTTCTGAAAAGTATTTAGAGACAGTGACCTTAATGGAGAGACTCCATGCCAGCAACAACTTAACTGGTGTGCTGGCTTCCAGACTGGGTCCAATATATCTTTAAGGTAAAGTCATTTGCACGATGTTTTTTGTTAGGACAGCCTAACAGGAGGCTGTCCTAAGAGGCCATGCTCTCCCCTTGAGTTTGCAATAGATTTTCATTCTGGGATTTATTTGAAAAGCTAATTCAACCACAACTTTGGTTGGAAAGATTTTTTTGGCTTCTATTTTATTTCGAATGCTAAAAATTCTATAAATTTTCTTTTAAGGGATGCTTAAGATTCACTAATTCATTCTTCCATTGCAATGGTATGAAAAAAGTGACAGGGAGATGGGACTCCAGCGATGGTGTGGCCATAATTTAACTGGAGAGAAGGAAGTAGCTTCTCTCCCCACATATACCCAGGCCCATGAACGTTTTGACCCAGGGAGCTTCAGAAGACCTAAAGAGTTCCTGAGAAAGTCCTTGACATTGTCTATTGCAATGGCATTGAACTGGCTAAGACTGTTCAGCTTCCTCAACTCATGTCTCAGCCATGGCAGGATCCTGTTTGACTGTACATGACACATATCCCTAAATAAACTGATTTAAATAGGTTAAGATTATTCTCAAGCATGAAAAAACGCTCAAACAGAGAAAATAAGAATGTGTGTAACATATCTTCCCTCTGTGATACTGAGACCATCACAGGGCAATTGCCTCAAACAAAATGCAGTAAAGAGAATAGACCAGCCAAGTAAACCAAAACCCTCATTCCAATCAAGTGGACTAAAATTTGTAAAACAGATCTTATTCTCTGAGCTTTGTAGCTGGAGCTCAATAACATGGAAGATTTAGGAGAACACCCAATTTTTTTGAAGCTGTGGGTAGGGATTCAGTTGCAGCAGAGCAGAATCAGCTTCTCTCTCTAAAACAGGTACCTATTACCTGAATGGCAGCTGAATGGCTCTTTGAGATCCACAGGAGACACTGACAAAACCCTGATTTACTACAATGGGACCTAAGTCCCTAAGACATCCAGATGCCTAAATTTAGGTGTCCTGATATTGTGGATCCCACTCTTTACAGGGTGACTTGAATGGTTCACGGCAAGCCTTCTCAACTCACAATTTCTAAAACCGGAGCATCCAAGGACCTAGAAGGTATGTCAAAGCCCGGTTAAGCCTGAAAGACATTCAGAAATCAAATCAAGAAGTAAAAATAAATATCACAAGCTGTAGTTTTCACTTTGCACCATATTTTGAGATATATTATTGCAATTAGAAAGAAAAACTGAAATAAAATCTGAAAACTAAGTACACCTAGACATCAAAAGATTGCATCTTGTTTCAAGGTCATAAAGATATTCTGTGGCATAGTGAGCTTATAATAAAAAAGCAAAATCCCAAAGCTAACTATAGTTCTGAGAAAAAATCCAAAGCTAAATGGTTCATGAATTGCAGTGAAAAACTACTGTCCATGTAACTAAACACTAAAATAAATAATACTGAAAAAAGAATGCTGATTCTGGATTTTGATAAATCTATTTCTTACACAATTTCTTCTCTGATTTCTTCTTCCACTAATTTGATCATCAGTTTTTATCTGTTAATACTCGCTAGATTGCTCGATCAAGTAACTTCAACAAGTCCTTTCCCTTGATTCCATTGATGGCATTGGTAGGAGCTCTTTTGACTTCTTCACTTTTCTTAACTGTGACTTAAAGCTGAGTTCACACAGATTTTATTCAGTAGAGTTCCATCAAATTATTTTCCAAGAGCGTATCTGCAACAAGAGGTTCATAATATTAGGGGATGCCACAATGTCTCAAGTTGCAGACATTCCCCCTCCTCACACCATTTCTGGGACAGTGAGGCAGGCATTACCGACACAGTATTCCTCTTCCATTGGCAGCTGCATCTCCACTGCTGCCCTAGGAAGTTATAAAGCTCAATCATTCTCTGCTGCTGAGAGATCCATAGGGGATGCAGCTTCTTAGAAACTGGTCCAATTTATTTGATGTCATCATCCCCCAGGGAATTGTGTTTATGATTGAGTTGAATGTTAATGATCAGCATTCCACGTCCTAAAAATGGCGAAAGGTCTATGGAATAGTCTCTGTAGCTATTTCTTGGATGCAATGTCAAGGATAAATATTAATAGGTCTTCTATAAATGTAATAATTTGCCCTACAAAAAACCCACTTCAAAGAGTATGAAATCCTTCCCAGCACCTAACATATACCAAATCATGCACAACAATGATTCCCTGTATAATGACGGTATTAAATTGCGTCTCAAACTCGTGTCAGTGAAAATTCTCTTGGAGGTTTTCACTTACAGGCATCAAAGGAAAACGAGTTCAGACAGTCTCTCCACTGGCTGTGACAGAAACATTTGTCTTCCAATGGCTGTAAATAAGAAAAAAGCAAATAAGAATTGATTGATAAAAATTTGACTGGAAAAGAGGTTAGCCATTTATTAGTATGAAGAAACTACTATCAAAAATCTAGTCTGAATAATGCACCATACTGGGAGAGAAGGGCTTCCATACAGCCCAAGGATGAAATCAATAGTCACAAAACTCAAGTTCTGACTGAAGCTTTTGATAAGTAGTTTCTGATTCTACAAGGAGTAGGATAAGGTCTTTTATTAAAAGGCAAAATAATGTAAGATTCATCCAGCGACTAATGCTCTCTATTTCCAATACCCTGAGAACAACAGTATGTGAGTTAATTTTAACATGTGGAAAGAACATTTAATTTTATCAGAAGGAAACAATGAAGAACCTAATTTATTCTCCACATGTGTGCATAACCCCCATTGATATTAATAAGAGTTAAGCAGCCTATGGAGAGGAAAATAGGGCTCCAGATGTGGCAAAATGTTTTAGGAAAATTATGTGCAGCTTTCTAATGACCACAAAAATTATTTATTTTCCTATATCACTGTAGAGAGAAAAATAGCTTCATATCCAGCCAGTCATGAAATGTTTCTGGCTTTCCCAAGGCTATGTGTGTGTGAGCAGTGGTACACACATACACACACACTCACAAATGCGTACATGGATGGTGTCTCACGGACACACAAGCACATCCTTCTCAGCTGTTGCCTTTTTCCAACTAGGGTGATCCATGGCACAGAGTTGTTTGAAATTCCACTGCTCTTCCTACTGGCTGCTCTTCCCAGCTAGGGGTAAAAGAAGGAAAATTCTGCTTAATTCATTATTTTTTTTTAAGTGAATGTTTAAAGTGCTGTCAGAGGTAGCCAACAGGGCCAATAAAGACTGGTGAACAACATTGCCCTATGCTACATTTGACTGTAATTCTACAGACTTTCGTGAGTGTGGAGGGTTAATCTTGATTAACCATGGGCAAATTTCCTCAGTTTCCCATTGGCACTCCTGAAGCAGGATGTGCTTTGACTTAATCCTTAACATTTGTACCAGTCACTTACATTTTCTTTTCAGGATGAACTGTGATATAAGAGGTTGGTTTTTAGCAAGTCATTCCATCTAATTATTCATTCTTCTGAGGCATTTCCTTCTAAAGACATAAAAATACTTTGCTGTTTCTATGGTAGAGCTCTTTCTCTTAATTTTCTGAACTTTATGAGAACACAGTGATCCTTATGCTCTTGTCCAAACCAGCCACTGCTAAACAGGACCTCTGCAGACCCTGAAAGGGTTGTCCTTTTATCGGTGTTCACTGCAGAATTTTAACTGAATGTCATTCAACTTTCTTTTCACAGCATTCCCTGGGGAACTGCCTGGGCCTCGAAATCCTGCACTGCATGTTCTCTCTAGCCAGGAACTTGCAAACTTGAACCAAATCATCCTCAATGCTTTAATAGCCCCCATTCTGCCCACCTAAGCTTATGCCATGTTAATGTTATTTGCATACAGACACTTATTTATGACTCTTTTACATAGCTTTCATCCAGTTTTATCTGTAATTTATTGTGCAATTTTAGAATCATATCATTTGAAGCATTTGCCTCTGATAAAATTCCCTAGAATTTGCATTTCACGTAGTGTTTTTGCATGCTTCAAAATGTCAGAATAATAATGAGAGCAGGACTTCCAAGGTTTTGTTTCCTTTTAACATCTATGGAATGAAAGACAGGTTGGGCATAGGCACCTCTGTTTACTTTCCTTTTGAATCATAGACAATAGGATCTTCAGTCACTGATAAAAGCTCATTTGTACTCTGAATGTTTTCCTGTCCACTTAAGCTGATTTTATATAACATGCAAAATGACTATTCAATATCCAGTTAATTACGCACCAAATGGAGTAAGCCAAAGAATTAGCTTAATCAAGCATTCATTTTCCTTAGGAAAAAAACCCAAACAAACCAATCCAACCAGAAAAAAAAACCAAACCAGATAAGAGCTATGACAGGTATTGCAGATAGGGTCCTGGCCCGACTATCAGGAGACATTCATTCACTTCCTGGTGGGGCTGTTTACCTCTGATGGTGATTTCAAACTGGAGATTTCGTTTTGCCTTCGTTTACTTTGTCAGCTTTTTCCAGTGTCTTAGTTACTTAGCAAATTTATACTTATGGTACAGGCTATATATATACATATCTCAAAATACTTATGGTATAGATATACTTTTTACAAACCTTTCATTAAAATGTTTCCTCAGTTGTACTTTTATCTTTGTTGGTACAGACCATATGTATATATATATATATATATTTTTATAGCAAACTACCTATGGAATAGAAATATTCTTTATTACCTATTCATCAAAATGTTTCCTCAGCTGAGCTTTTACCTTTGAAGTCCAAATGTGCGCCACCCCGCCACCCCCCTCAGATCACAAATAACAAGTATAGAAATACAGAAATACTGCACTGGGACCAAGACCTGGCCTTCCCTTCAAGGTCAGGGTTGTCAGACACTTAAATGGACCTGACTCAGGAAATTAAAAGGGGCCAACAGCTCAAATTGTGAGAGTTTCCTGTCCCTATTGTTCACTGTCTCTACTCATCTATAGTACTCTATAGTCTGCACACAAGGTAAGTTTATCCGGTTCTGAATGAGAGACAAATCCAATCCTCTTTTCCTTACGTATATTTGGTCTGGATACTTAAAACTACAGTAAAGCATCTCAGGCAGAAGATAAATGATTGGGAAAAGTTAACTAAAGAAGCAAGGTAAACCATGATGCCGTATTTTAGAATGAAGTTGAACTTACTAAAATCCAGGTTTCCCCAGGATAATGGCTCAATACCTAAGATCTGCAGGACATGTTGGATACTTACTGTTTTTTCACAAACCCCTTAGAGCTCAAAATCCCATTTCTAACCTTCTTCGTGACTGGGAAATTATAAGAATAGATCTATGGGTAAACCTGTGGTTACCTTGTGGCTGCCCTTGGTGGAATGGTGCTAAGCAGGTGTATGGGGGTTTTATTGCTTGAAAGATGTGTTTTCATTTATAAATGCCACAAAACCTCACAGTTTTTGACTAGGAACATTTGTCTCTCCTGGTTTATTTCCTCCTCCCTCTGCTGCATAAAAATACATATTGACACTACCTTGTGGCATTACAGTTTTTACTGTGGTGCACTATAGTTTTCAAAGCACAGTAATTTTTATGATATGTGGTAGCTTAAAGGGAAAAGCAGTATCCAGCAGGGAAATGAAGGGTGAAACACTGGCCTCTTTGAAGCCAGCGAGAAAAACTATTACTGCCTTATGTAGAGGCAAGGTTTCAGTCCAAGCACTCAGGGAGAAACATGGAGCTATATATTGATTTTATCTCTTAGGCAAAACTGTAGAGAAGAGAAGAGAAATGCGTTCATCTGGAATCTAGGATGGTTAATGTCAGTAGGCCTTTAGGAAATTGTGTTACATAGATGAACGGTATGTTGGTCCAATCAAACATCCAAAATCTCAACATTTGACCTCCAGGTCTATAAACGAAGAATAAAGAACCCAACTGAAAAACCCATTATAGCCTTTAAGATTACTGTTAACATACGTAATACAGAGCATGCAAATCTGAACATATTTAAGAATAAAACAGCCAAGTTTGAGGCTCCCCCAGCCTACATTAGTAAATTGCAAAGTATACGCAATTACATTTAGACAGTATTTTATAAAGGAGCAGTAAACATTTATAAATAAAAACCATATTAATATGGGAATTCTCCTCTAGTAGCTGCCCCTCTCTAATTTAAGACATTTGTAGCTAATTATGAGAATATGGTATCACAGTTAAACAGGGGAAATATTGAGATAAATAATTCATGAACATCTGAAGTAAATAACGTCTAAATAAATACTTTGACTAATTTACTTTTGACAAACAAATGAGCAAAGCTTTGTTTTTGCAATTGTCTGATGAATGTTATTTTCAGTTCTGTAGCTGAAATAGAACTTATTTTGGGCAACTGCTGGTTTAATTTCTAAAAGCTCATAACGTACAACTTCGGTAACAAAACATACAGCTCTACCACTATTTGTGACTTTCAAGTAAGTGAATACATTTTTGCATTGAACAGTTCTCAAATCCATCAGCCAAAATTTGTCAGTACCAAGAAATAGTGAGAATGCTGAAATAGCAAATAAATTAATTAATTAAATCTTGGTAGGTTTGCATATAATTCACATACAAGGAAAAAATGACAGGCGAGTTAAAGCAGCTCTGTTCTGAACCCCACTCTTTCTCCCTTCTTAATGAAAGAGCAAAGCTGAGGCTTTGATATCACTGCTTTGTCATGGTAATTGGGAAGCTGTGAATTCAACATGATGACTTTACTGCAGGTTGAAGAAAGATGTTGAACTATGAGGAAAATAATTTATTCAAATGTCAGTCTAGATAAAAGGCCAAAGGTTAATAAAAGCTATGTATTGTTCATCATGGAGTTTCTTTTTAAGTGTAATGTACTTGAAACAATTTTATATGAAAATCTCAGTTTATGTCCATTAGGCCCATATTTCATATTGAGTTTGCTGATAAACAGTAACAGAAGAATTAGAATACTCAGAAAAGGAGACTGATTATTGTTGTTAAGTTCATCAAAATTGTTTCTATTCTTGGTTTTTTCACTTCTTCCCCTACATCAAATTATGTGGTAGTGCAATTACTTCCAACAATTTTAAAGACAAGTTGAGAGCAGCTCTTACACAAACATGACCTTCACAGTAAATAGGGATCCATTCTGTTCAGAGAAAGGCAGTACAGAAACATGGAGAGAAGTCCTCCTTTCCTTTATGTGTAGGACTTGTTTGATACTAGTTGCCTGGACCAACAAAAGGTTTCACTGTCCAAAACTATTAGTGTTTATGGTTCAGTAAAAAAATTAGCCAAATGCTTAAATATTAATTGTTTTGTGTTCCATCTCTGGAAAAATTTAAATGAAACACTGTCATGTTCCAAAGTAAGAGTGTAATCATGATGTAAAAGAAATCTATACTGCAAATAGTCAGGACTTTCAAATTCTATTCTCTAAGGCAAAATATCTGAAACTTGCTGATTATTATTAAGAAAGGAAAAACACACTGAAGTTCAACTGCACCTGAACTGCTTCTATACAATTTATATTTGTATAATAAAGTAATGGCAGTTACATAGTTGACTGGTAATTTCAAAATCTTTATCAGTTTCCAATTACAGCTGAGAGCTTCAGTATAAAAAACTTTGAAAACAACATAACAAGGAAATTCTCTACCCCAGCGAATTCCGTATCTGAGATTTAATTAAAATAGGATGTATGGGACAGGAAGAAAGAGGAAAGGACAAATAGGATGTATGATCATAAATTAGTCATAGCAGCAGCTTTAGCACTCACAAATTATGACCAGCCCATTTGCTGTATGTTCTTTTGCAGAGCTAATAAAATTCAATAGATGCCTCTAGTTTGTTCACCAACTGAAGGCGCAGAGCTAAAAATTGCACCAGGCATTAGGTGTCTCAAACCTTCCTCTTTGGAGTATGAGGAAAAAAGCGAGAAATCACAGAGAGTCTTGAACTACACCACCACCTGCTGTTGCAACCATTATGACTCACATAATTTATTCATACCCAAATACAGTGTGCATCTGCTATTTATTGATATTTTGGTTTATTTTTCTTATTATAGCTTCTGCTTATATTGAATAAAGTTTCCAAGCACTGTGGAGAGTATATAAATATGGATTATATTTTGCTTATAAAGGCCTTTCCCTTTCACAGCATCAAAGAATGAGAAATGCATTTCTTCCCTTTCCAGCTAAGCAATATAAACATCAAAGGAGGGATTAGCATTTTAGGTCTTTGCACTCTAAATCTTTGTGTCATATGTCTTGCTGTCTTGCACAGAACATTTATATTTCTATACCTATTACATAATCAGAGCAGTGGGCCAAACATCTTTACTTTCCTCTTACTTGCATAATTAATTAAATCCCTACATTTCTGCCAAGCCATGTACACTCACACTGAAATAACAACCGCCACTTTTCATGCTGAAACAAATTCATTAGCTAGGATTCAAACTGCTGTCCTCCCTTGCCAGGTGAAAGTTTACAGCACACAGTAAGCCACTGCTCCTCTGCTGTAATAACCCAGCCGTCAGATACAGCGGATTATGGCAGATTCCATGAACATAATCCGAGATGCCGTGACTGCAAAACCAGAAGGGCCTCGAGGATTGTGCTGCAGCCACCTACAGGGGCTTGGCTGCCAGAAGGCAGCACAAACCTTGGCTGTCGTACAGGATGGAGAGGGCTTGAGGCTGAGGAGACTCAAAATGTGCTGATTTCAGGCCAGATTCTTTTAGGAGAGCTCTTATGAAATGGCTCCTGGATAATGGAGACTTCAACAGCTTAAAGATAGCAATATAAATGATTGTCTGCCTTAGATTAATTTCTGTCAGATGAAGCAATCCAGGCTGATACAGAGATTCATGTTGTTGCAGGCCCTATCTAGTGACCTTCTTTTCTTTCTCATCTATACTTGTATTTTAAATCTCTTTTTCTGCAGCAGGAAGCATTCTGCCAAGTCAGTAAAATGAAAGAAATTCTACGCAGAGGTCTTTGCCTCCATTGTGGAAGTGCCTACTGTGTCTAAAGTTGAATGAGAGGAAACCAGGATGCCAAACATGTGGATACTTAGCCATGCAATAAACCTTTTGGTCAATAGGGAAAAACATGGCTTCTTGAAGGGAAGCAGTACAGTTCTCCCTGCTTTCCCTCATTTGTTATCTCTAGGTTTTCAACCCGTTGTACAGGAGAAGGGTGACTTTCTGCTTGCTTTTATCACATGGGAACATTGACTACTATTTGTCAGCTAGGATTTGTCTCCACAAAGTCATTGCAAGTTAGCTGTGATAGTGATGACCATGCAGAAGGCAGGTGGCCTTTCTTACCTGCAGACCCTTTGTTCTGGAATAAGGACACAAACCAGTACATACCAGTTGGCTGGGGAACCAAGGCCACTCCATGGCACAAAAGCAGCACAGATGTGTCCTCAGCTGTCAAAGTCACTACGTTTTCCACTGATGGCTCTCCAAATGCAGGCCCTTGCCCTGCTTATCCTTACAATTTTAACAAAACATATTCTTCCACCAGAGTTTGCATGACAATGAAATTATGCATGTACCTACATGCCAACAGTTTTGAAAATACACTGTGAAAGAAAGTTACTTCCAAATGTAATTTTACTTATTTTTGCATTTAGTTTAACAGTTCTTGGGCTGCAAGACTCATTATTTGTTGTAATTCCATGGTGTTTTCTCAGTTTTGCTTATTGGAGAACAAAATGTGTGTGAGCTCTAGCTTGAACAGGAGTTTCACCATGCAGAAGCATGAGAGTGGATAATTAGCCCACAGAAATAACCTAATACATTGAAAGTTTGGAGAAACCTTTTAAGTATTTTCTGAGATTTTTTTTTTTTTGAAACATGCAGCAATGGGTTTGGGTTCCTTGGATATTCCAACTATTACTCTGGGCTTCCCATATCTATTAGTTTTTGGAATAGAATGGCCTCTCCCACAGTGAGTCACATGTTATGTCAAATACCACGTTGCTAGCTCAGCTTTAGCATTAGGCAGGCACTCAGTTCTTTGGAATTTTGTTATACACTAAAGACTTGTTTGTTAAAACTTTGTTCTTCAACTCTTTAATCTCTTAATTAAAAAAAAAAGGCAAAGAAACAGCCCTAAAAACAAACACTGCAACTCTCTCAGTAAAAACTACATTGAACCAATCTAGAAGAAAGGAAATCTTCAAGGAATCTTCCCCAGGAATGAAAACCAGAAAAGCTTTCAGATCTTTCTCATGCTTAATGCAAAGCACACAGTTTGATATTTTTCCTTCTCAACTCCCTGTTAATGTCAAATGCAGCATTCTAAGGTCATAATAGGAATATGGATATGTCCTATCAATAAGGAAATGTGATTTTTCTGAGTTCCTCAAAACTTTTGGAAGCTGGGGCTTCTCATCAAAGTGCAGATATCATGGAAGCAGACACTAAATTTAGTTCTATAGGGAGGGTAAAGTAGAAGATTTTTATCAGAATTCTATGAACTTAAGGAAAGCCCAAGACTAGTTGACATCAGAGTATTTAGTTTCCCATTTAAAATTTATTCTTGATACTAAGTATTTATATCATTAGTAATGGATATATCTGGGCTCTGCACAAATTAGACTAGGGCAGAATCCGTCCACAGTTTCTGTAAAATAGAACTGAGATTTGATGGCATTGCCTTTATGTTGCACTTTTTACACATAACAAGGCTGCTTTTGTGTAATTTAAATTTCCTTCCCCTTTGATCTAGTAAGTTCCCCTCTAATTTCATGGCTTTTATGTTCTTTGCTTGTAATGAGAAAAAGGCCATCCTGTCTCAAAATGTGAGTTTCTTTTAATCTATGGTGCATTTCACTTAACTTTATTAATTTACCTTTCAGTGTTGTAGGAACTGAGATTACACAACTTCATACCTGCTGCTACCACAAAAATTATCAACAGTTGCCTGTTGATCATTTCAAAGGTACACACACTCAGAACAAGACATGTTCATACTCATTGGTTTTGGACAGAAAATACTCCATTTTCAATTACTGGAATATCTGGAGTAATCATTCTTTGAAGAAATTGCTCTCTTGATTTATCCAGATATACGGGTGGAAAGATAATTTAAAATTAGTTAAGGAAATTCTTTTCTGTCTGCCAAGTCTCAGCAGAGTGAGGTGGTTTTCTCTCTTTCACGTTATTTGCCCCTTTCCCTGCAGATTCTGACTGTGTTGTTAACACCACCATATTTCACCAATCATATGAGACACGTTCCCAAGAGCTGCTGGAGAGACACGAGGGCAAGAGAGTGCTAGATTATGGAGGGGAAAATGAAGACACAGCAGACTACAAGGAGGCAAATTCTGGAAAGAGATATAGCAGAAGGAGCAGAAAAAATGACCACGTAGGAGACAAGTGAATCCCATTTGACTATTCGAAACATCACACACACTGCAAGTAACCATTTACCAGGACAGTCTTGCTGTTTACTGTATCATTGCGGTATTTTCCTACACCCCAGGTATCAGCCTGGTTTTATGACCTATCCGCCTTTCTCACTTTGTCCTTAACATCCAGTCTTCAAATTGCGTGACACGAAGGATTTGGCCAAAGACCAAAAAGCAGCGACACGCCTGTCCTGGTTTTATGTCCGTACGTGGCAATTTACAGATTAATAGGAGTTAGTGCTCGAGCCTGGCTGAAAGCTCGCTCCTTCTCACACGGAGCGAGCCGTCATTACAAAATAAAACCTGGAGAAGGCAGCTGGCCCCGGCCGCGCTGCCAGCGCTGCCGCAGGACCCCCGCGGGGGTGCGGGACCCGGCGGGGACCGCTGCCGCTGCTGTCTCTGCCGCTAGAGGGGGTCTCGGGACCTGTCTACCCGAGGAAGAAACGGGAACCGACTGCACGTTCTAGGGAGCCCGGGCTGTATTTTGGCTCCGGGAGAAAAGGGAAGCGGCTGGGCGCGGGTTATAGAGCGGGCAGGCGGTTTGCGCGCTGGTTTGGGACGCGGAGTAGCTGGGTGGGTAAGGCTTAGATTGCCAAAGAAACTTTAATGCGCTTCCTCGCTCCCAAAGTAACTTTGTGTTAGAGACTCCCTGTTACGAAACATGGAAGGCTTTCATAAGTCAGCGTCATGGCAAATAGCTTCTTACAGATCCCGTGCCAGCACGACGGTGTGCCATGCCACTCGGGTGCCCACTTTCCTGTAGCCTTCCCACCCTCGTTTCATAAAGTGAAATGGAAGCTTTGGCTGGCGATGAAACACTGCAAAAGGGAACGAGAAGGGCAGTCATCAGGAGGAAGCCTCCAAGTGATGCTTTCTCGGCTCTTCCTCTTTACCACTTGCACATAAGACACAGGGCTGCGGTCCCAGCTGGTCGACCCCAGACCCTCCGTGCCCCCGCTGGATGCTCAAGCCGCCCCCCGTGCGCCCCCAGACCCCCGGGCCGGGAGTGCTGCAGGGTGAGGTGGGAGGGTGAACCCAAACTGGGGCCAGGCCGGGCCCCGCACTCGCTGTGCACCTGGCAGGGCAAAACCCCGTGTTGGTGTCGGCCTGTTTGGGGGGTTTTTAATAAGACAAACGGATGTCAGGAGAGAGGGGAAAAAAAAGAAAAGAAAACAAGCGAAGGTGGGAGCTTTCCCGGAGGGAGGGAGAGCTCCGCGGGAACGGAGGGCAGCCCGCGGGGTCGGGAGGCGGACAAAGGGCGCCGGGGGCGAGGGGCGCAGCCCTTCCCCAGCCGTAGCGGCGCGGCAGC